>JAODUI010000027.1:7618473-7648372 GCA_027563995.1 Papilio gigon
GTTTATCATTGATATTGCATAGCTTGGGAATCTGTCTTACTTAAAATATAGATTAATAAAAAATAAATAAAATACTTGATCACTGCAGTTTTTTTTCGACACAATGCATTTGCAGGTGCGCTGCCGGCGGGGCGGACGCGGCAGCTGCGCCGGACGCTTCACCGAGGACACGTCCAAATCACAGGACAATGAATACAATTATATTTATAACTTTTATATAAAAAATATTGCCATCAAATTACGACCATGTAAGCATAGCGACTTATGAAGCATTCACCTGTACTAATTAACAATAATTTTAACTACGGATTAATCTGAAAAGGGTTTTTTATTTGTCATTGTCCTGGCAATTTTCTTTTGTTTTATCAACATTTACACGTCAGCAGAAGTATCCTAAATGTGCACTTCAAATGCACATGTTATAATGCAATAGTGAATAGAAACGGTTCCGTGTTATCTGGCTCTTGTTTTATTAGTTATATTTACGCGTAGCTTCCCGCAATGCCACCTGTTTTAATCATAATTCCGGGCTCTAATCTTGCAACGAGGTTACATTATAAATATGGTTTCATATTAGCATACGTCTCGTGCAACATTGATGCACGAAAAAAGTAATTTTAAGGTGACTAGTAATTGAAATATGAATACATTTAAAGATTTAATTCTTAGTCATGGAATACTAGACTGGCGTTAATTCAAACTCTGTTCTGTATGAGAAGGTATTGTTACTTTACGTATATGTTAGTAAATCTGTCTTATGCCTTTTTAAACATATAGTAAACATTATTAAATGATTACTTCAATATTGGACGTGACGTTTTTATGTGACTAAAGCGTGACGGTTGTAGGATTTAGTTGTAGGTAATCAAGTGAGATCTCCAGCAACTCTAAATAGTTTCGTTCTCATTCCGAGGTCGGTGCACGTGAACTCATTCGGCTGTCAGCTGTGTCGGCCGATTCACGCTGATTGACGAGGAAGGTCTTCTTAAAATGTTAACCTATCAATTATATAATTTGTAACGGAGATTTTACAAGGCTTCTGATAATTTTAATAGTTTTAATTCATGGAATACATATCGTCCAAAGAGTGGTTTATACCAACGGTACCTCTTTGGTCGAAATTCCACTATTGTTACTAATCAAAGTTTTTTTTTTTCATTTTAAAATAGCTTTATGCACTTCTCCACGTTAACTTTTACTGTTTCATTTTATGTTTATATGTTTGCGCAGTTTTAGATAATCTTAGACTCTATCAAATGATCAGTTATCAGTAAAGAAATTTCATTGTATATCTGTGCCATAAAGAAAACGAAATTTGTTTTCTTTGAAACTATACACAGATTTATATATTGGATAGGAGCAAGCCACTCTTGTGACTGTAGGTTTCGATATATGAACGGTCCACCGCGTAAACCACAGGAGGCATATTACATGTCAAATGCAAAACAACCGTCCGTCCCCAACGCGCTAGCTCGCCTGTCGCAAGTCGCGCCGCTGTATTTGACCCCGATGTCAGGCGGCCGTGTTGCAGCCGATTTTGATGCGATATCAAATCAACGTCGACCGGTTTCAAGTGGTCGCTTAATAACGTCACTCTGTACGGTGTCCGTGTCACTTTAGAAATTTATCAATATTCATGCGATACACTCGACAGGCCTCTGTAATCTTTGTGGAGGGTATTTGTACGTCACAAAACCAGTTTATTGCGACCTTCAATTTGGGTCCTGTTGGGCTTGTGTATTTTTTTTTATTTTAGACTAAAGCGTAATTTGACACTATATATCTTGGGGACACTTTAAGCGTATACAATTACTAAAGATGCATTCTCATCATTTACCAAACATCAGTCATTTGATATTTTACATTTCAAAGTGACGTTTGAATTCGTGTAAAAACTATGTACCTACAATTTATTATCTTATGTATGTGATGAAGCGAGACCGGGCCGTGATAGTGCTGGACGCGAAGTGAGATCGCATGGGGCGCGGGCGCGGGCGGCGGGGGAGGGCGTGGGAGCTACTATGATTTGTTTACGGCGGAATCAGCTGAGCGCGTGACGCAACTCGCCTCTATCACACGCCGTCGCATGCGCACCTTTACATCTATACACGCTATCTGACAGATAACTAAAGGTAAAATAGTCACTACGATTAAATGTAATATTTATTTTCTTTTGAAGATGTCTAAGGTTATATTTCAGTCAACTTTGGACATTAAGATGTCAACGCGAAACGTAAGAAATGCGCGAGCGGCGGGCGAATAAGAATGCGTTTGTTTTTACTTCTTACCTTCAGAGTGAGGTTTCTTGAAAGAATGACGAACTTCTGAGCGGAACGTGATGTAATTCTCTTCTTTTTACATTTGCTTGAAAATGCTGAGACTTGTAGAAAGAGATAATTAATTTTAAATAATCTGAATGGCAGTGCATATTCAATTTGATTTATTATAGAGTTAACCTTTACGTGTGAGGTTAAGGTTTTAATGATATTTATAACTATTGATTTATTAACATTTGTGAATATGAGTTATTGGCTGCATTTTAATTAAAAACTGACAAAACAAATTATCAATCGTCGTTTTCTAAACATGTCGAAACAACCGCGATGGTGGCAACGCTCTGTACACGCGTTTATACCGCTCCTCGAAGCGAAATTTTGTATCTCGAAAGCTCTATGATGCCATTGATATAATTTTAATAGAGATGAGAATATAATATTCCGCTTAAATAAGAAGCCGTGTTACTGGACACGAGGTGAAATAACATCGACGCCATGATACGACGATAACGTTGTTGACGTTATCAGTGCTTTTGCAACCGTAAGTAAACATTACCATTGGTATATAATAAAAAGCCGCATATAAGGACTCTGACCACACATGTTAGAGGTTCACGAGACTGACATTAAAAAAAAAAAAAACCGTAAGTAAAAACATTAACAGCAATGAATAACAACACATTGTTTTCGTCCTTATCAACACTGGTGTCAAGGCGTCACCCCTTCGAACATTGCGAGGCGAGCGCAACGTGCTGTGTGCGATGGAACACGACCGAGATTTATTCACTTTCATCCACACCTAGGTCGCCACCAGGTCTGAAACTAGGCAGATAGATTTGACTTGACTTAGAATGAACATTCTTAACGTAAGTTTTTTAATTAATTCCTTATTCATCGCTAAAGTATTTCCAATTTTGTAATTGTTATTTTGTATAAGTATTTAAATTGGTTTATATTTATAACCATGTCTCGTATATTTAAATTTCTAAACAAATTTCGTGACGATGTCATGAAGATTTATCTCGGGCTGACAAAAGCATGCGGGGACACGGGGTTTTGTATTTCTCAATTCCAGGTAGGCCGGCATTGTTATGGGTACGCATATATCTTTATTAACAATAGGTAAACGCCCTCAACCTCTAGCTGCTTCGTATAAAAACCATTCAAAAGTAAGTAACTTGTATTTGGCTTTAAAGCAAGTCCGACGGCCCTATTTCGATTGTTTCCCAGCTATACTAAAACGTAATGGCGGCAATGTTTACTTTCCATTTTGTAGTCATTACAGTATACAACGAGTTCTAAAACACCGAGCAACACTAATTAAAACTTAAAATACAACGGCCAAGCGTGTTTTAGGTAAAATATGAAAATTTAACGGTAACATGTCATTATGAATTTACCGTAATTGCTCTGATTGAAGAGCTAGTAAATCAATTAAAGTACATGAAAGTTAATTTAATTAACACACGACACATAGCCAAAGAGTAATTTACATTTTTTTTTTGCCTAATAATTGGAAGAAATATAATCTATCAACATTGTAACACTGTCATTAAAGTTTAAACTAATTTCATATCATATAGTTTTTTCTTGAACAAGTGCTAAATTTTGGCAACAAAACGCTCTATTTAAATGTAAAGCCGTTTTAAATCTTTCGAGGATGTTCTTTGAAACACACATATGTTTATTCATTGGTAGTTACGTTGTGCGGTTGTGTGCGTGCCAGGCCGGGTCGTTTGTACCGCGAAGCCGCACGTAGCGGCGGAATGAGGGCGCGCGCTATCGCCAGACCTATTCCAAGTTAGGTAATGCCGATGTATAAATATGTTAGGCTCATGTTCAACTCGAACCCGTCATCGACGTCGCCGAGCTATGTATTGATTTGATATGCAGAACGAAGTTAAAAAGAAATGTTCGATTTTCAAATAATCAATTTTGAAGCTGAGAAATGTCATTTAAATAATTATAGTGTTTTAATAAATTAGTAAGAGGTTCGTTATTTTTTTGTTTACTACCATGTCAAACTACTTAGTTGAAATGCTTTTAACCTCAAATCATCATCATCATTGTTAGCCTAATGTAGTCCACTGCTGAACGTAGGCCTTCCCCATCGATTGCCACGATGACCGGTCGTGTTCCGCCCGCATCCAGTACAACCTCAAATAGACACAATAAATTTCCGCCAGAAAAATAATAGTGGTTTAGCAAGCAATAAGGCAGGTGAGGATTTTAAATCGTCGCCGCGTCTTATCAGAAAATAAGTGGCATCGGGAATTGTGGCACGTCCGCGATCGACAGAACAATACAACTGATGGTATTTTTGAAATTGTAAATTGAACTTTAAAGTAAACGTATTAAACAGAAATTGCAATAGAAATGCTAGTAATTTTTATGTGACAATATGTTTATTCATAATGTATGTTGGAACATTTATTTAACTAGCCTTTGCCCCTACTTTGTCAGCGCGGAGCTAAACAAAACTTAACAAGTATGCGCTATTCCGGGAATTAATCTATCTTTGCTAAATTTAATCCGCATACGTAAGTCTGCATACTCTTCTGCACACTGTGGAAGGCATTGGGAAAGGCCTATGTCCAACAGTGGGTGAACAAGGGCTGTTGATGATGATGATGATGATGATGTTAGTCCGTTTTACCTGCTAATAAACATTAATCTATTCATCCAACCTTTGGCATTTACAATATTACTATCGATTATTAAGACCTACTGCTACTTCTGGAGCCACTTTAATGGTGAATTTGAGGTTTCCTTAAGGACCAATCAATGATTCGGAGTCTGACTTCATATGCCTGGTCACTTTGGTCTGATTGACTCGTAAAAATTTGTCAAGACTGTGCAGTAGATTTACTAGAAAGGTCTTAGAAATGTTGAGCCTTTGTTAAACTACATTGATTGGCTAATTTACAAACGTTGGATTTATAATCTCCTTTGTTGTTTGTAGAACAATTAACTAACGGTTACTCCTAACGACTTCCTGGCGGTCACAGCTTTGAATTTCGCGATATCTCACTTACTTATAAATAGACATGAGTGTGACAGATTTAATGTGCAGTTGGCAGAAATAGATAACATCGGCCTCGAGAACCGCAGAGCCCTTGGTTTACTTGAGTCGATACATGTTTTTCTTTCATTTTTAAAATTATATGCTGGTAAGGTTTGTCACAGAATTAGCTTTAAATGCATTTTTAATTATAATTTTCTACATTAATGTTAACTATCTTTATACTTGGTAAATTTTCTCAGATTCTTTTTGACTAAGAAGTTTTAAAACGTATGGAAACATTTAATTACGCCCGTAACATCACTTTACTATCAAATAATCGCACGAATTTATTGATCTGTTTTTAAATTAAATTATCGACAAAAAACTAAATGAATAGTATCTTGTACAAATAAAATCGTTTTAAAACAAAATTTAGTAACTTCAGCGGTATGAAAACTGTCATCAGACAGTTGAACCGAAAAAGTAAATCTATAGAGAATTGAATTATTTTTCTAAATCCCGATAGTCCTCTCAGTAATGTATTTTTCGGACGTGTCAAAAAAGTTTTTAGCATCGGACAAACACTGGCCGCATGACATTGATGGAGGCCGGCCGGTGCACTAAAAAATGTGTAAAAAAAAGTCCCTGATACGCTGACACTGACACAGTTACCCGCGTGGACTTCCTGCCCGCACCCTGCACCCCGCAGTCTGCCCCGCGCCCGGCCGTTGTACTGTACGTCTCGTTCTCTTATTTTTAATATCCAAGTGCCGACGGACGACGGTCATTCAATTGTTTTATGTCACACTTCTCGCACTTAAATATAGCTCTTTGTCCGTTTATGTTCTATACAAAGTGACTTGAAGTCTGATTAATCACATTTAAGAGGTGACTCTTCGCATGTTTAAGGTGATAACGATCACGTACTTTCGTATTTCGCTTTTTGGAAGGCCTTAATGTCTGCCTTGTTCTGTTATAAAATTAAAAATGCAGTTGTACAAGAGTGCGGTGGGGTGGGACATTCGGTTAATTCCCCCTTTCCCGTGAGATAAGTACAGGACCTTGTACTGGCCGGATTTAATATCAGGATGCTATAAATATTCCGTAGCGATCGTCAAACCGCCCACGGGAAATTGGCCCAACCCCGATGTACGTTATTATTTTGCATTATCCTACCATTGTATCGCTGCTCCGTGCAATTATCCTTTATGATTTCTCACAACAAAACTGCACGTCACGGATATATTTGAGGGAAATTTAAACACTTTTATCGACTTTGTTCTATTTGGAATTCAGATTGTGTTTTATCCCAATAACTTATTTCTAAATGTTGCATTGTGAAATTATACTTGCTTTCATTTAAAAATAAATTTCCAGAGATGAATAAGGCTTCCGATATTGTGTAGCACTATCTGACATCAGTGATATTGACAAGGCGTGGGGGGTCCTCCTTTGTCGACACATTTTCTGCGATCAGTTCTATTTATGGAGATTGTTTGTCCTTGTACTAAATCTTTACTCGTGTTTCAGAATGATTTAAGATATGCAAATAAAATATTACCATAAAAGTTTGTCAAAGTGCATCGTGCGTACACAGTAAATATTAGCTAGCGTAGGAAATTATTTAAATGTTCGTTTATTTTACATTTACTGCTGAGCTCAGTTTATAGCGATACTCTACGTTTCCGTACATGTTACTTTTATGTTTTAAATCAAATGAAAGTTTGTTGACTTGAGAGATGAAACGAAACGGTTGTTTATAATTAGACGAAATGTAAGCCGGAATGCTCGCAATGTCACGGCGAAGTTTCCTTCAAACACGCTGGTCACGGTTCTTTGTCTTTATTTATATTAGGACTAAATAAAGAGACGCGGGATAGCTCTTACGGCTTTGTTCGCCGAACGAATCCGTTCACAAATTGCGTCTCTACCAACGTATGCCCTTCACAAAGCGCCCTCTGTGGTTTCATTCCCTCCAGTTTGTCGAGATTCGGCTTTCATGGAATTATTTTGTGTAACGAACGACGGAGAATGGCAAATGTTTGTACGAATATTGTGTTTACTTCAATACGATGTATATTTTCATCTCTTAATTATAAATTATTCATTCATTTAATTAAAAACTGAACGAGAATGATAACGTACATTTTCTTTTCCAATAGTTTCAATAAGTATTTTAGATTTCAGTTTAATGACACAGTTGTAATGACAACAATGATAATGGACACGTCATAATCCACATCAATGCGTGGACATACGTAGCTCGACACGCCAACACATACTAACTTTCCAGCTAGTGATGAGTGTCAACACTATAATACATTTGAAACTTAATACTATACGAAACGAAAGTAATTATTGGATATAAAGGGGAGAAGCGTACGAAAGTTTCCGACGCGACGCCGCGTCGCCACACCACGCACGTGGAAAGTGCGTTATATGTACGTACTATGTTTGTATGGGCGGCTCAACCGCACTACGTAGCCGGCGACAATAGGGCTTAGAAACCGCGCATATAGCGCTCCCAGTATAGCTCCGTACATTGTCCCCGTTTCGTCGCCAAGGCTCGCAAGATATACAATATGAAGCCTTGTAGGTCCACCGCTTTTGAGATGCCATCTCGAGTTCCCTTCATACGTCAAACGACGTTTTTGCTCTACTTTATTAATTTATTATGACTGAGTAGCAAAAAGTTTCAAATTTAAGATCTTGTTTTTTTTTTATAATTCTGTTTATATGTAAAATATACGAAACTTTAAAACAATATTAAAAAGAAATCTATAACATTGGATATTACTTACAAATACAGACACTTTTAAGACTATCTATAGAAATTTGCCTGCGTGCTCCCTGAGTTTTTTGTTATTATGATACAAAAAAAAAATGTTATAAACCCGCAAAATGTTTGCCAGTCATAGGTTGCGTAAACCATAGCTTATACTAACTATATTAATATCTAATTATAAATACATTTGTTTAGGGTTATTAATAAATCTATTTCAAATAAACAATTTCTCATACAATCCTGGATAGTTGACGTCAATCGGTGACTTTAAGTTGTAACCGTTTTAATAAGTTATTATTGGCATGAAGCATGCGAAGTGCTTTGTGTAATTACCTACATTAAATCTGCACGTGTCGCAAATGTCGACGCCCTTTGTCTTACCGAACATGGAGAACGAACTGGTGATGTTTATTTATTCATTTGACAAGATTCGACAAAGACTACAGCGTTGAAGGTCAAAGGTAGACGTCACGTTTCAGTGAGTTATACCTCTTTATTCAATTAATTCAAAGATTTAATTATTTTAAGCAATGCATTAATGTGTTTTTACCGTTCAAGTAATTTTAATGCTGAATCTGGAATACATCAAAGAAATGATATTAGAGGAAAAAGTTATTTTCAACTGTAAACGAGATAAAAATAAAATTGACATTGTAAAGGGGCATTCGTCTGTGCTTAGATTAAATAAAAGCTAAATGTCAAAGAGCAATTTGACTAAAAAATAAAGACCAAAGAGAAAATAAAACATTTCCAGGGTTGAATTTTATTTTTATCTTGTTAAAAAAATTTTGACACCCATGAGTCGGGCAACCCTACACAAACTATTCAGTTACTCATCAAGCCTATGTCTATGTAAATTACTACATTTGCATATTGTTATGCTTTATAACATTTACATAAGACTTGTGATAAATAGTTGGCCAGTTGAGAGATAACAAATATGCTTAGCCTAAACAATTTGAGCACGTATTCCTTTGAGACGACGCACCAGTGGGTTCGTGTAAACAATATATTGTGTTGTAAAAAAGAATCTGCATGAACCTGCTGCATATTGTGGCGTCATTGTTCTTAAACCTAAAAAAAATATCCGTTTAAATTTTTTTTGCTGGTAAAGTTTTCTGACGATGTTTAACACATTTTTGAATGCTAGCAGATTATAGTTAATTTAACAAATATTTCTTTTACCACTTCAAGTAAGCTTGAGGATTTTGCTAGTATATGGTTTACGGCAATGGTCGAATGACGTGATTGGAATTCTCGACCACGTGATCGGAAATGCGTACCCTTAACCAATAAGCTATTGGCACTTCGCTTTACCACGCACATTATTTGAAACGTAATTGAACACAATCTCGACAGATCCAGGCCATAACTGATTCACGAGGAATTTGCCTTGTGCCCTGTTTTAATACGTGCTTTGTTCTAAGCTTGTATCGCAATAATGCGGCTCGTAAATTACTCTAAATACCTTTTTATGGTTATCCGCTTCCTATATCATGTCACTTGCCAACTTCGTGTCGTACAGCCTCCTTGAACAAATTACGCCACACCAATATATGTGCTGCGTTTGTTATTTCTAACAATGACAACTGTTTCTTTATTCGTCAAATTATTTACGTCTCTAATTTTTCCGTAGTAATTGTCTATAATTATAAACTACGAGTCTAATACTATGCGCTATTTTTAGGTTTAATAAATCGCTCATAGTTTTTCAAGTAAAGAGTTAAAGATAGCCGTTGTTTTTGTTGCTTTTAATTTACATGGGAACAATATGTTGCAAACTGATCTCTGTTTTTGTTGTAAATGCAATTAATAAAGGCAAGCAGGGACGTATCTCGCGCTGCACACGTTGCCGTGGCGCATTGAGTGTTTAAGATTGCGTGCACACATCCCCGTATTCATACGGAGCACGGCTCATTGTCAGCGAAACACTGCTGTATGTATAATTTATTCCTATTGTTTTCTGAAATATTGTTTAGTAAAGCTCTGGAAAAAGGCCCTTTGTTATCTCAGGCTTATGGCTAGTTGGGCAATGTTTGAACAGACGATACCCATCTCGCGTACAGCTGTACAGTTGTCTCTACATTTGAAGACGAGAACGTACTTTCTTTACATTTTTTTTACAAGTAACGTATAGCAGTAGTTATATTGTAAAATGAGAACGCACAAGAAATCTAGATATCAATGACCTTTAAAGTAATCTACAATGACCATACTAATGTTTGGGACCTATTGTCTATTTTACCTAAAGTACTCCATAGTCGATCTACACGTCATGGACACAGTAACTGCAACTTCTTTACGATGACCATCGATGCTACGTTTCGTGACTGCAAGATTAAACTTAATAGCTTATAAAATTAGTTTAAGCTTGTATAAGTGATTGAGTTAAATAAACACTGGATTTGCATATATGCAAGTTGCATTAATTCATCGTTTTATATCTTCAAAACTTCTGTGACATTTCTCTGGATTATTTGATCTTAATTTAACGGTTCACTTTTAATGATGTGTCAACAGAGTAATGAAATATGTGAAGAGTTTTGAAGCCACCTGTATAAGGTTACTTAGACTACAAAGTACAATCTGATAATGTAGAGATGGTCGCTCTCGAAACCTGTGTAAACAGGAGGGCCTGGTGACTACGCTCTATAATCTAGTTACACGATAGCGCCGTGGCAAAGGCACGTCACGCTTCCACACTACTGCGTGACTAAGGGCCAGCTCACAATGGAACCCTTTCAAATTTTTTTGTGGTCAACATTGGTAATGGTCTTGTGCGTAAACAGTTCATGTGGAATAATTTGTGGTCAAGCTCTTGTATTGTTTGGTAGTTTATTTCGTCAGAGACCTAAACCTAATTATGTATAAAAAGAAATGAAAAATTCTGTTGTGTACAATACTCTAATCTCTGCATTAGTTATAAGTTCTGTTCAGTTGATCAGCAAACTACTAACTAATCCTCTGAAGACGTAATAAATTTGCTTTTACACATTTGAATTCAATTTAAGTGACGATTGTTCGAGATGATTTCTCAGCGGCCACGCTCGCGGCGTTCCAACTTAATACCGATTATTGTTTACGAACATTCCTCAAACAACTTGTTTGCCTTTCAGCTGATAGTTCATCCAACTTGATCGAAGTTTATTTACTAAGGAATTGCTAATATTCATTGTTTTGTTTTGTTAATCGGTTTTTGTTAGACGTAACTTTAGCTGCTTTGTTTCATCTTTTAAATAGTGTATATTTATTTATCAGTACTCCGTAATGGTTTAGTAGTAGCTAATTTATAAATTATTTTGGAAATAGTGAACACTATATCCTAATTAATATATGAAGATCCAAGACTAAATCATATAAGAATCGCGCCTGCCATTTTGTTTTCTATTATTTTCTATTATCTTTCTTCCGTTGTTTGATAATTTTCGGAACTCTGTGTTCACAAGCATGACTGCACTATGTAACATCGATTTAGTGATTCGTGTGCAACGACCCTAATAACTAAGCAGGACAGTAATAAGATACTCCAAACATAAACTGAACGCGTGACAAACGTCAAACACGGAGCGTTTTTAAGCGCTACAGGCGCGCACAACTTTTATGATATATCACTTTTTAATATAATGTTTATCATTTTTAAGGTAAGTCTGGAAGTCGTTAGACGGTGGAGGCATTGGCCAAGGACTATGTCCAGCAGTGGACTGATAAAGACTGTCTTGTTACTGTAGTATTTTGGTCCGAAATAATATCTCGAATAAACACATACGACTGTTCTGTATAGGTTGTTTAAACAGTTTAATGTTTCCATTGAACGTTGCCAAAACTAGTTATCATTAATTATTCCGCAGTCATTAATTGCTATTAACAATTGTGCGTCGCATTCGGGCAGCTATTAACATTGAGTGATGGTGCGCGGCTCCTGGGTGTTATTGACCTTTCCCAATGTAAATAATTACGCTTACCACTTAACGAATATTTACATTAAGGGAAACCTTCATCTTAAGAGCTATAATTTAACATACATGTTGTTGACACGTTTTCATTAAAATGGGTAGGGGATTAACGTCCTCAGCTGTATAGCAACCAGTTCGACGACTGTCCGTTCCTGTTATTGTTTTCAACGCTACAGCAAAGGCTGGTCGAATTCCTATCTCGTAACAGTTGTAGAACAACTATAGAATGACAACATTGAACAAATTTTGCTAACATGATAAATGCGAAAGTTTAGATGAACTTTGTTAGCAGGTAACTCTAAAATGGCTAAACGGATCTGGATGAAATTTGGCACTGAAATAGATTACGGTCTGGAACAGTGCATAGGTTTTTTTTTAACTCCATACAGGCAATGTCCAGGCAACAGTTTGTGATTGTAAAGTCCTCAAGTCTGAATTTTAAATTACGTAACCCGTATCTAAATCTTGCTCGTTAATTTGAAATTATTAAAGAGTTTCCGTTTTGCTTAAGAAATAATTCTTTAGTACTTAAGTATGCGCATTAAATACTTTTTGCATAAATTAGAGTGTAGTTGTAGCGTACTTCAGTGTGTAGTTAGTAACAACATGCTAAGTGACCCCGGGCAAAGCTGAAACACTGTTTCTATATTACGCCCCAAGGTGTTTCCAATGTTGAAACTCCGACTTTTGTAGCGACTATTTTTATTATTTCACCTTCGCGAAACAAACTAAAATAAAGCTACCGCTAATCGATGTGAAAGCATTGATCAAGGGACGTTAGTACTAGGGAACCGTGAGCGCCCTTTGAATTTATAAACGCCCGTGTTCACACAACCCCCTCCTGTTTCATTTAGGTTTATTTTCCGACGATAACGAAAATAATTACATGTCAGTAACAAAACCCTTTTTCGATCCCTTCGTTTTAAACGAGAGGGCTGATAAATATATACATACTAACATGTTCTATATGTCTATATACATATTTCTCGATTTATTGTAATGTAACGAAAATGCTAATTAAAATTGAACAACAAGGTGGCATATGTCGTTACAATCTTTTCCGCATCCCTATACAGTTCGGTACTGTTAAGATATTTGAAAATCTCAATATAGGAATGACATTTACTAGAACTCAATCCTCTGAAAGGTTTAGTTGTAACCAGTTAACCGCAAAACCTCCCTATTTGCTATCCCAATTTCAAAGAGAATGGGGATTAATATATATATTTATATATATTTTATGCAAGTTATTCGACAATGGAAACCCGCAGTTTATTTGACTGCCTACCGTTTCTATCGTAACTCGGTCTCGTTCACCGGTAGCGGGTTCTGGCATCCCCATTTCCCCTGCGCGCGCGGTATCGCGCCCCGCCTGCGATTACTGCTATGTTATCGAACAGGGGAGGGATGATGTGCAGGGAAATATTTCCAAGCTTTGATAAAATAACCATAAGTACATTAGGGAGCCGTTTATTTTTATTACAATGACAATTAGACCCTTTTTGATACGTTATCATAATTCATGCTTATTGTTACTGCTTTACCCAAATTTGTGAAGTAGCTAGAATGGACCCTTAGTGTATATTTTTCATTATAAATTTATAGTGACGCCGTGTGCGGCGGTAAGTGTAATACAAATAAAGTTGTAAAACATTAATAGATTAGGATGCTTAGAAACACTTTTTGTCAAACGTACTATTTTAAATTGGTAATTAATTAAAAAGTATCGTCTCGTCACCATGTACACAGATTTAATTGTATGAAATGAATTTACCCAGTGTCAAGTTCCATAGTACGTGACCAAGCGAAGTCGGCATCGATTTAAAAGTTGATTGAACTATTTTGTGCTAACTTAACAAATTCATCAGTGATGAGTAATGAAGTTATGATGACTTGAATTCGCCGGTGACTCATCTGTGATTGTGGTGCAGCCGCTCGTTTTCCCGCTTTAAAAAATGTTACCTGGGAATACTAAAGACATTCTAAGAATGTGTGTTTGTTTAACTGATAGACAGTGATCTACGCGATTTAGGCCGTACTTCAGTTACATAATTTACCGTTCACCTTGTTTAACAAAAGAATATTTGTTTAATCATGTCGAAAGTAAATGTGTAGCGCGCGTCGATTGTTCATTTTTAACATGTGTATATTTTATTATCAGGGCGGTGACGGACCCGCGCGATGGGCGGCGCGTGGCGCTCAAGAAGCTGCCCAACGTGTTCCAGTCTCTCGTTTCCTCCAAGCGCGTCTTCCGCGAGCTCAAGATGCTCTGCTTCTTCAAACACGAGAACGTAAGTAATCTTCTACACCAACAATCGTCACCAATACTCACACGAATACTTTTTTACCGGATTTCTACCGAAACCTTAAACTATGGACAAACTTTCTTAATAAATTCCAAAATGTTCAAAACCTTCTCTTATATAACTATTTGATATTAACTTTCCTTATATTAGAATACCTTTTCACTTTATCTCAAAATTTTCAGAAAAAGAAAGTAAAAAAACTATAAACGTCGTAATTACCGCCAACTTTGGGATTTAACAGACATCTGTTTAGTTTATTTTTACTGTTAATAGAAAATCTTTTTCATTCACCATATTCCAGTTGTATTGGTTCTTAGCTACATAAATTCAACCACTTATGTATGACGCAGTCAATCGACACTTATTGTTTAAAAATACATAGTGTGATAACTGAATGGAGTGAATATTTTCCATTGTCCAATATAATAAAATGCGGATTGAGCAGACCTGCGCAATTTTCGTTTCGAATCGAATAAGCAAAAACTTCACCAGGGAGTGAATTTTTCAATCATCCGCCATTTTGATTTTATTAAGTAGACCATTATGATGATAATGCGGCTCATTCATTATCGCGATATAATTGTACCGCGGCCGGGCCATATGATTTATTCATTTCCCCATGTGTCTATCGATCGAGGTGTGTTGTGTGCGGTTAGCGCGCATTAAACGCCGCGTATAAACAGGATTTGCACTGAAACGAGAAAATTGGATCCTCAGTATGACGGGCCGTATTATGCTGCGTGACTGCTTTGTGACGACAAATTACGCGTCACTCTCAGGTTTCATTAGGGCTTAGCCGCTGCGCTGCTCCTGCTGTCGATTCGTGTAGCACGCTCTACACTATTTTTATTGCGTTCAAACTACGAATGAACTATAGAAAAAAGGATCACGTCGTATCTAAATGTAAAATTAATTTGCATAGAAACCGACATTTCGTAATATTTGACCATAAACCAATATTAGATCATTACGCCCTTTTAAATGATGCATTAGATGAAATCAAATAATCCTTGATCCTTGAATCCGCTGGGGAAAATTATGAAGTCTTAACCTCCTATGTTGTTAATATTGTAATCATATCATGAAGTTTGCGTTCACAGATGACAGTTTGTTTGACACTCGGAATACATTTCTGTTTATTTTATCCTATTTTAACATATTTTTACAAGGAAATATTAAATCACCTCAACTTTACGTAATTCATTCTTGAATATAAAACAGTTATTTTGAGCAAACAAGACGCATAGAGAAACATCGGAGACAAAACAAAACCATTACGAAGGATTTTAAGTATTGTTCTTGTTGTATATTCAATGATCTGCTCTTAAATATAGGCGTTTTACTAGAAGCTACATTTTATTATAAAATTTTAGTAGTTTTTTTTATTAATTTACTAATATTTCTTTTAACAATTCCAAGTGAGCTTGAAAAACCTTGAGTTTGCATATGGTTCATCACAATAGCTGAATAGCGGGTTTCGAACCTACGACCGCTAGGACGATAGTCTGTACTTTTAACCATTAGGCTGAACAGTGAGTAAAAACGAAAGCAAAATAAGTAATAACTGTCCAAAAAAGAATACGGGCTAAGATACTGTAGGTATGTAAAAGAACATACCGATTAAAACATAGTTTGTTATTTAGTAAGCTTACTAAGAAATGCTGATTCTCAGTAAGTAAGTAACTAGGTATAGGTGTTGTAAGCGAGCAACAATGTCGCCAGTATCAAATTTCTTATTTGTTAGTTACTTAGTTGTATAGTTCGTTGTGACGTCATTTTGTGAAATGTGAGAGTGCACGCGGCGTACACACATACAAATGATTTCAAGTATTATTCGAACACAACAGTACGGCTACAGTGCTATAGTGCTGGGTAATCACGTGTTTGTATTACATGGAAATATTTAAAGCACTTGGGTTATAATTACATTTGAGTTTGTGCAGTACGCTCATATTAGCTTGACGATGTGAAGCGAACACAGCCTCTTGCCTTGATCAGATAACATTATAAAATGTAACCTTAAATTAAAAGTTTGCGATATGCTTGAAAAGGAATAACAAATTACATTTTTATAAATTTCTTTTGAATATATAACAGAAAAGGTAAACACAAGTATTTCGTAATCAAACTTTTTTTCTTATTACATTTGTTAATTTGTATCATCATTGTCCGCAGGTACTATCGGCACTGGACATCCTGCAGCCGCCCAGCCTCGACTTCTTCCAGGAAATGTATCCTTTTCATTCGCAATACGCGAGAAGCTTTATTTATTGCCGTTTTAAACAGACCGTGTCTTAGATAAGCTACGAAACGAATTCGGTTTCCACGTCCGGCGCGTTGACCCGCGTGTGTGCTATGATGCAGTTTCTAAGAAACGAAACCGCTCCTTATTTATCCAACTTATTTGAACTTATTCCCGATGTAGGTAAGACAACGTCAAGATTTTACGTTCGTAGGGTTAAAACTTACTTATTCAATTTAGATTCAGACAACGTCTCTATTTTTTTCTAAATTTTATTCAATGTAAAAAAAATTATAATAGTCGAAATGTATAGAAAATTAAAATACATCATCAGCAGCCTTTGTCTGCCCACTGTTGGACATAGGTCATAAAATACATATTACGTAATAAAAAATCTCTATTAAGCTACGTACAAACTTTAAATTTATGGTTCCGATTGAAACTGAAAACAAATTTAAATCAAACGTTATCTCGATACTCTATAGAAACATAAATTGAAACTGGGACTCGTAATAAAATCCCAGGCAAACACGGTAAAGGGGGGCGAAATTGATGTTACGGTGAGATACAATTTCACGCTGTCAAATCATTCGGGCGACCACCTCGCTCTCGTCGGGCCAACATTTTTCACCTGGCCCATCTCGGTGTCCAATTTCGTCATACTTCGACACCGTCGCGATTTATCTCGCCCGCTACTAACCCGTACCCACCGAAGATGTGCAACCATTTGTCACCACCTAAAAGAATAGTTTATCGTCGTTATTATGGGGTCATCCTGAATTGTTTACCGCAAAGTTTACTTATTCGATAAGAATAGAAATCGAATCTACAGCGGTTCGATTGCTAATGCATTTATTGTAATGCATGAAAACTAAGAACATAAAAAATCAGTTAAGATTGAGCTTTATAAAAATTGATTGAACTGTTCCAATCGACAGCATTTGTTTCATTGCTGTACAAATTTACGGCACCATGTATGGTATGTTTCAGTTTTGTTTGTTCATGACATTTAAGCTTGCAAACTGCAAGGCATATTTTTAGTAATACGAGCTTGCATATTATTAACTGCACGTAAGCAGCAAAAATTAAACGTCATAATTACTTTAATGAAAAACTTCGTCCAATGGGTTAAATAAAATGTGTAATGTTTTTACTAGCACCAAAAACCATAGAAGGCGTAAGTTCGCCATTTGCGTTTTAGTCCGCACATGAAGTTTCCTTAGAAAAGTTCAAGTTGAGCTTGCACTTACACAGAGCACCTTTTCAATTCGTTATAGTTGCAAAAGCCCCTAACTTCGGCGCTCAGTCGTAAAAATAATTGCTACATTAATTTTTAAAAGCGACGTCCATATTCTGATTTTATGATTAAACATTTTAGTGAAATGTAATTGATGTCTTTAAAATAGATGGCGCTGTCGCCAGTTACAACTTAAACAATTTATTTAAAACAAATATTTTTAATTCCACAGTTATTTTTTTCGTCATTGATAAAGTCAGTTCCTAATTAAATCGTGATCCTACTGATTAACCAGACAGTTTTTTTTTCACTCCTGCAATATTAATAAAGCGTTCAAGGATATACGGTGGTCAAGGTGACCTTGGTATTCTCTTTTTTTTATCCCGAGGACGTACACGATTTCGATTTTGGTATCTTTGAATTGAAAATTAATTATAATCCTGAATTCGACAGGGTGTTAATTTAAACCCTGTATTTGACAGGATTTTAATGTGCCGGCTGCTTTGAGTCACGTGACTCCTCGTAATGACAAGGTGTCACTCGTATTTACACCATATTACAACAAATTAATAAATGATTCTTATTAAATGCTGTTTATTACCGGAAATCTGAGCTTTAATAATTTTGCAGTCTTTATTACGAGCTGTAACGTTATACTTGTGGTCTCTATGATTATATGATTGGGCGCAAACGCTGCATTGTTAGGCGATGGGAGATCACCAATCCCCTTATGAAAGATAATATGGTATGGTATGGATATATTACGAGGATGGAAGAATGGCATGTATCAAGGAGAAATACATAAATGCATTGGGAGATGTTTGAAAGATAAAAATGGATGAGTTGCGTGTAAAAATATACTAACCAGCATTTCTTTCAACGGTTTGTGTATATACACCATTTGTGTACAGCTATATTGATGTGTAGTTCATAGTTTATTGTCATTAATGTTTCTTGGTTTTATGTTTAGGATATTTTTTAATTATATAAGGTAAGTTGTTTTAGAAATTTAGTGTATAAGTTAATTTGGTTGAATATATTATTTATGTGTTATGTGTATTATGTATGTTGGGAAATTAAACTTTTTGGTGTTAGTAATGTTGATTGTTTATTTTTAATTAGTGTTTAAGGATGATGATGTGATAGTGTTTTTTTTAATTAAAATCTCAACGTAAAATAAAATGTTTTTCTGTCGATACTAAATTAATTAATGTTATGATCCCTCCTGAGGGGGCGCTGCCAGAGGGCACGTCATCTGGCGCTGAAATCAATGCGACTCCCTCGTCCGTCACCTCCCGTCCCTTGACCCCCGCTCGCCGCCCTTCGTCCCTCGTTGCTAGACCCTCGTCCCTCGCCGCCGCCCAGACGGTCTGATCCCCTATTGAAAAGGTAGGTATTTATTGATATTGACTGGCTCTCGTTCCCTCTCCGGCGCCCTCTCCCGCATCCCCGGCGTCGACGCGAAGCTACACCCCTGTACAGTGTTCGGCGGCTAGCGAGACGAAATTACGTGTATTTTGTTGCGGAGATTTATTAAAGTCAATTAATATTTTAGTCTCAGGACACTTAATGTCTAATATTAGGACGCGAAATAATTGATACAATCGGCCAGTTGTCGCAAAGTAAAGCAATCGCGTTTTGGTACATCGTTTGTTCTTTGTCGCCAACACTCCGTCTAACAGGTGAGTATTTAAAAATCAATAATTTTTATGACACGTTTTGATCTATTTCGTAATTTACAGCAAATTGAATACGCACTTGACATTTCTTATAGCATTCTACTTTAATGAAAAAGACGACAAGCACGTATTTATTGTATTACATCAATTTTTAATTATGTATGTGTGTGTTATTTTTATAAGCATACGCGGTTGGAAACGACGGCGTTGCATTTATTATTGTAAGAATGTTTAGTGTTAATTGTAAACGTAACCGTGGGTTTCCATTGTTTAAATCTCTAAAGAAAGATATTGTCCTCTCTGTTTTTCTTTTTGAATAGGAGCGGGACGACATGTTTTATAGTCGGCAATGTAAACGCGGTTAAGTCAACTGAGTGGGGATCGGTAATTCGCACCCCCGTCTCGTCTCGTCGTATCCGGCAGCAACCAAATTGGAATAAATGCCTTTGCCAAATAATGCGCCGCCATTTTGTATTTTTCCCCTCAGCCCTTCATCAATATCTGCGTCGCGCTGAGGGTTATTTGCAACAATGCTTGTGCTGTTTCATGTTTGGAATTTTAAATTATGATGTACCTTATTTTATCTACATCTTATATTGCAAAAAATTGTTATGGATTAAATAATTTTCAGAAGGTTTCGAAGACGCGGTTTACCAAGTCGTCTGTACGGTTTTTTTTAAATCTGTGAATTTTGCGATGACCTTTTTGCGGCGTTGTTTTTTTTTGGGTATTTCTTTTTTTATGTCTTATAGTTTGTATATTGTTTTTTTTATTTCTGTATTGTTGTTTGTATATTATTTCTATACTGTTTCAGAACCTAAGATTGGTTTCCGAAATGTTTGTTGAACATAATCTATCATACTGTTCTAATGTCACTAGATTAAAAGTAGTATATTTTTATGTTATGGTAAAAAGAAATTTGGTTTGAAATATTTTTGTTTAATACTGTAAAATGTTATGTAAGATTAATGTGGGTAATGCCATGTATCTTTATACTTTTGTGACATTTTACTTGAATTATATGTTCTGTACCATAAAATTGCGAGTTCTTTTTTATATTCGAAATTTAACTTCGTTTTTGATAGGTATTGTTCATGATGGTTTACTCAAATTTTCTTCAAAATGCCTTGTCTCAGACAAAGATAAATTTAACAAATTTCGTCGTAAGGGGGAGCTGTAAATTATGACAAGTCAAAGAGGAACGCTCGTCTGGCGCGCAGATGTCTTTTTGTTACGATTCGAAACAAAGAAGGGAAATTGCCGGTTGGCAAGTGCTGCGGCGCGATGATTGAACTTGTACTTTCGCGACGCTTTTGTCGGACAGATTTCATTATCAGGGTTCCACACCCCACTACAGCCGGGGCCCTACTGTCGCCGCCGACGCTGTTCACGTACCTCTCAGTAATTACGTGCCTTTTAATGACTTGCGTTCCTCACTGTTGCCTTTGACTTCAAAAGTAAGATTTAACTACAATTTTGCTTCATTTTTTTGTAAAAGAAAACTATCTAAATTAAATCTGTTCCAATGATTCAATTTAATTTTTTTTGTTAATTTGTTGAAGCGCCAATAGCCTAATGGTTATGGGTACCGATCTAGCGGTCGTGGTTTCGAATCCCACTATTCGACTATTGTCGTGAACCATATCCTAACATAAGCTTTTTCAATCTTATCAGAAATGGTTACAAGAAATATTAGTAAATTAACAAAAATCTTCTAATATTTTATTTAAATAAAAAACCTATCATATATCGGCGTTTTTGTGGTACATATATGCACTTGTCTACTTGCTTCATTGGTAAATTATTATTTATGTATATATTTTTTTTAAATCATGGAATTTATTTATAAATAAATCAACCCTAGCAATCAATAATTTTTTTATCTAACAAGAAGTATCAACCAGTCTTTAGAAATGAATGCAACTTTTCCTGAAGGATTTTATATTTTATGTTTCTGTATAAAACTTCATTGTTCTCAGACGCAATGTTAACAAGTACATATCTTCAGGGAACTACTGGAACCGAGATAAAAGGGAACTACTACAATTAGTATTTCACGTTCGTAGATTAAAACGATGCTTCGCACTTTGACCGGCTCTCCGGGCTTCTCGCCCGAACATTATTTAATATAACATCCCTTTGTGCTCCCAAGCAACACTGCACCTCTCGTGTTACTGGGAATAGTGCTACCATTGTGATAGCACCCTGTACATTTCTTTTGTCCCACTGCTAGTTCATTTTGTTCCATTACTGGTTTCTTTTGTTCCACTGCTGGTTTCCTTTGTTCCACCTCGCGTTGTTGCGGCCTCTTTGTGTGTCGATGTCGTGCGAGTCGCACGCGCATCGTGCGCGATGCAGCGCCCTTGCGCATGCGCTTCCTAATTAGCGTTAGTGGGAGACACTAATGTAACGCCGTGTCACGCTTCGAACGTATTCTCTTGAACTAACGTTACCGTTTTATACAAATAAGGTAATGCGAAGCTATTACCATGTAGTTACAAAACTACACAGTGAGTGATAGCTTCACATTGTAGCATGAAAATAAATAATCATATCATGGTTTGCTATATTTAGCGGAATGAAGATTAATTAAATTTAAGATCTCATGATAATTTAAGTATATTATATTAAAAACAGTGCACTCATGTTAGCTTATATGTACATAGGGTTCTCTTTTGGAAGCGGTACCAATTAAAGGTCGATCAGAGAGGCCGGCGCAGTCTGCGGTCCGTGGGCGACAGAGAATTGATTGAAAGTCAATAGGTCGCTTCCCGTCATCCGACCTGCGCTTGAAAGGTTTCCACACAAATTTAGGCATCAATCAGAGCCCTGTGTCGATGTGTTGACCCCCGGCGCCCAGTCACAGCCCATTAGCACGAGCTCGGGCGCTTCATTGCGTCAACTGTCATTGACTCTGTTGCACGTAACGGTAATTACTATTATGTAAAACTAACAGAAAATGCACATAGGACCGTACCGCGAAAAAAATAAAAACTGATAATGAAATGAGGAAACACAATTCTCTACTTAGTTCCTAGCTAGCCCCATAGAGTTCTATGGGCCGAGGGTAGCACCGAAACTGTAAGTTCTATCTACAGTTTTGGTACTATCTTTTGTCCCTTGAACTCAGTGACAACGTTTGAAAAACAAAACAAGTTCGAAGGAACTCAAGAACACCAGCTGCCGACGTCACTCAAGTTTTTTGCGCATCACATTCATCGGAAGGAAGAAAAAAGCTCCAAGAAGTTCTAAGGAACGAGGGTAGCACCGAAACTGTAAGTTCTATCTACAGTTTAGGTACTATCTTTTGTCCCTTGAACTCAATTACCACGCATGATATATATTGCTGTCGTAACGTGTTCGGTAGTTATTACTTATTAGTTTTGCAAAGTCTAACTTGACATTAACAGTCTTGAGAGCATTTGTAAAATTTAATTGTAGTGTGTTCTATTTAATATATTGAAGATTTTCATAGTTAACTGTGACCGTTGGTTAAATTGTGGATTATGCTTTGAGTCATAAGAGATATGTATGGTTTGATATTTCTCCTATATTGAAAGGATGAATGGAATGATTTTGCTTAAGAATACGATGATTTGAACGTTTGTTATTGCATTGCTGGAATACCTTAGGCTTTTTTCCGTATCTCATCGAGTCAGTGAGATCCAAATACTCATTACAATTACGGAACACCTATTTTTGGTGCCAACTTGATTATTATAAGAAGATCAATGATCTGGTCTAGTTTGCGGGAGTATTCTTCTTGGGGGCGGCATATGACCGATCGTGGCGAGCGTTGTGGGAGGCCTACTCCTGGCAGTGGGCAACAACGTGGGGCTGATATGGTGATGATGATCATTCATATCCAATCTCAATGTTTTAAAGCTCAGTTTAAAAAATAGATCACGTGATTCTATCAAGTTAGCAAGACGTAGTTAAACCGAGTACCACGATCATACATTTGTTTTATGTAATTCAACGAAAACTTATTTGGGAACGATGTTGTTAAGAAATTATTCGGCCGGAACTCGAGCGAGTGCATTTTATGATGTTAGGCGTCGCCGCGTTACTAATTTTTGTTTACGCACTGCCTTCCTGTAAATATAACAATCGATATTAAAAAAAAATAACTGTGGTTCACCCCGCTGAGCGAAACTAATCTAGGTCCACTGTTGAAGGGAACGTTAGCTGTAATAAAAAATAGCACTCACGCTAGTAAAAACACTCATAAAGCGCCGCTGTAAAATCTGATGGATACAGACAATGGAGGTACGCATTAGTCATCTTGAAGGATGAGCTCAGTTGGGATGTGGACTCACGTTCCTGCAGCCTCATGATGCAATTGTTTCTTGTTAGCCGTTTGTCTTGAACGGTTTCCAACAATATCTGTACCAACTCTCTACAAATACACATATTAAGTTTCTCTACTATTTTAGGGCTCGCTTATAACAAACAAAATTAAGTTTTTTCTTACTTTCAAGTACAAAGCGTTGTTCATACAAAGTTATGAAAGTTGTTAATTGTACATCTATTTTTTTTGTTATTACAGTTTTATCAGGTCGTCTCTAACAATGCGGCAGTTAGACACAAGCCCTACGTATACAATACCTTTGCATGATCATGTTTCTATTAAGGCTAAAGAATGTCGTCATAAACAAGCTCATGTTTCACGTCATTCCTCGCTACACGCGTCCAGCGTGACGTCACCCGCTAGCTATGCATTACCTTCCATCGCTCAGTATTACTACATATAAATTCCTTGAAACGCTGCAACAAGTTAAAGAATGCTGTTTTAGACTCGCAAAGGTTTTTATTGTCAAGTGCACAAACATTTCTAAATCGAGCAATACTGGCTCACGTGAAACGGTTTGATATGCGAAGTAATCTTGTGATAGCGTAAAACCTTTGGTAATAGGCATAATTTAATGATAAGATCTTACAATTATTTTAACGAATTATTTACAATAATAACATAAAAATTTCAGTTATTACTTGGTTATATTTTTTCTTACAAGATAGCACATGAGTATATCGAAAACGTACTTTTTGTTCTACGTTATTTATTTGGATGTTGATATCCTTGTCAGAACATTATATATTGAATGGCAACAAGTGTTCTGATATAATTTAAGTATAACTGTATTTGGTTAAATTTAAATAAAAAAGTAAAGCATCTTTTCAAACGATTCGTATAAATGTATATTTTGTGTTTTGAATACTTAAGTATGAACTAAGTTCCAATTTCCATTTCACAAATTACTTCGTGACTAATTTTCCATAGACAGTTTAAACCGTGGCTTAGGGTCGGAGTCGGCGAGATAGGGCGACGGCCCTTCGGTTAATGTATTCAGGCAATTTGGGCGAAGCGAGCGCTCGAGGCCCCGCCCGGCACCCCAGTGCTGTCTAGGCTCCGGATTAAATTTGTTCCCTTCTGTTTGTCTTTGCATTTGGGAGCTATCATCCCGCCTGTCATGTGCCGTCACAAAAATCCTTCAATAAGCTTTACAAATTTTGGAAAGTGATTATTTGAAAAGTTTGTGCGCGCTTTACAACAATTAAAATAAAGAACGATAAGATAAATATAAATGCGTTAATTATATTTACGCACCAATAACACGTAAAAGATGCATTACGAAAATAATTAACCATGTGGCAAAAGGAGTCTAGGATGGCTTAGGACTAGGTTATGTCATTAAATTATAAGTTCAAAGTGTTAATATTCAAGTACATAGACAGTTTTTATGTTTCCCTATGAGACTGACATACACGTTTGAAATAATTTAACGCGTCCTAAGCAAACATGAACATTGCGTTATATATTTGTCAAGGAATTTGGAAAGCGATATTACGGTGATCAATTTTTTTTCTGTACCGAAGGAAGGCAAACATTTTAGGGTCCAGTAAGTCCTTTCTTTATTGCTTCTGTACACAATTCCGCTGTTGCCATAAAACCCTTAACTCCGGTTCAAACTATTTCCACTTGCAGATCGCTCTTAAGTTACTGTGCCGTTTTCTTTCGATAAAAGAAAATAATATTGAAGCCATTACTTCTACTTTGTGACAAAAGTTCTTTACTTAGAAAAGTTTTAGGCTTTCTCGACTTCTTTTTGAATAATATATTTTTTGCAAATCAACTGCCTATTTTAATTTTAGTAATATTTGATGTACTGACACTCGCATCTCACATAGCAGATTAATAATAACATTTTCTTATTATTTCTGTTACATTTATTTTCTTCAAAAGTAACAGTTTCTCGTAAAATAACTTAACAATTGTAAATGATAATGAAGTTTAATTTTACATTGCCACAAAATTATCAGCCGACAAGTCAAATTGAGTTTGCTAATAGGGACATAAGTTTGATAGGAAGTAAAAGCTGCGCTCAGCCGGCACTTGGCATAGCTGAGAGGGTTCTTGGCGTAGGCCGTTCGCAAGGGACGGTCTCACTCCGGCGCCTTGGACGCTTGCCCGATAGACTTTAGATAACGCCCGCCGTATTGCGACGAGGGCATATTCTGTGCAGTTTTTATGCTGACTCTCCCAACACCAAGCTTACTTCGTATTGCCGGGTTGGATGAAAACGTCTAAATAGAACTTTTCCTGCGATATTAGATGGTCTTATTGCACGGTAGCCTACAGCAGTTCGTGTGTCGATCTCTCATCAACTCAATGCGGATTTAATATTTTCACGTCCCGATATAATTGCCAATCTAGATGCTGGCTATCTTGTAATTAAATAATTTGATTTATTATATTTGATTGAGTTAAATACAACTCATAACGATGATATCACATCGTTTTAAAGAAGGGTCATAATCTCTCTGAAACGATGCTATTAATGTAAAAATGTATTTCCATAAAATATAAGGAGGTGTTCCATTTACGAGCTAAATTATAAATTTCCCGCATCCTTCATCGTTTGAATTAACGCTTAATTTGTTGGGATAATTACGTGAACCCGGGACCTCAGACCCACAGATTTTCGACCGCTTCTCAAGTCCCATAACCGACATATTTGGTCTTATTTTTGAATAACCACTTCTAAATTTGCAATGTTGTATATTGTTCTCTCTGTAAATTCTAAAAAAAAGCTTTCTTTTTAATTAAAACGTCTTTTCATTGTATAGATTAGTATCCTGTTAGTAATTCAGTCGACTGGGAGGACTGTCTGTAACGGAAATTTGTCGACGCCGGTGCGCTGTGCAGTAGCGGGTAGCGTAATTGTTTTATTCTTCGACGTTGAAATGACAAATTGTCTTTTTATTTGCTTGATTTGGAGACTTGTTGTGGAGGTCTACGCGAGTGTAAATGTAAATCTGGTTGCGATATATTTCCATTATAACTTTCATAAATTCATTGCAGATTAGCTCTTTTGTGATAATTGTTAATAAAATGGTTATAAAGCACCACATTTTCTTTTCAAATAACTACAGCTGAGAACAGTACATTGTATGAGGTTATTGTCAAGACCGTTATTTAAAATAGTTGTAAAGATATTTCGCATTTCTGTAAGTGACGCCGAAGCGTATCAAATGTCGACGGGCGCCGCGGCGTGTCCCTCCGCACTGTAAGATCGCACGCGTGCGAAAGGGACGGGAGACCAGGAACGGTCTAAGATTACGTTTTATTATTGAAGTGGAAAAGGGAGCGCGGTCGTTTGCCTGCGGTTTGATCCCGGGACGTAACAGGACTGTAACTAATGTCCAGCTCTAATATAACTCCAGAAAGAAATGGCGGACTTAACTCGACAAATGGCAAGCTGTGACATATGTTAACCGATTAAATGTACCGCGGATTTTTATCTAGCCCTTCAGTGATTTGAATCTTAAGTCGCACGGACCAATGTTTCCCTTTAAATTGTCAAATGTTGAGAAGTTAATGAATTCTCTTCTAAAACATAGTTTTTTTTTAAAAAGTCGAAAACATTTTTATTATTAGACCAGTCGTTCTGAGATGTAAAGATATGCAGCAACTAACCGCAATACGATTAGACGTTGAACTTTTTACGATTGCTTCTCCTTTTATTGAGTAGAGAAAAAACCTTGGAATGCGTAAAGTGGTTATTGATGTGGCGTCCACTCCACTACGGTCGATTTCTAGCGATTTATCAATGTCTTCGCCATCGCGACATGCTCGAGTTTGCGCCTTGCTACCGATAGTCATTTGCAGAACTTTTTTTTAATTTACTTCTATATGACACTTTTTATCGTTGTTCCATTTGTGAGTTTCTTGTATATACTTCAATGTTCGGTGTTACGAATCGGACCTAGGCTTGTACTACTGATTGAAGTATAGCCCAGTGGGCATGAGTATAAAGAATGATGATAACTCTAGGCATTACTACGATTCTTGCAGGTCCGATGTTGCCATAATTTTTTTACAATGTAATGCTCCTATAACATTTTTCATTTACAGAAAAAAATGTTCTAACATATAGTTATTTGCTTCGTACCTACGTCTTTTCATTGTTAACATTGTTTCATGTTATGCAAGCTTAGAGTTTCCAGCTAAATACAAATGTCGATGATCAATCAATGTCAGCTCTTCCTTCGCTACTTTATTTTGAAAGTGCATATTACGGACACTCGAGCGCTTGTCTTAAGGAAAGGGGCTCGGTAACATCAAACGTTATGTCATCATAAAAACAAACTTTATTTAAACGTACTTACGCATTGTATTTAACACGAAAAGGCGTTTTAAGATAACTGTAATACTGCGACGGCATTGTTAATGTTAAGAGCTTTAGTTGTCTACGTTGGTGTGCGTTGAGTAAAAAATTCAACGCTTACAAATAGTAAGCAGATATGTAAATAATAAAATTACTACATGGAATTTAGGGATCGCTCAAGGGTAGGGACGTAATAAACATTCCAAGGGCACACCAAGGTCGATGCCTACGTATATGATACATAGCGAAACGTTTGTATGAAAGGTTATTGTATTAGTTTATATTTGTATTTAACATTACTTTATTCGATATCTAAGTTAACTTGACGCGGTGGACCGTCAATTAATTATAAGTACGTTTTTATCAATTCCGTCTCCCACAATATAAAAGTGGAATCCTAACGATACTAAAATCACCGTTAAAATTATCTCTCCCATTAAAAGTTAGTAGTAAAAAGACATTTCGATAAAAACTGTTGGAGTAAATTGTGTGCGACAAACGAGCTATCGGTCGCGGCGGAGATGACCGATAACGCACTCTGTTTCTGCCTAATCGACCTCTAGATAAGGCGCGTTTTATTTTCTTAATCGAACTTTCAAAGGACTAGCGTACTATCTGAATAATCTGGAACGCGAGCCAACGGAAATTCGTCCTTGTTGTTTAATAGTTCAGAGTCAAATTGGTTTGATAGTTGAAGTGCTCGGTCGATTGTGCGTGAAGGATTTTTTGTTAGGTCGAAATGTATTAGGAGCGTTGCACGTCGCGGCGGTCGTTTGGGTGCACAGCTGCACAACATCCGCCCGCGCCGCTGTGCCTACAAGTGCCTTTTTGTGATGTATACTCGTACTGACCTCTGAATAATGTAACGGGTATTCTGCTAAGCTAATGGTATTTGCTTGTTTGAGGGGCGCTCGATATATTAAAGTTGTTTTTATTGAAATATCGTTAGTAAATATTAGATTCAGCACTTTATTTTCACATTGCAGTATTAAGTCAAGCGGTAATTTAATACATTTTCTATCAATAAACGATGAAGGATTTGGTTGTAAATTTACCTGTGTTGTAGCCAAAAGCGCGACTGAAGCTATGAAGTTATAACTAAGTGACGTTTATTTGAAAACTCCGAGTCCTATTTCGTCTCATAATTAGGCGAACGCCTGCTCTTCTTTAATGCAAATAAGAATAAATTAAGTGTTGTTTTTGTCATAAAGGTGAGTGCCGGGTGGCGGGCGGCGAGTGTCGACGGCGCTCGTAACTGTTGATAATTTGACTTTAATTACTTTCACTGCGGCCCGGGATAATAAAAATGGAATCGATTCACTACGACTCGGTGACTCGGAACGAGTCTTTGGTAATATTGAAGGTTAAAATGGACGAGCAATTGACTGATGATAACCATTAAGTTGTATAAAATGTCTGTTATAAATTTAATAGGTCAATGTAGATGTCTTTTTATTCGACCCGACAAGTTGAAATTTTGAATTGCCACATAAAAACACCTTCCGGTATCTTATCCCAAGTATCTAAGTTACAGCATCTTTCATTATAACTTTTTCTACTCTTTTTAGGTTTCGCTATTGTCTTTTGACGTGACAGTTTATCGTGTAATGAAACCACTTAATTAACACGGGTCACTGGTTTTAGGA
The DNA here is from genome assembly GCA_027563995.1 of Papilio gigon. Lineage (NCBI taxonomy): Eukaryota > Metazoa > Arthropoda > Insecta > Lepidoptera > Papilionidae > Papilio > Papilio gigon. The sequence goes on from JAODUI010000027.1 coordinate 7,648,271, forward strand.
GAATTCAATACGTAATACCGTAGGGAAAGCGCGCAGTAAGGGGGTTCAGGGCGGAATCTCGGCCCCTCAGTAAATAATTACCACGCCGGACGTAGGGGCGCA
>JAODUI010000027.1:7648472-7691199 GCA_027563995.1 Papilio gigon
CAGGGTTATGTGAGATTCATACTCACTAAAACCCCCTCGGTGGCCATCCTCAAGTGCGATTGCGAGGGCCCCGGGATATCCGGAGGAACGCACCGGGACCTGGAGCATCAGTAGCCTAGTCAAGTGTATTAATTCGATCACGTGGTCGAGAGTTCGAATCCCGTCATTCTACTAATGTACATCATTACAGCAGCTTAGTTGAAGTGTTTTTATTTGTATAATATTAGTAGATTTTTGTTAATATACTAACATTTCTTGTAAACACTTCTGGTAAATTGTAAAAGCTTGTGTTAAGACATAGTTCACGACAATAGTCGTATGTTGGATTTTGTACCCACGACCGCTAGACCGGTAATCCGTACCGTTAACTATTAAGCTATTGGCGCTTCAAACAAGCGGTACAAGAAATTTAAATTTTAATTTTAGTAAATTATCAAAAACCTTCAAAAAGATATCTTTAATAACTTAATATAATTATTTGATAAATACTTTTTGGTTTATGTCAGTTTTCATCACGTACGTAAGAAATAAAAGTGTGCCCAACCAAGGTAAAGGTCGTAAAAAGGACTATAAAAAGGTTCTATTTAGTTACTCTGTTGTAATCAAACATAATCACGTCAAAATTTATTGTCTGTAGCCTTCCACGCCCTCTAGCGTGACCCCGTAAAAGTATTGTCTGACAGGTAACATTTTATAGATTGACATTTGACTCGGGGCATGAGCCAAAGTACATTATAACTCACTAGCGCCCCCTGTACTGTCATTAAAGTGTTACAAGTTTCTTGTACGGTTGCTGTCTTGCCGTGTTTCTTACTACAAGCTTTTATTTACCTTCACCATGTCTGTAATTAAATCTAGCAAGTTAAATTTGATCAACTTCGCAGTTTCCAATTGAGTTATAATTTTGCATGTCTGAATCGTATGATAATGCTATATCATTATGACACAGAGCTGATCTGAAGATTGAGCTGGACATGGCTGTAGGAACTTTGTAAATAAACGACGCAACCCCATCGAGTTTGGTCCCGTTTGATTCGCCTTAACAAGTACGTTGCTAAGAAAAACTTGTTTTTGTAAAAGTTTTTTTTCTTTATTTTTTTTTTATAAAAGTGCAATATTTAATTAATTTACTAACATTTCTTGTAGTATTCTAAATAAAATAGGGTAATTCTATGTTTACACTAATCGTAAAGATTCGAACTCTCGACCACATGATCGGAAATCGGTACCCTTAACTATTAAGTTAAAGTGAATTACTTACTGCTTGGCATGTAGTATTTTCCGTACGAAACTTTTAAATAAATTAGTAAAGTTAAAACTGGAAATGTTACATTTCTACTAAAGTTAATTTAGAGTACAACAATTCTAGATTAACTGTTGAACTTCTTTAAGAGAACAATTTACTAAATCTTAATCTATACTATTATAAACAACGTTTACGTTTTATTCAGCTGGCAGCGTACTGTGGACGCACTCAGTCTTACCACGAGGTTTTAGGAAAATATGAACAAACGCTACACTCATGTTAGGTATTAGGCTATATATTATCACGCTTGTAAACTTAGGGGCTGAATAAAATAGAATAAACAGTACGTGAGAAAAAGATAAAATCAAAAGCCTATAGAAGACAAGTAAGGATGCTGTGGTGAACATGTTTTAATAAATTTGGTGACATCAGTTTTAGTCTCATGAATTTTCATGTCGGTGAAACCGCATAGGAACTAGGCTTTTGAATAGAGACAAAATTGGCCACATAACCTCTGAAGACGCTGCAGTGCCTTCGCCCAAGCGGTTTATATTAAATAACAATAATTTTAAATAAAAAAAATTCCAAGCGGTTTTGTTAGTCAATACTTTTGAAATCGTACTTTGTTTTTAATTTTCTTTAGAATATCTTACTTATTGTAATGTATTAAAAGATCAAAAATAAATCGACTAAATTCAAAACGGCTCAATAAGTTAGCATTCAAGTTACACCATTCGAATTGGTTGCGTAATATTTGCAAAGTAGGTCGAACTTCAAATGAATTGAATATTATTTTTAAATAAAATTCGTACATTGATCGATTCTAAATTTAAATTTGAAATTCATAACTGCCAGTATTATGTAAACGGTATAGCTTAAATACAATCAATAGCGAGAGCTTTACGATCTTACGAGATATTTGAACGCGAAATTCGGTGACAAGTGAACGACATAATTGATTAAATACAAGATGTCCGGTGAATCGTTCCAAGTCATTCAGTATTGCGACACCTTGTGAAAACCATTGACTTTTGTTGCTCATTCATTCTTTTGACTATAGCTCTTTTGAAGAGTTACTTTACGAAAAGATTCTTTATCGTGGACGTGGAGACCGTCCGCGCGGAATTGAAAAAACCCAATAAGTTGCATTCTACGTTCTCATTTCTACATTCTCAACCTTGCTTGTCTGCTCATTATGTTATCTGCTGCCAACGACGCCGACTATAAGAAGCTGTCGGTGCCGACTTATAGAAGCCATGTGTATAACGGCCCTAAATGAGCCAATGCTCATTTAGCAAGCCAGTCTTGTGGTTCGGTATCATATTGAGACGCAGGGTCCAAGCCGCTGCGCCGTACGTGACGGAGATTTTAAGCTGATTCGTCTTTTTCATGTGTACATCGTTTTATTTTTCAATGTTGCTATATTAAAGCTAGGAACGATTTGCTACGTGCCCGCTGATAACGTCGAAACGTTCTGCTAATTACACATACTTTTATATGAAAAGCTGTCTCATTTAAATGTGTTACAATGCATCGTTTGTATTATATGAAGTAAATAATTAATCTCTTATATTTGCGTAAATAAGTGTTTACGCTACGTTATAGTTGTTACTAACGCCATCTCTGATCGACAGACGTAAACCTATGCTAGTCTACAGTGGAGCAGTTGGTTTCAGTATTAAAAAAGTTTAGACATTTTTAACATAATTTAAACACTTTAAACGGACGGAAAATTTCAATTCCATTAGTTTTTTTTTAAGAAAGATTAAGTACAAAGACCGAGAGGTGACACACCATGCTTTGGTTGTTATTTGTTTGCCTAACTTCATGTACATATATATTTTAATGGCACGTGCAATGTGCTATATTACGACTCAAGTTTATGTGCCAATTTCACCACGTTCGGCCATCTTGAGAAAATGATATGTGACGTCACCGCACTATAAATTGCACAGCGTCTACAAATAACTTGTGCTTTACGTGCAGAAAGGTTCAACTTTGTAGGTCAACGAGGGCCTTTTCAAGTGCCCCGAGAGACGGCGCATGTAGGCCTGTAAACTTTGAATGTATACGATGTGTCTGACACGTCGTATGGGGTACGAGTGGATGTATGTGTGTGTGGGTGAGGGGGGGGGGTAATTTACATATCGCACTCCGTGCCGTGCACACTTCATCTTCAATGACCTTAGTAACTTGAATTCATTTGTTTTATCGAGCATTAAGAAATTATACTGAAATCCCTCAAAATATGCCCAAACTATAGGGCTAGTTTGAACGTCGAATACCTCATAAAAGCCTTTGCTCTTTCGACACGCCCTTTCTTACAAACATGTTGCCTCGTCGCTTTTAATGGGTACAAAAAGTTGCTGGAATAACATTCCCGTTTTTACAGCGTCCAGAGAAAGATGGACTATTTGATAAATGGATTACTCGATAAAACCGTTTTTTCCTGTATTTCATCAGGACAGAGATTGTAGTGGATTTATTAGATTTACAAATAAATAGTACAGTTTAAAAAAAATGTTCTTTGGAAAAATATTTAGTTGGTTTCTTTTTATTTTTGTAAGACTGGCGTTATTGCTTACCCGTCAGCCAATACGCTCCTTTAACTTATATGTCGGTAAATATTTCTCTATGAAATATGTGTTACAAGTAGAATTTTTATTATGAAATATACCTATAACAAAAAATGCTTTCAAACTTATCTAACATTTGCGTTTCTCGGATATTGGAAGTCGGCACCCAGGAGACTATCGTGGAATACGCAATTTTCTTAAACCAACCTGACTAAATTGACTTGAGATATAACTGACGGTGTAACTTAATCTGTTTTCTTTTTTTAAGTTGGATATATGAGCGAAAAATGTCTGTAATCATTTGCACTCGATGTGGAAGATGATACATTTTAAATTATTGAACTCTGATAATTTTTTATATGGCATAATAACATTAGGCTTCGTGAAAATGATGAAATTTATGAAATGTTGACTTACGAATTCCTTAATATAAATATTTCATCGTGAATGTTTCTTTACTATTAAAGGATAACTGTATTGAGCCTGTAGTTATGAAACAAGGCTCAGGCGCGGCCATCGCGGTATAGCTTCGCGTATTTCAAATATCCCTTGTCCGACACGGTCTGCTTGTTCTGTAATTTTGATAATGGCCTTGCGGGGGCGCTCCGGCGCATAATCGCCAGAGATAAACGCGATAACACAGCGGAGACGACCGCCGGGCCACGGTATTCAGCCTCCGTGCTCTCGGCGCCTTTATGCGCAGGGGGAGGTAGGGGAGAAATTCCCTTTGCGTCCGTGGCGCCGTGCCCACTCTGACCCACCCTCCCATGCGTGGGCGTTAATATTACGCTTCACTTGTCCCGGCTCGTACCTCAATACTAACTAAATTCGGTTTTGTTTTCGTTTCCATTACCTCCGGACGCGTGTGTACTGTACACGCCACCGGCGCGCCGGACGACTGTTTGTCTAGCTTATTACGTTAAAATTTGTTTTTACTATTAATTTATAGTAAAGCACGTAATTATATAATTGAATGTAGTCTGTCCTAAAGGACATATATATTATTAAATTAAACTGTATTTAACACAATGTAATTTAACAATTGCATAATATAATATATTTTGCAGCACTTTACACTTGCAATGAATTCGTAAAACTTCTTAAAATAGATTGAGAAAACATGGTCCATGCACTGGTTTCAATATCAGATATATTTACTATAATAAATAGGTAATTTTGTCAGGTTTTCCATGAGATGTAACAACCGTATGTAATTTTATTACAGTGATATATTTTAATAGCATATAAAAACGTTGAATTTCCTTGACTAAATACATAAACAGTTATGTAATAACGGAGCTCCTGCAAAGCGACCTGCACAAGATCATCGTGTCCCCGCAACACCTCTCCGCCGACCACATCAAAGTCTTCCTGTATCAGATATTAAGAGGTGAGTACAAACCCCCATTCCTTATGCCCCTCATGTCGCCTTGGCGACGTGTGCTACTTTAATAAGATGCTTTAGCGAATCTACTCTATATAACGCTACGAAATACCTTGCATTTGGTTACTTTTGCTTTAGAGTTTAATATTCAAGTAATTTCAAGATTATCTATAATTGTTTTTATGTGTTTTTAATTGTTTTTGTTTGTAAAAATATCGTAGTAGTATTTTCTGCCTAGTGTGAGTAAGGTATGCTTAAAGGAGAAAACGCTTTATTAATCCGTCTGAAGTGTCCGTCTCCAAATTATCGCATATAGTCGTATGTTGAGTACTGTTTGACTCATCAAATTGTCTTAATCTTTGTTTTCGAGCGTGCCGCGGACGTAAAAACATTGGCAAAGGCCTCCTATCGGAGATGGAGGTAGTTATATAGGTTATTGTTCTCTCGGAGCTCGCTTTTATGATATGGAGGAGATTTAATGGTCAAACTAATGGATAATACGGGAAGTTGCTTAATGCCCGCCTCCCCTATACACTCGGGAAAGTTTTTCCATCATATTTACTTTATCTGGATTAAATGAGACTTGTATTAAGTTATGTCTTATATCGGTACTTGTTAATAGTGAAGCAATTTGATAACCTATATCGGATCTGACATTGAATTAATATACTTAAATGTAATATCCCGAAAATACTGCACTTTCATGTAAATCCGACCACAGTAAGTATTTATTTATGTAGATTTATAAAAGTCAAGAACCACGTTAACAAATACGCCGAGGCAATCGACATGCTTTTAATTTGCCTGCTGAATGATACTTGACAATGTTTTAATCAGAAAATAGGTTCGCCTTTTAAAAGTAGAGTCAGGTATGCGGCGCCTGTAACATTTTAGTTTAATATCGGGCGGTCTCGGGCACAATTTAACAAACTGCATTACCCTTTCTAAAGAAATAGAAAGAATAAGAAGCTAGAAGGGAACGCTTTTTTTTAAATGCCTTCTTTAAAGTCAATAGCCCAGTGGTGAACTATTGCAATTCAACTTTATAGCTGTTCTTTATGTAAACAAAACTGGTGAGTAGTCAAACATAACTTTTTCTTTAAATGAATGGAGTCACCTCCTAGTAAACGGAGTCATCTCGATTCCGCGTTATTAATCCTTGCAATTAATCCCGCCGCCCGTCGCCCGCCGTCGCCGCCCGACGCACCGCCGAGAGATTTCCCGGGAGTGGAACGTGCTAAGGGAATCTAGAAAAATGTGATCGTTAAGCTCCCAGCGCTCGGCGCGTTTAATTAAAAACTTTATGGAAGTAGCGGCTTGACGACCCGGCCTCGGGACTTAGAACTCAAATAACTTCAAAATATACCACCGACCCAGAAAGGCGGGGTTGTGACGCGCGCCGGCAGCTTTCATTCCACCTCCACGTCGCTGTGCGCTCGCTGGAAATTAGACTTCGCTTTTTAAATATTTTGATAACTGTAGTCAAATGTTCTGCTTATTCCTTTTTCTAATTACCTATTGAAGTGCGGTTCTTATGTTAAGTTTTAACATGATTTATGAAATATTTAAAATTAGAAATCCCAGCAACGACATAAAAATTCCAAACTACAGTTAAATGATGAGCATTTTCCATTTCTTTTAATATTACAAATTAATCAAGGCACTGGTTCTACCCATTTTCCTAATTCGTCTCTTGCGAAACACTAACTTTTGTGTCAAGGTTGCAACATTGTACTGCGTAATCCCAACAAGGGACGGCTAGAAAATGTTATGATCAAAAATCTATGACTTTCCTATAAAAATCACCATTGTGTGTTGCAAGTGAGTTTGTTGAAAGAGACCAAATCAAGCGATTGGATGAACCAAGTCGCTTGCACGCGTCTCGACGGCGTTTGATTTCCATTTGAGCGCGTAGATTGCATCCAGAATATGTAAGGCCGGTCTCCGTAGACTGTAGACGCTGGCAAGTATGTTAATGGTCCCTCAAACAGTCGGTTAGATTCTCCTATGGACCCGGGCAACGGTGCAGATGCCGCAGATGCCGCGGATGTTCTTATTATTGGTGTGTTATTTTGAGAACATAATGGCCGAGTGCGTTGCATCGTCTCAGGGTACAATTTGCTATACTATCTTTTACTTTATTTTAATTGGTGTTGAGTAAAGATTATAAAGTATATTTCCATATATATATTCGATAATGCTCCTTGAAAATACACACGTATTTAAAAATACTTACAAGCATATTTTTCCTAGTATTGTGATATTCAGCACCAATAATACTAATATTTCAAAGGAACACGACGGATCGTGTTACGCGCATAAACCGAGCGGCCCGTTTGATAGCAATCGTATTTTAACATTCTTTGAAAATGAACTTCGTTAATTAATATTGTCTGTAGGAAGCGACGAGATAGAATCGTGTGTTGGGCTCCGACTAACGAACGAAATTATGGAAATGAGCCGGCTGACCGGGTTCGCTGCTCTGCATTTCTCTTTCCTATCACATGGATGTCCACGAGACATGTTTCGACTTTCATACCACGTTCATTGCAATGTGATTTGTCGTAATAATGTAATTACTACAAATTGTGATGATAAGAAAAAAATATCAAAAAATAATTAATGTATGTATGAGATTATGTAGTAATACATCTTCTTCATTCTTCATCATCTTTAAGATTCTAACGGAAAATCTGTTGTCAAATTTTATAAATGTCAAAAATGCTTTAGGAAAATACTTTGAATATATGTATCTGTAAGCGGTGGACGTGTGTAATCTCCGTGGACATGTACCCTAAATCCTAACACGTCAGTTCCTCTGGCCACATTTATCAATGTAGGGTACAGTGACAGTGTTACCTATTTCCACAGTCGGCCGACACGTGTGAGGCATCCATCTTGGAGTACGGCTTATCGGATATTGCTCATCGTGCAATTTCCCTCGCCTGTACATCATGTATTTCCGTTGCTATGGGGCACGAGATCGCATCTCTTTCAAATGTCAATTTACTCTCGATTATATTAAGTTGTGTATAGAATACGGCTTAGAATGCCGGATCAAAGCTGATGGTTTTCTTTTAATGTATACCAAAATGTTTGTCATGAAACTGCTTGATTTACTATTGCGTAGAACATCAAAAAAATTGGTAAAGTGTAAGATTACCGATCTAGCGGTTGTGAGTTCGAATCCCGCCATTCGACGATTGTGAACCATATACTAACAAAAGCTTTTTCAAGTTTACCTGGAATGGAAATATTAGTAAATCTACAAATATCTCCGCTTTCTATAACATTATAATTTCGTTAGGAAAACGCAGTTCAAAGTGTTCTCTTTAGTGTTTTATGATTCTAACGGTGTGTGCTTGTGTGGTACAAGCTATACATATATGCAGGGCGTTAAAGTGTTACCATCTAACGCCGGTGCGCCTTGACGCGAGCAAACAAAGTGATTCACAGTTATTACGGGCCTTATGAGCTTGAACACTTGTATTGATAAGGTGTTCTGATAAATTATTGAACAGATATGAGAGCATGTTTGAATCGTTTTTAGTTAAGGAAATGACCAATAACATTAATCACTGCCACGTCTTTTAAGACGTTCCGTCTATAGATATACGCGTTTATAGATATTAGAATTGTATTTATATTTATTATACGACATTAAACTGTTTCAATTCCCGTTTGGTTTATCTAAATTTTTTAGAGAGATCAATAAATATTTATAGTGATAATTATTATGAGAAAAACAAGCTATGCAATCTTGTTTATGGAACTAAAAACTATATGCTAGACTTAGTCTACTTGGAAAATAAATCGTCCTACGTCTGGGAAACCTTGAGTCATTTTCTTCATCGGAAGACCTGCGATAATCAAAGCATTCAACTGAATGTTGGCACCGGATCGTTGTCCTTGCGGTGGCAGGAGTCGGGACGTCGCGGTCTGCCGCGCGGCCGTCGACCCCGTCGCACCAGCTAATGCACCCGATGCACGATAATCATGATGTACTGTTACTTCTGATGTCCTGGTTCTTTTATACCACCATCAACTGATGTGCACATCCAGATTTTACTGCACAGTCGGACTGTTCACTTAAAACGTAATTGTGTACACATCAATAGAGTTATCAGTTTTAACTGAACATTTTTTTCTACGTTGGGATTCGCGTACGTCAAAACTGATGTTCATCCGCTGGGAAATTATACCCGCCACGAGGCGTAAAGCAGCGAGCTGTCGTTAATTTCTTGTGACGTAGAAACGCCGCTAGGAGGCGCCACCGCTTCCCTAAACTGTCTCGGTATATTCGCTTTCATTTCAAAATTGTAACTTTATCAGGTTTTGGCATCTAATTATCCTTGTTATATTTAATGATCTAATATGGAAAATATTAGAAAGTACAGCTTATACTTCTTCTAAAACAAGTTGTGTAGGTTCTTCGTTATAATAATTTTACATTAAAAGAATGACTTATTTTAATTTTTAGTACAGCAATGCTGCCAGTATTTTTTTTTGTAAAACATTAACAGATTTTTGTTAATGCACTAACATTTCTTTTACCATTCCAACTAAGCTCTACACTTGTCCAAGGAGATGGTTTACGAGAATAGTCGAATGGCGGGATTTCAACTCTCGACCATGTGTTTGAAAATCCTTACCCTTACAAATTAGGCTATTGGCTATTAAAGTCTTACGATTCGTATTCTAAAGTCCGCAGTCTCAAGATTTTATTATAACGTATTCGTCTGCAGTTTGCATTATTACTTAGCTTATCCCTACGTAGAGGAAGTGAAATAGCGTTCTCACGGGTATTTGTAGCACGAGAACGTATTCGGGCTTGTGGTTGGCGCCGCCTCGTTACAACTCCGCTATTTAGAACTAAAGCTAGGTAAAGTATTCAACAGTATATTTAGTACAGGAGCTAGCTTCTATAATTCAAATTAGACGTATTTAAAGGTCTTGTGTTTTCGAGAAGTATTAAACAAAACAAGATGTAGTTATTTGTCTATACAGATAGTAATCTCACAAAGTCAGGTCGATGCAGTCCAAGTGTCATTAGGAATAAGAGCTGACTCCGTCATATCGAGTCTTGCATCATTTCGTCTCAGTGTCGTGTTTAAATGAGGTCAATTTGGAAAAGAGATTTCGAATGAAATACAAATTTCTCGCGACACAGACCTGGTATTTTTCGTTTGACATCCTTTCCAGTAGAAAATTCGCATAAATAGTAATAACATTATCTCACCTCGGCACGAACTTATTCTCATTTTATTGCAATGCTAGCTTTTTGTGACAATCTCTCGAGACCACAGCGGTGCTGCGTCGCGTCTCTAACGAGCAAAATTCTCGCTCCCGTCATCTATTATTTATGACTACGAAATCTGGCGCACTGTTAGGAAAATATATCCGACAAGTGGGACGTCGGTCCGTAGATATATTTATGTTGTAAAGTGATCCAGACCAGAGCCTTTGCCGGGATATCTTTGCTCGATATCCCGCTGAGAGTGGACAAAACTAGATTTTGATATAGGGAAGTATATTTATGTTGTCTGTTCATTGGTTGTATTCGATTTTGACGGTTTTAGACAGTTTCTTAATACATTGTCTTCTAGATTAAATTGCTTAGTTATAGGTTGCAAGCTCCAAAGGTCTTATAACGACCTATATTGCAATGATCAGCAGAATTTGTTAATAACCAAATTATGTATCTTAAATTATTGACAATAAAACAGTTATTTCGTATTGTCCTCCAGGTTTAAAGTACCTGCACTCGGCGCGCATCCTGCACCGCGACATCAAGCCCGGCAACCTGCTCGTGAATAGCAACTGCGTGCTGAAGATATGCGACTTTGGTCTCGCGCGAGTCGAGGAGCCCGATGTCACAAAGAACATGACGCAGGAAGTTGTCACTCAGTACTACAGGTACGGCACGCTAACTGACTTCTTTTATAGTAATTAATATTTGTCCATACACTTAGATATAACTTCTTTTCTAAAATATGTATATCGATACATTATTGAGTATTTTTATTACAGTTTTAAGGAATGTATTAAGTTAAATTAACCATTTTAGTACATATGTGATGAGATAGTATAAATAAGCCTTTATAAAAATAAACTATTTGGTCAAGTTGCGGGATTCCAATAGTAATATTATTTTGCTATAAAAAGACTAGTATAGGAATGTAAAAATAGGTTTTCTTTTTATGTTAGGTTAATGTTCCAATTCACTATTCAGCTTGGTTTGGATTGCGCACATTTGAATATTTCGCTCGAGAGAAAGCCAATCTTATATAGAGGGTTTAAATGAACATTGGACTTGATTGCAGCCTATTCGCTTCTCTAAAATGTTTTTGTTCTCGTTCCCTAGTTTTGTGTATGTATTAGATCTGAAAACCAAATTTAATGCATAATCCTTTAAGCTGAAATAGAATATATTTATTATTATGATGGTATATTTATATTGATTTTTTTTCTTATCCACCAGTTACTGTTGATTAATTTATATACTTTTCCATGAACGAAGATGTCCTGATGTAAACAATGTGTCTAGTATTTAAGAAGATATTATGTAATTTATTAGCGACATTAACGTACTAGCTATGTGGGTTTACGTCTGCATTGGCCGTTAAATAACGCTCATACATTTAATGACAAACGATTTATACCACGCACGTCCGTACATAAGTAGGGTATATATTATACATAGGAGGCGCTTGGAAAGTTCTCGTCTTTGCCGCGCTCCGCGGAGATATATATCGCCGGGATATTAAACTTTACGCCGCAATTTGATACCAACTGAAGCTACGCATATTTCACTTGGAATATTTCATACTTTGAAAGAACTCAATATATTCTCTACTCATCATTCCGACACTTACAATACTATTACAGAAAATATTCTTTTCCAAACTAATATATAGGAATATATTAGAAAAAGGTCTACATTTGTTATAAGTTTTTTTTTAGGTTCGTGAATCCATTTGAATTGGTTGGCCTTGAACTGTTAACTTGTGAAGTCATAGGTTGAAAGATCATTCTCATATTTCGATCTTGTTTTAAGTTCTTTTAAAAGATATTCTATTCATCGTAAAGGAAGATTTCGTCTTCTCTAAATGACTCAAAGGATAGAACAAAACGCAGTAACTCGACATTTCTAAAATTTCGGCACAATGACGCCTGTTCGTACTAAAGAGAATTGAAAAGTAAAACATGTTGCAAAAACGCAATTGCCGATTCGACTCACGTACTGCTTGGTCTTGGATTTCAAATGAAGGCTGCGGGTGCCGCGGGCTGCAAACGAACGGGACGACCTCTGTCGAGTCCACGCTTTCAACCAGGCCATGGCTGTGTTTGTTATACTAAACCCAAAAAAACGATAACTCGCCTCACTCTGATAAGTACATATACGTACATACATGTTAAATCTTGTATCTGTTTTTAAACGCTAGTTATGATTTTAACAATGTACTTAATACTTTTGCTCATACTTTAGGCACGTTCAGTGTCCTTAGTCTAAAGCTTTATGTCAGACCAATACCAACTGCAATTTCTTTTGTAATTGAATGAAAATAAATAACTTTTTTCTGCCGACCGTACATTGATGACACGGCCAAATGGCACCCCATTATTATTGCTAAGCAACTCCCCGTCCTTTGTTAATATCGCTCGAGTTACCGACCCCCGTAACTTATCAGATACCAACTGGTATTTTTATTAATTCTAACGTTTACATAGGACTTGACTATGTTTCTTTGATACCACATAAAAGCTACTTTTAATATGTACACACTTCGATATCTACATGCTGGAGATTAGTGAAATGATTCTCTAAATTCCAAGTATTAGCATAAACAATTAATTCTCCGAAGGCCCGTATTTTTTCTATATAGGCATTCCTTAAATAATTTCGCATTGATAGTGGTGACCCACTCCGGTTTCACGAGATAGAACATACTATATTTTTTTAGCCCCATATTTATCGTTTATCATAAGATTTCTAACAACCATCACAATATGTTTGCCTGTTAAAATCCATCGCTTGGCAATACTCGTATGAAAATACGTAACGAAGTTTTTAACAACAATTTCTCGTCTAGGTTTCTTCGGCTCCGTGTTACGAGGATAATGTTGTTTATAATATGATTTTAAACGTTGCAGAGCACCGGAGATTCTTATGGGCGCTAACCACTACACCGCCGCGGTGGACGTGTGGTCGGTGGGCTGCATATTCGGCGAGCTGCTTGGCAGGCGCATACTGTTCCAAGCTCAGAGCCCCGTTCAACAGGTAATTAACAAAATATTCCTAACTCTCATTCCATCATTAATTTGTTTTAAAAATCTTAAGGTTATAGAGGTATATAATTTAGCGGGTGCCGAAAAGGCCAATAGCGAGAAGTGAACAAAATAATCATTCCTTGTGAGGTTATAGGCCATATCTAACTTAATTAAACCGCTTTATAAATCAATGAATCATCTATTTTTTCATGACTACATTTATACCTTATAAACAGTTCGTTGTGATAATATTAAGTTTCAAATGTTATCAATATTTATATTCATTATTATAAGCCACCACGCCAAAATGTGTCATTTGTTATTCCAGTTGGAGTTGATAACGGAGCTGCTGGGCACGCCGTCGCTGGAAGACATGCGGCACGCGTGCGCCGGCGCCCGCGCCCACATGCTGCGCCGCGCGCCGCGCCCACCCGCGCTCGCCGCGCTCTACACGCTCTCCGTGCAGGCCACGCACGAGGCCGTGCACCTACTCGCTCAGGTACCTGCCTCAAACGTACAGACTACAACTCTCTTGAAACACACGCAAGTGAAAAGACACTGTTTCCATTTTCGAATACTTCTTTATGTCAATACCCGTATACAAATCGAGTAAGTGAAGTGCAATATCTTGCTACTCATATAATGTGTTAACTTCATATTGTACTGGACGTTTTCAGATGTTGGTGTTCGACCCGTCGAAGCGCATATCGGTGGTGGACGCGCTGGCGCACCCGTACCTGGAGGAGGGGCGGCTGCGCTACCACTCGTGCATGTGCAAGTGCTGCTACAGCGCGCCGCCCGCCGCGCGCCACTACTCGCCCGACCTCGAGCCCGTCGCGCCGCACGCCTTCCACGACGCCTGGGAGCGCAAGCTCACCACCGTGCACCAAGTGAAAGGTAACCCACACGCACCACGCACCACACACAACACAAAGCATAAACAATCTATTACAAGGTTTAGCAAAAGCCAATTAATCCTTGAAGTGGCAGCAACTTAGTTAATAAATAACAACAACGAAACGGTAAATCGGTCCGCAGAGGAAATTCACAAGTTCATAGCGGAGCAGCTGCAGACGTCGCGGGTCCCTCTGTGCATCAACCCGCAGTCGGCGGCGTTCAAGAGCTTCGCAAGGTAAGGCGCCGCCACCAACAACCGCAACCAACAACCAACCGACACTAGGTGATTTCTTTGCGATACGTAACCTAACACGCTCTGCTACAACGACCACCCGCACCCATGATGCCAGGGCCACGCCCGTCCCCCGGACACGTGCAGGCAACATTGTCACCTAACTCATGTCAATTCTCTCACATTTGCTACGAACGTCTATGACGTTTTGTTGATGTAATAACTCGTAATTGTTGAACTGTTCCCTCAGTGTTCAGTGTTCAGTGTTACCTCCACGTGTCGTGACGATAATAAATCAGAAGATGCATACGGTCATCACAACTAGGTGTGTCACGGTGCGAACTGTTTAGTGCACGTCAGTGTCACGGCCCTGAGCCGGCGCTATGCATCGGTGTCGTATGTACGTCCCGACACCACCACAAGTAATATGGTGGTCGCAGAAGTTAGCCTATGTCGAACCCCTTACACCGGCTTCCCATCTCTCCAATCCTAACCCCGCATAAAGTAGTTGAGTTTTGTAGGTATTACGCGCCCTTATTATTTTCTAGCGACACAATAACTTTACGCGCCTACGGGTCGATTTTGCGAGAGCCCGATTTGTGCATGGATTTTGCGATTTCCTTAATCCAAACCCGTTACGCTACATAACATTTCGCTCCCGCACACAACCGTTGCATCCCAGCAAAGTCAACCCTATTGAAATGGAGCCATCGACGCTTCAGTACGAGTACGTTAGTCGTTAATAAAGTTATGCTTTTTTCTGTGTGTTTGCGGCAGTTCAAGAGCGAGCTCGAAAGCAAAAGTTTGTTCCCCTTTCAAGACGGCGGCTAAAATACTACTTCTGTCGCCAGTGATATTTCTGTGCGCCGCGTAACGCGCGCGGCGCCGGTTACGATAAGCCCCAGTAAGCCCGCACGCTGCCTGTCTTGTCCACTACACTACAATGCACTCGCGGACGCCGTTCGACAAGCCACCACTACCTGTGCTGTTGTCGCTACTTCGACCCCCATCAATGTTTAACTAACTCGACTTAGAAGACAATTAAAACTTTGTCTCTTAACTCGTGTGTAAGAAGTTTACAATTTCAATAAAGTCTTGTTTTTTCAAGTTAAAGTTGTAAAATACAGTTAGAGTTGTCTTCGCGAACGGCCTTAGTGTTATTTCAAAAGGGTTGATCGATTAGTGCCGTCTCGTTTGCATTGCATGCCTCACCGATCCACCATTTTGTATTGCGGGTTCAACTGTTTGATTTCAAACCTTTTGTTTATGGCAATCACGTATGACAATAAGCATGCGATATTTAGCCAATTCAACAAAATTGCATGATCACGGGTGCTCTTATTACTTGTGTTTTGAAAACCTTGTCCTTGTCATTATTTTCAATGAACATTTAAATTCTTTCGTTTTATAATCACGTGTATTACAGTAAAGTCGCAAATGACTATTCCTTTAATAAAAATACCAATGACTTCAAATTCATCACACTAAGAGATGTTGGATTTGGGTTAGTTGAAATTGAAATATTCTTGTGGGCCGTAATGTTATTGTACAAATCAAGACTGTTTTCCAAATTTGAATCGTATGCTAGTGAGCACATGATTCATATTTTGAAGGCAGTCGTTCCATGTCCTTTTTGTGTTTTTATTTTGCGTAGTGCATGCGTAGCCTGTACGAGGAGCACAGCGCCGAGTACTTGGTTGTGGTGATTATTTCAATTCCGCTGTATCTCTTTACGTAGCTGTCGGCCAGTAGAGTTTGTACTTGTGATGCAGTTGCGCCGTACCAGTTCTCTTTTATTATCGTAGATAAATTGTCACTTGGAAATTTCTGATTCAAAATCGATTGCGATATGCATGGTCTTTTCTCTTCTCGCTCCACTTCGGACGCAAGGGACGATGACAAAATTAATAATATAAATTGAAATAGACCTAATTTGGTAAACTATTCAGTTCTAAATTAACTGTATATATATATTCTGTATCTAATGAGCCTAAATCGGCTGATTGAGTCCGAATTCGAGCGAGAACCGGCGTGGGCGTGGGTGTGGGTAGCGTAGTGGCGACTGGCGACTGGTCTGACCCTGTTGATGGCGTTCGTTGCAGCTCGACGGTGGCGCACCCCTCCGAGCTACCGCCCTCGCCGCACCAATGGGAATGACGCGAGTCCAAGCGCGCCCCCGACAAGCGACGCGCCGAATGCACCGATACGCGATAACCAACCTTGTACACTACGACATTAAGACATTTTTACAGCGATTGGACTTATAGATTTTGACACTTGATTTAAAAATAATTTAATTGTAATCGAGACGTGTTTAGTTCTTTTTGTACTGTCCAGTCATTATTCAAAGATTTTATGTTTCTTTAACAAGTATCGTGAAGATGGGTCTTGTGTTAAATTTTTAGTTTCCCTTTGATGTTGTATGAACAAATTCAATTTATTTGTCATTTTACTTTAGACTTTGACCCGTCGATGTCTGTATACAATAAAGGCCGCACCATACCTCATCAATGTGACTTCCAATCTAACGAACACCAATTTACACTTCATATGACTATGGTAACAGCAGATAGTTTTAATGCTGACTATTACTAGTATATTGTTACGGAGAGCGCTTATGTGACGTCACTACCAAATATATTTTGTCCTATTCCTGTCTAATAGTGTAGCATAATGCCAAGTATAGATGTAAACGGATTCCCTGTGAATATAGTGGAAGGAATCGGCGGTAGTAGTAATTGTACGGAATAATATGCTTTATACAACGAAACATAGGGGTGAGAATGGCCAGCGCCGGAGATCTGGTGTCAGTGTTCACTTAGAGAATTGTCTGTGGGCGTGAATGCTTCATTGTAAAGAGCTCGGAGAGAAGATGAGCTTCACGTAGGTTAGTTCATCAATATATAAACGCGATTCCATTTTATATGCACGTGTGTGAGAGGTAGGTGTGTCTGTGTGCGCCTCGTTTCGTATACAAATTGCGAGAAATGTATTGCAATATACTTACTAATGTATGATCATGATTATTTTAAGTTTTTTTATTTTTAAAAGTGTCTTTTTTACGTTCTTAATTCCCATGTGTTCTGCGTGTGTTCACAGTGTAAGGCCGCGCGCAAACGTCGGCTTCGTACTTAAACTTGAAACGCTAAATTCTTTAGTAGACCCGTGTGCACGCGGCCTTAAATATCGCAATAAGTGTACCATAACTCCTAAACACCATTGTATGTAACATCGACTGAACATTTTTATGTAGCTAGGTAGGTTAGATATAGTATTACAAGTATTAATATTGACCGGTTTTGTCCGAGAAAGGAAATGTCAGCTAAGAGGGCCTTAGCGCTGGTGACCTCTACCTTTGTCTCGGACAGAAGATATAGTATTTGCGATGCGTAAATTATGTAAGGTAGTACCGGCGCGACGAGTCCTGGGGACGTTGCTAAATGTAATAAATACAAGCGTATTTCAAGCATTTATAGTTATATTAGCGATTTAAAAGTAAGTAATCTTTTGGTATGTTAGTGTGCGTGACAATTGTTTAATCGGAGAATTTTAAAATTATATTTCGTATTAAAATTAGGAGATTTAACGTCTCCATGTTCATGTAGATTTCGGGTCGCACCGCGCTAGCTAGTGTAGACTTGTGTGTCGGGACGTCGTAGCCTTAAAACTAGTTCAAAACTATATAAAAATATAAAAAATAATTAATTGTAAATAGATAAAGCTGTAGTTATAATATTAAGCTGGTATGAAATCGAAGCAGCATTCAGAAAGTTCCGGTTGGCTTCCTTTGATTCATTGTGTGACTGAACATTTCTCTAACACGGGACATTTATTATTTGGAAAAGGAACAAGATTGCCGTATACGGAATGAGAAACTGTCCGCATCAGTGACGCAACGTGTCAAATGAGGGCGTATCGATGGTATAGAGCGTTTCAATCTCTTTGGCGGCTCACTTTTATCTGTGCGCTGCGCAGATTAGATCCAATGTTGAGATCTGCGCAGACTCGTACGGTGTTCTGAACCGCCAAAATGGTTTGAAAAATATAATACAAAGGAGGCGCGGCCTTGTACTCTGCTCCAAACGACCACTAGATGGCGCTCTAATTCTTTCACTATATGTTGATATAGCAATGTATATAGATACAGATTTAGAAGGTAAAAAACCAATTTTGAGATTGTAATTTCCTTGCCGTTTTATTGAAGGCGCGCCATCTAGCGGCTCGTTTGGTCGCGGAGGCGACGGCTCGCGGCGTACCCCACCTTGCCTTAATTCAGATAACTGTCACTGTGATCCGTTAGGCGTAATTATTGGATTCTGATAATCACAAGTAACAGAACTGGACACCAATTCGCTGTACATATAGAAGAGTAATTATTGTTATATGTAAAGACATGTTCGTCTTAGTTTTTCGTCGTTCGCTAACGATTCGCTTTGCGGCGTCAGCTGTCGGTGTGTGTGACGTGTCTCTGTTCGTGTCACTGAATGTCCTTTGAGTACGTCAATGAATAATATTAATATGAATTATAACTAGTTTGTGTCAATGTCGCTGTACATGCGAGACGATTTCGGGAGCGATGCTGCGATGCTGTGACGCGACATTTTTCATTCTTTCTATATGTAGTTGTACGTATTGCGTTTCCAGACTTTCAGGGATCTCGTATGTTTTAAGTTCTAAGTACACTGTTCCATTGACAACACACAGGTGATGTATAGTTTTAAGGAGGTTCGTTTAATTTCACGCTTGTGTTTGATGTCAGTTGTAAGTTTGGTCGGTCAGAACTTTGTAATTGTTGCACACTCGAATATCGTCGGCACTTGAAGGATTACTTCCTGTTTTGTTTCTTGTAAATATTAGCAAATAAAATTATAAGACTTTTAGTTTATATTAAAGTAAGCAGAATACGCTCTTAGTTGGTGTCGTGTAACCCGCGATTTAGTTTTGTATTGTAACTCTTATATATAAAAACAAACAAAAAAATCACAAAATAAAAGAAAACAATAATTTTCTTAATGTAAAAGTAAAGCAATGTTTTATTTTAATAATTACCAATCTTGTGTATATAGGAGGTACTTCGTGCACTGATGTCGTTTTTAAGTTCTCGTATTTTTAGGTATTGTATCAAATGGCTGTTTCGCGCACGGGCGCGTCGGCTCGGCTCGGCTCGGCTCGGCTCGGCTCGAGGTCGTTCGCCCCGCGCGCCCTCTGTCGACATTTCCTATGTATAGTTGGATTTAGTTAATTTGACACACGACGGCACTTTATAGAATTGTGATTCAGTTTGTTCAGACAACTTGATACGTGGAAGAAGCCGATTGTAAATACGAGATGTGTTACCCTCGGTAACGGAGATGGTTGCATTTT
This sequence comes from Papilio gigon, assembly GCA_027563995.1. NCBI lineage: Eukaryota > Metazoa > Arthropoda > Insecta > Lepidoptera > Papilionidae > Papilio > Papilio gigon. Next base: position 7,668,443 of record JAODUI010000027.1, read on the forward strand.
ACCATTGTTGCGAACTGCCAAAATAATTTTGTAGCGTCATACATCGTCCGACCAAACCTTGGCCCGCTGTCTGTCACATTTCTCATATATCCATGATAATGGAAAAATTCAAATTACCTTTACAAAAATAATCTTATTATCTTTTCTGTCACTACCTACCGTTATTAATTATTCAATCAATGTAAAGTATTTCTCAAATTATTATATAATAATAATGTTTATTCCATCATTACATATTTTAATAAGTAATAATTTCGTTTAATTGAAATGAATAATGTTAGCATAATCTGTGTCAAAGCGACAGCGCGGGAAATGTGACAGCTTGCAGGCGGAGGCGCGGCGGCGGCGCGTAGGGCGGGCCGCGCAGCCCCCGCAGCGGCCCCCGCACTCTAACAATTAAACATTACTGCATATTTATACACGAGTTTTATTTAACACCCACCCCAAAAATACTTTAACACTGATAATACTAGGAAAATTGACCTTTACATATTTTTAACAAATGCTAGTTTTAATAAACTCGTACGCGATATAACGCCTAAAATTATTGAACTCAATATCGGGTAATCCAAATAAAAAAATGATTTCATACAGAATACGCTATTGTTACGAAATTACCGACCTCTATCTTCTTAAAGTTAACAAGTTCAAAAGTTTATCGCTGAAGGAACACCGCCCGCAAACTGCACTGTACAAATCGTAAACACACGACAGGAAAATAAACATATCATGTTTGTTATTTTAAGACTAAGTCATATATACCTAAATCTATAGTTACTTATCACAAAGTGTCCGTTAGCTTGAAGATTGATGAGGTCTAGGTCTTTAACCCTTTCACCGCCAAATTAAATAGCAGTTATCGAGTCCTAAGCGCCGAGCACAAATAGACAAAAAATTATACTTAAAAGAAATAGGATTGATCAATAGTATATCAATATTATTCGTCCCCTTTACTTGTCCATTTACAATTTCAGGGCAAGAAAGAAAAGACATTTACAGCCACACGTATTAGAAAAACACGTTACATAGATATATCAGATAGACAACTAAAGAACAGCGTGGCAAATTGAGCCGGCTCATTGTGCAAGGGCAGGCTACATCGTTCCCGTAATGAATTTCGTAATTTTTATTTTTCAATGCTGTCCTATACAGTAATCTTTATCTTAATACAACATAGCTCAATTTATTTTAAAGTTAAGATCGATATTAATACGAACATAATGACTCGCACAACACCAATACTATTTTCCATAAACCGGCATTCGTTTATAACGTCAGAAGTGGTCGTATATTTCCGACCGCGGCGCTGGGAGACTGCGCAATATACGTTACTAAACATGCGGCAAGGGATTAGTATCGTCAGTTCTTTCATTTACTTTTTTATGCCACATCATACATATTAAAAATACTTGTATGAGAATTGCTTATTTTGTTTAGTTCCCCTCGTAAAGCAGTTCTCTATTTTTGAGTTCAATAACCAACACACAGGCTTTATATTTTTATTTACACTTGTTCAAGACACAAATTTATGGATTATTAATTCCGACATTGGCGCTGGAAGTCTATGAAAGTTTGCAATAATGGTCCGGAGTAATTTAACTAACTTTAGACGTCATTTATAGATCTTTCGATTAAGAGATTATATTTCCATCAATTGTAAATGATTACTTCATTATCTACTTACAAATCACACACGTAATTTTAATAAAATACAGACTTATTAGACGAAAAAAGAGAATAATAAGCAGGGGTATTTGGTCGGATGTATCCGACGTTGGCGGAATGGACTCGAATAATTTTATCGCAAATATCCGACTTTGGCGCTTAAAGGGTTAACATTAGCATTGCAATAAATTCTTTGCGACGAAACAGACGCGAGTCAAGCTGCAATGCACGTCGTGTTTGTTGTTTTATTTTGTAAGTTATTTTTTTAAATGTCTTATAATATTTCTATTCTAAATTTAAAATACCTTATATTATTTTGTAAAGTCAATTATTTTTGTTTTACGGATTTTATAGTAAATTTACAATTTCTATCTTTTAAATCTCAACAATTGAATTGCGCACAACTAAATTAGATAATTTAATATTTTTACTAATATTTTTAACTTAATAACTCAAACAAATACGAATAAATAATAACAATAACAAACTAGGTATTAATCAATTTAATCTTTGAAGTTTAATAGACATTAACAAGTTGCTTTCCAGCATTAGTTGCAGCGAGTCCACGACACAAGCAATACAGGACTGACTATGAATACAACTCAAGGACAGACGCCTTCTACAAACTGCATGTTGCAACCGCAACGGACTATGCGGCGAAGATTCGATGCCGTGAAGAAGGGGCTGAACTCATGACCACCTCCACCAGAGACGATGTAGTACAAGTACACAAGATGCTGAAACAGTTTCCGGACATAGGGAACTACGTGCTAGTCGCATCGGATGGCTTAACGCATGAATCGGCTGAGGAGACGCCAGTTATATACAGTAAGATATCTTCTAGCTTCATAATCATCATCATATTAGTCATATGTCGCCCACCGCTGGGCGCGGGCCTCATCCAAAGACCACCACGACTAGCGCTCCTCGGCCGCCCTCGTCCAGGATACTCCCGCCGACTAGCTAATAGTTCTACAGCTCTAAATATTTGTTTTCCTATAAATCCGATATTAAAATGAACATTATAAAATACTGTAATATCCCGCGACTTTGTGTGTCCTTTGCTCGTTTATCATCGACTATATTATAGTATGTTATTTTTCAAAGCTTTCCTTTTTATTTTCTAGTGGAAGATCCCGAGTGGTTTGAGACCTCCAGCGGCCAGTGTAACGTGGTTACTCGAGAGGGAGTAATCGAGACGTCTAAGTGCCTCAACAAATTACCATTTATGTGTAAAATTAGAGCAGTCGATGTGATCTATGATCAAAGGTGCAAAGTATTTTCATCAGGTATGGTAACCGGAGCATGATTTATGTTACCGAAAATGATATAGTGGGATGAGCCAATATTTTTCAAGACTTAACGTAAATTCCCTATTTCTGGGATCGTTTAGGATACAGCTACTACAACATCGGGAGCTGCTACAAGATGTCTCCGAGCGCCGCGCCCTGGAACAAGGCGTACGAGGAGTGCCACGTTGTTGGCGCTCATCTTGTCATAATCAATTCCCAGGCCGAACGTACCTTGCTCTATGATGTCATGAACGCTGCCCCGCGCGTCGCTACGTCCGCCGCCTCCTGGTTCATACTCGCTGGCATCAGAGCCACCGAGGCGAACAATACCAGAATCTTCAAGACTATATTTAGTTTGTATTACTTTTTTTATACCTACATATTTAGATATCTTCGACTTTTGTTAGTATGGTTTAAAGACAATGAGTTGCGGAGGTGACAAATACAGGGCACAAAGATTTTGTTACCATCCATTGCTGAAGTGTTATTACGTTTTGTATAACAATTTGTACTTAATGTATGATTCTAAACTGTTTTTAATAATCCAGATAATATCTCAAGATTAAATGTAAACAAATGTTGACAGATCAAACACTGGAAGAGGCAGGGTTCTCCGAGTGGTCCCCCGGCGAGCCCAATAACGCGGACACAGAGAATTGCGGCAGCATCTTCCTTAACGACGCCAAATATAATGACGTCGATTGTTCTCAACTATACGCCTACATGTGTGAAACAGACATTGGAATAAATCACGTTTAGTATTACTTTATGTAGAATAAATCAACACTGGTACACTGTTGGCATTCTTAATATCCTCAAACCCGTGAGTGATCTGCCATCTGGCTGAGCTGATCACAATACGCCTGAGCTGGTCCGACAATATACGTCTCGATAACAAGTTGAATGTACATTTTTAACTTTAATTTCACATCAAATCAAACAAGATGTCAAAGTTCCATATTTTGTTTTTCGTATATTTACTTTTCTTTCTTTTGTTTCGTTGTAATTTAATTAAAACCAAATTATACGTTAAATTTGTGCATCATATGTTCCGCTTTGTAAACGAACAACTTTGATTTATGCCTTGTTTGTATTTTACTAGTCCAGCGCTTGGAAATGGTAAAAGTCAATCTACTGGATTGCACTGTATGGCTTCCATTGCGCGTTTACAATTTTCAAGTCGTAATCCAGCACTGGATTCAATCAGTGCATTGGAATAATGTAAACTGAGCTTTATATGTAGATCTACATAGGCGTTGGATGCAAACACGTTTAGTTTGTTCCGAATCAGAACCTTGTATGGCGAATATGTAATTTCAATAATACATGAAGTTCACTATTTTAGTTCAAATAAATATTTAATAGATAGCGTTACAAGCAAGCGCCATCAGTCTGGTTATCCATATTGTTTTGTAGTAGTTTGTTCTCGTCCTCAGGAGCGTCGGCGCCGGCCGCCCGCGCCTGCGCCGACCTCGTGCTCTCACGGAGTAACATTGTTCGTCTCTGCAAATGGTAACCATCGTAAATATATCTTTTACATATACCTAATCTAGAAAGGTGCTGCGTGTATCAAATAGCAGCAGCTCGCTTCTGGCTGGGACATTGTGCTTTACAATTTCTACACAATAGCGATTAAGATAAATGTAAAATAATTGTGAAAACCTTGATAAACGGCCTTCCAGGGAGGGAAACAAAAAAAATCTGGAAAGGTAAGGTGATAAAAAATCTCCAAGGGCCATATACTGCAGGAAAGCTACGAAATAGAAACGGAAAAGAGTTTTTTATAAGAGTACAAGGCATAAGGGCGCCGGAATCATGGGCTAATCATCGACGCCCGTGGACAACCGGAGTACCAGAGCAACCACAGATGCGTTGTCGGTCTTTGAGAATAAGGTCCGCTCGTTATAAAGAACATTTAGACTACGTTTCTTCTATTCGTCTTGTAAAACAATTTAGAGTTACTTAAAAATGTAAAAAAAGTGTTACCATGCTCTGCCTTCTGACGTCTTTCTTAAGATCCCTCAGTTTTTCTTTGTTCTTACGTTGCAAGAAACCGCACTGTAAGCGAATTATACGAATTTATTTAACACGTTTCCCACTAAGAAGCGTATACATTGCGTTGAATCATTGTTTATGAGTTATGTCAATAATTGAACAATTAATTTATTATAGCTGTCTATTAATATTTATTCTATACTGTTTGTATTAAACATGAAATACTTACTTCGTAACATATAACTATTATTATTATTAAGACCAGAATAGCGATGAGTCCCGCCACCAAGTAGATCCAGATGGAAATTTGGGGCATCGCCACCTTTACTAATGTACTCAGCGCACTGAAAACGTACATACATAATGTAAAACAAACGTATGTACACAAAACTGGAATTAATATCAGTATCTCGATCGCAGTCGTTCTCTCGCTTGTTAGTTTATATTTTTTGTTGTCATTATTCTTTACTTTATCATCATCAGCTCACTATACGTCCCCAGGGCTCGAAGCTTACCCTGTTGTTAGGGCTGACTAGACCACAGTCAACCACGCTGCCCCAGTGCGTGTTGGTTGACTTCACACATATTTTTGAATTTCTTCGCCGATATGTGCTGACATCACGATGTTTTCCTTCACCGTTAGAGCGTCAGAAAATGTATTGTCGAGTACAGCCCGGTCCGGTCAAGCGCTTAACAACTGCGCCACCGATGCTCTATTATTTGTTTAGTCTATAAAACTAAACGAGGAAAAACCGTAACTCACCTCACAGTTTTAATGTCTTCATTTCCGATTAAATTCAGACGCGTTTTGATAGTGATGTTTTGAAATTCCCCTGAGAAATATTTTTTTTAATCTAGAATGCTATATAAAATGCTAAACAATTAAACATTCATAGGTAGTCAAATTCAATGGTAATGAGACATTACATTTACATAATTCACTGGCTGAAGATTTAATTTATTATTTCATGTATTTATTTTGGAACAATTCAGTGTTCAAATTGATGATACAATCATGTTAATAAGTCTATGGTTAGACTTATAAAAGTATATTTTTAGATAGGGCTTTTATAACATTCCCATTAAATCCAAATGTTTGAATACTGTAATATATACCTACATTCTATCGATACAAAGATTTTAATGGAGAAAGTCAACGTATACTTTTTCTGACGGCAACATTTTTAATTCTTTCAATAAAACCTTATTTAAAGTTTTAATTTAATAAAAATAAACTAACCGTTGTCGATTGGTGGCATTCCCAAATTAACCATTATGTAGATTTTTTGATTTTTCCTAATTTCGTCGATAGCACAACGGGACTTCGTATCCAGGTTACATGTCACATTTCGATTATTAGTGTAAATCTAAAATCAAAAGGTAAAAAGTAAATTAAAACAAAAGTTTAATAAAAATTCACAATTAATTTGCATAGAGAATATTTTTTTAAACAATAAACCTGCCAGAATATCATATGGCAACATATTTCATGCTACTTAGGTCTTAAAGTTTTAAGACCTATTTAGACTTGTAGAGGTATTTAAAAAAAACTATTCGTTATTAAACTTACTACAATATTAGGTAATATACAACTTCAGTAAGCACTTCAAAGTCATTGAGATCACTCGAACTATATACAATAATTCATTACGTCAATAGCCTACTTTCATTAAAGGGTCCCACTGCTCTGTTTTTTTATACGAGAGGGAGGCAAAAGACAGGCGTGATCACATGAGTGATCATCGACGAACATGGACACCTGCAATACTAGAAGAAATACAGATGCATTGCCGGCTTTTAAGAGAGAGTTACGCTCGCTTCTTGAAGTCGTATATGTTTGTAAATACAGCTTAGGACAGACCATTCCATTTCCCCCTATTTATCTATAAAAGTCTTACTGAATATTTAAATACTTACTACAATTGGGTTCTTGATGTTAGCATATTTACTGTCCAGTATTATTTCACTTTGCATATCAATCCAGTTAGTAGAGCCTTTGTTGGTAATCTGAAAGATAAAAAAAACGATTGAAAGAACAAATGATAAAACCTTTAGGAGACTAATTAAACAATATACGTACCGTGTAAAAATGACTGATCTCCGAGTCCAGATTGGCGTACGTGATATTGACAACATCGGCTGGTATTGATTCGCTGAAAATAAAAAAAAAACAACGAAACGGTAATAACAGTGGTTTTAAATTAATGACACCAGTGTCGTCACAGGACGCAATGACGTCACGTCGTGGCCAAGTAATAACAATTCTGCTTTCCGTCAGATAAGGGAATCCCCGTGATTGTCTTAATTATTTTACTTTTAACTAACACTGCAACCGCTCAGTGTCGTTTAGTGCTTAATAAAAAAGTCTCTTGCTGTAGATTTACTGAGAGAAATATATATTTTAAATACCTTTGTCTCTTGTGTTTAATAATAATTGTATTACCTTGTCAAAATTAAATTGTCGAGATCGTTTTGCAAGTCAAGAATCAATTCCTCTGTTATTTTGTCAGTTTCGTTTTCACAATGGTTGTAAGTGTCTATTGTTATATTAATTTTTTTGTCTCGATTAGTCAAGAATTTTGTTTCGAGAATAATATTCGGTACAATCTGTAAAGACAAGAAACTTTTTTTGAATACCGTACATTGCCGTATTCAAGCTTCTGCACAGCGACCACTGTCAAACTCCGGACAGCATAGATCTTCATTTGGTAATAGCTTAAATGCTGCTATAGAATGTAATAACACCTTTCCTGTCTCCTTATTTACTATCTTACTTTATCCTAAATTAAACCTGTCAAATCAGTAAAAAATTACCCAAGTCTGGTTCTGTTTGAGCGGTGTCCCAGGCTCGCAGACCAAAGTCTGTCCGTCCCGCGTGCAGCCGGGGGCTAGAAGCACTCGGGCGCCGCCGACGCGCACACGCAAACACGCATTGTACGCAGTTTCTCCGGTATTCGTCATACATAAACTGATATGTTCCGTGTCCGTGGAACCGACTAAATAAGGCGACCTGTTAAAATGTTTGTAATATTAAAATTGGAATTGCTAAACGTAAGTAGTAACGAAGAGATAAGGTAATAATTTTGATGGAAAATGAGTGTTAAAGTTTGGGGCTTAAAATCTGATTAGAGTTCGTAGGTGAGATTTCCAAACATTCATCTTCCGCTGTATACCAGCTGTAGTAAATTACACTTACGTGAATGATGTGGTAGTTATCGTTGTTATATTTGGTACGCAATATAAAGAGCTGCAGTCCGACACCCGACGTTTATCAAGAGCGAACAGTGAGCTATCTTCAACAATAACTGCCCGGTTGGGGTCGAAACTTTCCGATAGACTTGGATCGTTAGCCAGTTCGGCTTTCGTCGCTATTTGTATTGGATACAGCTCGGTGTTTTTATCCTGGATTTGTTAATGAATACTAAATATTTGAACAAATGAATACTGAGTATTCCGGTACTTGATAAAATATAGAAAGAGTCATGCATCTATCCTAGTCTAGACAAATACGTTTTTAGTTGAAGTAACAAATACTTTTCCCTTAAATGGCGTACATCTTAATCTATAGATTATTTTTTGTTTCTCTATATTGGTAGACATCAAATTATACTGACATAACTTATGACCAGAATATTCATTGATGGTAGGTTCATGAGGTCTGTGGTATGTTGACAATTTATGTATTAAAATATTAATTAACTAATTAATTTATTTATTATTACTTAACGCATTAATTGAATCGTAATTAATTAATTGATTAAAATTATTATTCGAATTAATACATGAAATGTTTAAAAAAATACTAATCTACTAAACTTTTTAAAACTTACTAAAGGTGTTAAAACTTGTATATCTCTGCAATACACAGTCGTGTTTCTGTTCAAATTCTCTACATACGATATGACTCCATTTTCACTTCCATTAAATTTGGCGCTTGGATGCATTATGTTTACAGTCATCAATATATCTGATACAAAAAAAAAAACAAACAAACAATTTAATGTCAGTACACTGTACTAATAAACCAATTGTTTCACTAATTGTAGGGATTTTGTTTAAAATCTTGTTACATTTATAAGAGCCTTAGCTTTGTGTGAAAAAAAAAACTTACCGGCTACAATATCGTTTGGCTGTTCAGGAAATTTTACCTCAAGACAGGCCTTATACGTGAAATGATCTTTTTCAGTGTTATTACCATTCTGAAACGAAAACCAAACCTTGATAAAAAAGTCATTTTCTTATTGTTTTTAAATATCAAAATTTGCAAATATGATATACACGGAGGGAAGAAGCAATACTAGCTAATCAAGATATTAGTATTTGAAACTTTGTATCCAATTGAATCGCAAATCGAGGGTTCCCAAGAATCCCGTCATTGGTCTATAGTCGTAAACCATATCCAAGCACAAGTCTAGAGCTTGATTCATTGGTAAAAAAAAATGTTAGTAAATTAACAAAAATCTACGAAGATTTTAGTAAAAAAAAGTTGTTGAAGTTCATTTACCTCATGATTTGGAAACTCCGAATAAACTCTTAAATAGATCGCAGGAAAACATCTTAAAACGAAGACTTCGTTCTTTTCCGGGGCCCCGATCGCCAATTCTATGCCAAAACAATGAACATTTATTTACTTATTTAAATGTCCCCCATCACTCCTTGCACTCCGGGTTAAGACAGCACTAGACTTAAGTATTGCTAATATGATATCATACCATTGCAGCCGTTGCCGTCGTGGTCTTGCATTGCAGTCAAGCTTAAACCGAATGTTCTCGACGTTTCTGGTTCAACCTTCTGCGTGTATTTGACGTCAATTTTGTCTGTTAATAAATTCTTTGCCGTGTAAATGTAGATCGCGCCTTTCCCGTCATTTTCATACGGCGCTGCAATCGCCACATCTGTACAGTCAATTGCAAAAGTGTTAATTTTTAAATACATTTAATATTTTTTTTTATTGGAATGTTGTATGAATTACTTATAAGTTTTTTTTCACAAAAATAATAGAGTATCGATTTTATGACCTTTACGTACATGTTTGATATGTTTTCTAAATAAGTCTTATTGGTTATAAAAAGAAATAAATGAATAAAAACGGCTTAACCATCTAATTGATCTGAATCAATATCTCCGAGGTTGACAACCGCGCTGCCGAAGCGACCACCGGCCTCTCTTCCTTTGATGGTCTTCGTTAATTTAAGTGTCTGGAATCAAAAATACACATTCATATAAATAATGAAACATACAGAATAATAAGTATTTAAAAATATACGAAGTCTTGTTTAATAAGTTAAAGTAAAGATAACACGGCCGCAATATAATACCAATCTCACTCAATCTGAAGAAAAGCAGCGCGAAGCTAGACAGTGCCGACACGGGATGATAACGTGAGTGTAATTCGTTTTATCTTAACTTTATAATAATGTCTCACGAAAGTTGAGAAGGTTTTTTTTCATTTTTTTTATAGGAGTAGCGTGCAAACGAGCTGCGAGATCACAAACGTAGTCGTCGACGCCCATGGACATCCGCAACACTACTAGATACGATCGTTTCTTTTACCCTAAGTTTAAGTAATATATTAGTTGATTATACCTTATGATTCGGCACGTAAACATGTACAGCTCCGAGATCAGAATCGCCGGTGTCTTCAGGCACATAAGTTGGAGCACCGACCAGTAAAGACGAGCGATTGCCGATTAACATTACCGTGCAGAGAACCGCACCAAAAAGAGTTCCCAATCTTGTGTCAGAATCCATTATCGTCTGTATATACTGTCCATTTTCATTATAGAAGAGTATCTGGAATTGATAACATTTGGAACATAGTACAAACAACAAGGGTCACCATTAGCAACTTGCCCTTTCTCTACAGAGGGTCAGAACAGTGTACTAATCTTCCATACATCTGTCTGAACTATCATACCGAACATTTTTGTTACTATGTTGAAAACTAAAAAGTCATATATTTCTTATTGTATATATAAAAGGTTACAAAGTTGACTGCAAACGAAAGTACCACGCTTTTGGTAAAATTTCGACGTTTTGTTCTAAATAAAGAATGTTTATAAAAAAAACATTTTAATATGTTACCTGACCGACTCCATTGTTACCATATGGACTGCTGATAGCGTAAGATATATCATCAGAAAAGTAATTACCGCTCGCTAAGCCGTAACCTGAAAATGTAATATTACATCATGAAAAAAATCTAGTCCCATTACCTGAGTACAAAAATTACCAGCTTTCAGTATTTATTTAATTCCATTGTAATAATAAAATATGTTGAGAATATAAAAACGGGATTATATAGTCAGATAAAAAAAAAACAACTCTTGTTATTAAACAACGTGTTAATCTGTCAATTAAATTATAGAATATGTAAAATAAAACAATCAAAAATTCAAGGTCACGAGGTTTGGAAAATTTTAATTTCGATAATGTTGCCTAACATCGTCAACAGCTCTTGTCTGTCCACTGCTGGACATAGGCCTTTCCCAATGCATTCCAGAGTACGCGGTCCAAAGGCCGCATCCAATGACTTCTGCCGTCTGGATTAAGCACGCTCTTGTAATAACGAATGAGTAAAAAAAAATAAACTTACCAAAGTTAAAGAATTCCTTGTTATCCGTTACGTCTATATTTTGAGGCGATATCAGTTGTGGTGTTTGAGTTATATTTTTGTATTGAATTACTCGACCTGCAATATAAATAATTCAAGCTCAAATATTTATGTGATTTTCACAATTAGCCTCTTTAGGCTCCCGATATTTCGGTACAGCATGCGCCATGGTCGCGGGTTTACAAAAGTTTGTTCGGTTGTAGAAAAATCGTTACGTTGCACTATTACACATTACACTACACGCTATATAAAAACTGAAATATTGTTTTATTTTACCTTTTGCTATTGCCGGTCCACCGATCAAGATGCGGTTATGTGCCGTGATCTCAATACTCCATCCAAATGTATCCATTCTATGTCCTGAAGAAAAGAGATGTAGAGAAAAAGTAATTTTATTTTTTGTTTAAATCAGCAGCTCATGCTTTTGATCGGACTAAAGCTTGACAACTTCTGATAACATACCATAAGCCATTGTATTTTTCAATCGATCTTCCGTCGTAATCTGAGGCATTGCGATTGTTTTACTTCCGCCTTGAAATATCTTTGTGAAACATTTGCCAAAAGTACCAAGAATGGTAGCTAGAAGTAGAATACAAAAAAAATGTAGAATTTTTAAATTAATGAACAAAAGAGTTTTGAAACTTTAAGTCAAAATGTTGTATAATCTCTGAAACTAGATGGCGCTATTATCAATTTTAGCATTATTTAATTAAATTTATATTATATTTGAATTAACTTAATTGTCCATTTCGTAGTTGACATGTGTTATCGTCATCATTTCCGGTGTGGCGAAAATGCAAGCTTATTGCAGCAAAAATTTGGATATGGTTGCCTTTTGACTTTGATTATAAAAGGCAGATGCGTTAGGGAAGTGAAGCTCTTGGATTCCTGACGTGTATAGTGCTAAGATCTCTTGCTGATGGTCACGTTGTGTTATAATTATAGTCCAGTTTAGAGTACAGTATAGTTTAACCTCTTGTCTATCGTACCAGTACAAACGGGAGATTACACATGTGCATTTTATAAATATTTTACTTACTTATATTATGCACGGGTCGCGGAGCACACGTCTGGAACATTTTTATAGAATTTAAAATTTCGTACAAGTTCTACATCAGATAACATAATGATGAATTAAGAAAATTAAGTTTGATGGCAATAATGCTGGTATCCTATACTTCGGAGCTAACATTTGAGGCAAAATAAAACAAAGAAATCCCAATGGATTTCTTAGATTTAGATTAGAGCCTACACATTGGTATAAATAAGGCTCTAATACTATAGTCATATTAATAACTTAAATACCGTATAGAATGAATTTCCCGTCTTAACCGTAGCACCGAGCCACGGACGTGTAGTGTTGTCGTCTGAAAACAAATTTAAAATATGAAAAAAATATTATAACACTATTTGTTAATTAAATAAAACATGGCCAAAGAGTGACATAAATCGAATGACACCTCCCCAACCAAACGTTGACAGTCGTTGAGCCTACAAAAGATCGCAATGGCAATATCATCAGTCTTTGTATGCCTGTTGGTCATAAGCCTTCCTTATGCGGTCCTTCGCCTTCAGCTTACAGTAAAAAACTTAACAGGAATTGAAATTCAAACATACTTGAATAAAAAACATGGACAAGCCCGTTAAATATTAACGTATTGAATCAATCGGGTATTAACAATAAAAAAAAATACTTCATTACCTGTGAATATTTTAATGTTATCTATAATTAAATTATCTTTATCTATTTCATAAATATAAATGTGTCCGCTAGAGTCCGCCATTGGAGCACTTATCACCAAACTGTAAGTGGAAATAAATTGTACTAAGAAATTAATAAAAAAAAATCGTGTTTCTTGCTTGATAAGCTTGAAGGCAATTCATTCATACTAAACTGGATCAGATGGGTACTTCATCTTAAAGAAAGAGGTACGCTTGCTTCTTGGAAGACTAGTCTTAGTGGTTTGGAAATACACAAAATATTTTACCTTCGTATATATGGTTGGTAAGTTACACTATATCCGAAGTAGGAATTATCAGGTGATACTGTTGGAACTATTGTTTTCATAGACTTTATATGATAGAACGCTAAACTTGGTAAAACGAGCATTTGTAGAATAAGAACCGACCATATTGCATCTGAAACAAATTGTATAAAGGTCAATTTTATCTATATATCATTAGCCACATGTTCACTGCTCGGCATAGGCCTGCTCCAAAGGTCGTCCGATAATTGGTCTTCGCCTGGTCATCCGGGATACTCTCGCAACCTTGACCATCAGTCCATCTTGCGGTAAGCCTACCGAACCTATACTTTAATGTTTTTTGTTTTATACTAAAAGGTAAATCATTTCGATTTATCCATTCCCATACAATTAACTACCACAACTACATCTGCAGGAAATTATAAATTACAGAAATAAAATGTTCCCGAAAACATCGCCATACTTTTAATAGCCCTATCATAATATTGTCGCCTTTATCACTCGTACGAAAAAAAAAACTGAGATGGGACTATAAAAATACCGTTCGAATATGTTTCCTTGTTAACGATATTTCAATTGGATAGGAACTGATAGGAACAATCCTATACCTATTGAGAAACACACCAAGATCTGCTTTGCAAATATTAAATTAAGATGCCAAAATTTTACAATAATTTAATTACTTACAATTCATGCCGAGTTTAATTAGTCAAATAAGTATATTATCTCGGCGGCCACTGACGCACATTTGAACTACATTTATATGTTTAAAGGAATATAGGATTATTTTATTGTTTTCCTTCCTCTACATAAATGTATGTTTAAGATTAACAGAAGCGAATTTAGGTATTGTAGGGTTTTACTATTCTTTGAAGTTCTCTACTTCTGGATGTAACTACCTCTTTCAACACATAACACTTCTTTAAATTTAACGTAACAATTAAACTGTACCGTTAAAACCGAAGATGTGTAGCTGTCTTAAGACTTGTAAATACGTTCTGGTTCTTACGATGATTGAAAACGAAGGTTGGTTAACCACATCTCATCGTCTAAAACATCTGTCTAAAAATTTAAAATAAAATATAATATATTATAAGTAAAAAATACAATCCAAGTTAAGCTATAAAATGTTTTGTTATTTAGTCTTTGATTTGTTTAGTGGTTACATTAATGTTTGCAAGCTATATTACTCATAACTTGGTTATTTTTGGAACGACCATTCCAGCAGATTCGATACGAAGCCGTAACGCAAATGTAGTTGTGAAGTTATTTTGAAAAAAATCTTTTAAAATGTATACGATATCATTGTATGTAATGATCATATTAGTTAATAGTGTCCTTGGGGTGCTTTTTCACGAACCATCGTCAATAGAAATATCGCCTGCAGATGATATTGAAAACATGGCGTTTGGTTTCTCAATCGGTTATCAAAAATCAGGGAAATTGGGTAAGTCAAAACTATGGTGCAATGGGTTTTGTCGTTTTTTGGGATTATTTTTAAATGGCTTAGTCAAAAATGAGATTTTCTTATCACAAAGAGGATGTTATTTGGTAGAGAAGGAAAGGAAAAAATATTTTTATATGGCTTCGTCTATTTTTTGTGTTCTATGAATCACAATATCAACATTTATCCAACGTTCATTCGGCAAAGGAATATAAAGTGATGCAACTGAAATTAGATTTGTGTGGAGTCAACTCTACCATACTGAGCTAGAGCGACTGACTGTCGCGGTCATGTATGAAATGTTGACGTTGACATTGTTAACCTAAAAACCACTAAAATCTATCGTTACTTAAGCTGTATCATATTTCTTGCAGTAATCGGAGCACCGAATTGCGACCTTAACGGTCGTGTGTACACGTGTGCTATTGAAGATATAATGAAGGACAACTGCGTATGTCACAAAGCAGACATCGACGTGGAAGGGCTCACTGTAAATTCTACTAGAGGTATATTGTTCTCTTAATCAAATGTAGCATGAAAACAATTAAATCACGTCGTATTTGTAAAGATGCTGTCGTAGAAGTAAAATCATCAGAAGTAAATAATTTCTGTTTCATTTTCAAGAAGATTATCCCGCCCGCCATTACTATCTTGGTGCGTCAGTCACTGCGACGGATGATTACTTCTTAGTAAGTAATTTTAATGTTCTTACAAGTGTGTGTAAACCTTTGATGTTCATTTGTTATATCCTTTACTTTTCTTTAGCTGAGGTGGCTCATTATACTATCTATAATATGTAAACATAACGGCGTCAAACACTATGTCTAACCAAGATTGAAAGCTTGTTAACACTTACGCTGGATACCGTAAATTACAAGAAATTTTTGCCGATTTCTTACAGACTTGTGCCCCATTTTGGAGATCATCGTATGATAAGATCGAAACAGGCGTCACGGCCAGCTCGTATGGCACTTGTTTTATTTACAACGGCACAGCATACCTTTACAATGGCCCTTACGAGCAATACGTACAAAGCAAGGTTAACAGACGTAAGTTTTTGTGATCTAATAGTTGTTTTTTTTTAAATAGCTACAGATTGCATCGTATAACTTATCGATGGATAGAGAAAGAGCTAAGTAGTATTTCTTTATTGTAATAGATGGCGTTAGTTGTCATATGTATGCATAGTGGTCTCTGCTGAGAACTATTTGAAAGGGTTAATTAAAAAAAATCTTCCTACATATTTTACGCATGTGAATGTTTCAGTATGTGTCGGCTCGAGTTTAAAAACAATTTATGGATAGTCTATTCGGTATTCTAGACTATGTTGTACATCTGTCGCAAATTTTTTCTAATAATACACTATGATCCATCCATCAAAAATTCGTATTTCTATATTAGTAAGATGATGATGATGATGATGATGAAGGTTTATATTTCACAGATTCTTTTGGAAATGGCCTCGGCTGGACTTCCTTGTACGATTCTAATAATAATTTGATACTTATATCTAAAATATTCGACCGAGGTTACTTCAGTTACATTTCAAGTGAAGACCCTCTAGAGCCTTCATGGTCGTCAGAAAGTCTTGGTATGACTGCGCGATTCCAAAGCATCGTTAATAAATACCGTTATGTTGGTGAGTAATACGTGAACACTCTATTGTAATGTCTTTTATCTGAGAACAATGTAAAATATATGACCTTTGTTGTATTCAGGATCTGCTCTTGCAACTGGAACGTTCTTTTATTCTGGTGCCAATCAAACGATGTACGCATTTAGTATGAGAACAGATGACACGTACGGCAGGGTATGTTTATATTGTTAGATACTAAAATTTAAAAGCGTAGCAGCAACTTGTTATTGTTAAAGAGAAGTGATACCTGTCCTGCAGTTGCAACAAGCGTGTATTGTAAATATCTTCTGGCTTTAATGGAAGGAGAAGAGGGTAAACATAGAACGGGAAAGCTATTTTTGCTTCTAATCACTTATTACCATCCTTTCTTAGTTAAAGAATTAGTTATCATTTTATAGATATCATTTCTGCGATATAAGAATAAAAAGCTGTACTTGGTGCCGCGTATTAGCATCGACTGTGAAGTGATCAACACAATGTACGGCGCGTCGATGCTCGGCGCGGATATAAATTCCGACAGTTACACGGAGCTCCTGGTCGGGGCGCCCGCGTATTACGAAGAAGATGCATACGAAATAGGTGCATTATATATCTACACGGGAGGCGATTTGGTAAGTAGAATTCAACTGGTAAAGTTCATCTTGGGATAGTATTAGACTATTACTTAAAGGAATACCATATGAACGACGAAGAAGTGGTGCACAAAAGGAACGGCTTAAAAACTTCGCGTGCAAATGAATCTTGCCCAGATCTCATGATAGATGAATAAAATCAGTAAGTACGACTGACAAAATGATACTTCAGTAAAGAAACTAAAATCTAAAGTAAATCTTAAGTTGTGAATGTTGTGTGCACCTGTAACTGGTCAAATTATCTATCTCTTGTCTTTTTTATAAATGTAAGATAATTTTACTGTAGACATACCTGTTAGGTATAACTTTTTAATTTGTTTAATAAAATTGTAACTCGTATTGTATTTTTTTTTAATATTCGATGCAAAGAACACTATTGGAAGCAGGAATAGGACGCGGTTAATCGTTGGCAATAAAGAGGGTTCGAGATTCGGCAGTGCTATCGCTTCCACCGACGTTGACGGAGACGGTTTCCCAGGTAACAACACTATTCGCATTTCTGTCTTAAAGTTTTTGACGCGTCTTCAACGTTAAACGATTACAATTATCAACGATCGAGTTCTTACTGAACAGTATTTATAGGTTGGGTTCCTTCCGAAAGAGTAAACCTTTAGCGTTGCGAGGGAGATCGCCTCATTTTACATTTTCTACAACATTTACCATAGCCAACGTTTCGAAAAGCCGTCTAATACGATGCTATTTGCTCGATGTTATATCAATGCTTTTTGCAGAGGTAATCGTGAGTGCTCCATACGAAGACTTGGGTATTGGTGCCGTGTACATAATATATGGAAAGGAATTGAACAAGAAATGTTTGAAAGGCAACGACTTCAAGGAGACGATGTTCCTCTCGCAGTTCGTGTCGACACAAAGAATACAGAACACTAACTTTAAGTCCTTCGGAGTAACACTTCAAGTTATCAATGATGTAGATAACAACGGTGCTGATGGTAAGTTTTGTTTACAAACGTATTATGATCAAGAGTTTCCGCTTACGAGAGATCATTCATCTGAATATCTCTAAAA
This sequence comes from Papilio gigon, assembly GCA_027563995.1. Taxonomy (NCBI): domain Eukaryota; kingdom Metazoa; phylum Arthropoda; class Insecta; order Lepidoptera; family Papilionidae; genus Papilio; species Papilio gigon. The sequence continues at coordinate 7,686,731 of JAODUI010000027.1, forward strand.
ACAAAGATTTATTTATTGTATACCTGTTTCGGCAGTAGTATCTTTAAAGGTGTCACGCCTCATCGTTTTAAAAGTGTTAGTAAGGTTTTTAATTCAAATTAAGTTGTCGATCCTGCATCATCTAATGTTTACAAATCAACTATCTTGTTTACAGAATTAGCTGTGGGTTGTCCTGAGAGCTCACGTGTGGTTATGTACCGAGGGATTCCTTCGGTAGATGTGGCTGTATCCTCCCATCTTGTTGGTGATCAGGTAAACTTGCCATCATCGCCTACAGTCAGTTCCGTAATGACTATAGCATCTACGACATCTAGCCTGTAATTATTAGGTGTCTGGAAGATTGTTTTATTATATTGAAATAATTGTTTGTCACGTTATTATTCAGTTTATTATTTATAGGTGGTGCGAATAAAAGCAAAGAATTTTACTGTTCGCGTGGTGATTGATATCAATGTTCGTGAAAAGCCTCTAAATATCGCTGGAAGTACGTATTTCAGAATAAAGATTTTATTCTTATTAAATTAATAGAAACATATAAGTTAACATTGCTTAGTTTTTGATTCAGATAATCTATGACTAATTAGATTTAAAATTGACGAGGTTAAAGGTGTCTTATATGTAAATGTTTTGAAATAATTTGCATTTGTATTTTAGATTTGTCGATTGAAAACAGCGTCGTGGGAGATGGTGTACAAATTAGATACGGCCAAGAATCGAAGACGATCAGTTTATCGCGAACTAATACAAAATGCGTTACTGACGTTGATATTGATATTGTGAGTGTTTCTTTATCATTAAAAAAAGTCTAGTAACTACCCCATACATTAACTACTGTCCAGAAAATTTCTCGTCAAAATCGATCTAGCTAATCTTTACCAACTCCAAACACGGACTTACGGACGCCTAGAGCGAGAAAAATTCTTTACATTACAACTAGATATACCAATGTTATTAATAGTATAGGTGTAAATTATTGGTTCGCAAGTTAAACTCCAGTTTTTTCTCTTTTAGAATAACGATGAACCAGGTACTTACAAGTTCACCACTTCTGTGATATTACAAGATGGAGAGATGTCTCAAAGTGATGGTAACATTCATTTCAAGTATTTAATATTTAGCTTTCGTAAAGGTTTTTTACACTTATTCGAGACTGTCAAGTGAATACAATGATACTATAACTTTTAAACAAATGAAACTTGACTGAAAATTGACAGAAAATCGGCACATCACGAGAGATTGACGTGGTGTAAAACTGAGTCAGTTCCTTTAAATTATTTAATAGTACTGTTAACTCCACATTTATTAAAGTCATCATCATCATCATCATCAGCCTTCGTCTGCCCACTGTTAGACATAGGCCTTTCCCAATGTCTTCCACAGTATACGGTCCTCCGCTTTTCGCATCCAACTACTTGCTAAAGAAATGAAGACCGTTGAATCACATCTAACAATCTTTTGTTTGTCTTCAGTATTCAATCCGTCATGGGTGGCAATATATCCCGAAAATCTAACTCTATCGTTGGACATCGAGCGCCGATGCTCAGGAGAGAGCTGCTTACCGCAATTAAATATGACACTGGAATGGTCTGGAAGGTAAAGTAGAAATACATAATACATAACTAACGAAGCTCGAATATAATTGTAGATTATGGCAAATATGAAAGATTAAAACACAATAAACTTAACAAATAATTTTAAAAAGAGTACGAAGTCTTCGCAAGAAATTAAATTTTTTTAAGTTTCTTTTTAATTAACTGTTCCCTGTTTTCTATTAAAACAATAATAATTTCAGTGTTTCCTACAAGTTGGGATCTACGAAGACGGAACAGGTGACAATGCGGTTCAAGAACCATGGCAACAATTCGTACGTGCAGACTTGTGTCGCTGTGAGGATCAGCGGAGCGCGCGCAGGCCGGAACACCTGTGACGAACAGGATGGCACATATAAATGCCTACTGCCGTTGCCAATAAAGAGGAACGAAGAGGTATGTAGAAATACTTTCCAGATCGATTCCAATTTTAGTCAGCTTCCGAAAAATTCTCCTAATATAGTAAAATTTGTCTTCTGCCTTGAGCTTGGTCAGCTTCCGAGAAACTCGGCTAATTTTGAAGATTTTCTGCTGCCCTTTTCCTCAAAATGGTTAATAGTAAGACTACTATTCAATCAGCTGTCACGTCTGAGTTCGTTCTCCTACTTCTTACACATGTCCCCTGACATAATTGATCCATACTCCAATTTGAAAGACTTCCGGGATCTCATTGTTATATCCCCTCCTCTCCCCCCCCCATCCAAGACCTATAGTTTAACTTGCACTCGATTGGTCAATTAACATTAAATGATAAAAAATCTTGTTTTCAGCATATTTTAACATTGCCCATAGACTTGAGTAACCCCACAAATGATCTGAACAACTTAGTGGTTGATGTTAAATTCTACAACAGCAGTTGTGTTATTCAAACCGAATACCAAGAGTCGCGGCTCGTTATACCTTTTGAATTGGACGCCGAGGACATCGCTGTAAATGGGTATTTATGAAATAAGAATACTTATTACTTAATAGTCCTAGAGCAGCTGCAGCTGCTGGAGGACAAATGGCCTGCTCGACTGGTGAAGTATAGAAACAGAAAACAGGCGTAAATAGAATACATTTCTGCTCTTCATCCTGTGAGTGTGCTTGCCGAAAGTCAAATCTTAGTAGTTTCTTTTATTACTTTTATCTAATTATGTATTTTTCCGTCAATTCCAAGAGGTTAGTCGAAGACGACTAAGACTTGAAGTAACATGTGAATCGTATTAATGTTTTGCAGTGCGTCACGTGATCGAGTGGTAACTGACAGTGACGTCCTGGATAAGACGGTGGAAACGTGTGAAAACGCCCATGAATACAAGGTAATGAATGAAATTTAATGACTTTGTATTTATTTTTTTAATTACCAAACAAATCTATGTGTGTCCAACCGTACATTTTTAGACATTACTTTAACTTTGTTAGGTCATAGCGAGGTGTGGAAATCTTTTCATAAAATTAGATTCCTATTTTATTCCGCTCACATTTTCGATTCTTTTTTCACAATCTTTCAAGTTTTTTAGTTCGTAAGTATGTTTATTTCAGCCGTATCTACTTTTATCTTTTCATTAAATCAAAAACAGATGGTAATAGAAAAAAATCATTTGCAGATTATGAACAATGGCAGCATATTGTGGAAAAATGTTCGCGCTGTTATTAAATGGCCGAATCAAATCTTTATTAAGGAATATAAAGTGAGTTTTGTTATTTTTATTTTCATTTAATTTAATGAGATAAATTGAGAATTAACGTTCAATTAATAATTCCTATTTATTACACGTTATAGATATACCAGACATCCGTAACGACGGACTGTGTCCGACAAGACACGGATAAGCACGTGACATACACGTGTATGTTTAACTTAGAACCCAATTCGATGTATAAAATAATATCATCCACAATAATAATGGAAGAAGACGTTGGTTTGTATATAATTAAGCTTTACTATTAAATAATATATTAACGAAAGTTTCTTAATACAATCTAAAATACTCTAGTTACACCTAACTTACGTTTAGTTCGGTGTAGGTACCGACTAGTTTCAGACACGTCGGGGTCCTCCAGGGTGAGTGAACTAACGGGCTATATACACTATATTCCATCTCGCATTGCTCAGCTCGACCGGGTAGGGGGACGGAAAGCATATTGGTCGTAGTTCAGAATGTGTACTAAAAAGTCTAATAAAAAAATTAAACAAGAATCTCGAATAAAGACTTATATTATAATAAATACATATATAAATCATTGAATATGGCAGATCTTTAATAGAAAATTGATTTTTCAGAGAAATATGTCGAAGGAGACGAACTTAATGTAACTTCAAGTCTAATGTTATATTTACTTCCTACAGACGAAAAGAAAGAGTTTTCGTAAGTAACAAATGGAATTTATTTAATGATTTCACTTATGTATTTTATGTCAGTAAAACGTTTCCAATTGTCAAATATCTTTGAGACTTGGTATACCGTGCAAAGTGTAGCGGGGTGTACAACGGTGCCCTGGGACGGTGCTCGGATTGCCTTGAACCTCTAAGAAGTTTACTACGCAATATAATTATTGTAAATAAAAATAAAATTGAAAGAAAAACGCAGTACATTGCCTTTTGACCTAAATATAGCAGAACATAAAAATGTAAATTAAAGCGGATTTCATCGTCTTATTGCTTTAGTAGCTTAGTCTTTTTTAATGAAACCTATTCTTGATCGGGACCCCATCTGATGCTAAGTGATGATTTCGAAAGATGATACAAGCTAGAATGGATTAATATAATTTTTTTAAACTAATTCATCATCATCATCATCAGCTCACTATACGTCCCGATCGAGGGGCTCGGAGCCTACCCTGTTATTAGGGGTGACTAGGCCATAGTCAACCACGCTGGCCCAGTGCGTGTTGGTT
>JAODUI010000027.1:7691299-7713684 GCA_027563995.1 Papilio gigon
CGAGTTGCACGTGAGTTAAGCCGTTTTATAAGTTATATAGTGAAATGTCTCACGAAAGTTTTAATAGTTTAAATAATTATATTGTTAAATATATATCATAACTACGAATATAGAATTCCCTGTATGGGGGCGCTGCAATCGCCTACTTTATTACATCACTTTTTAGTACGCAAATCAAATTTAGTTAATGATAAAAAACCAAACAATAATAATGTTCCAGAAAGCCTTAGAATCAACAGAAGCGCCATTCCAGCCTGACTGTCAAGATATACAAATTTGCGAAGAAGACAGCCTCATCACGACGCGAGAAGTCGAAGTTCATTAGATTTTTATAATTCAAAGATTTAAAAAAATGTTACATTCCTGGTCAATAATTATGTCATACAAGCACCGCCTTATTAATAATTATTTCATATAAGCCTCTTCCATAGTTCTTGGAGAATAATTTTTTCTACGTATAATGCAAATTTATATGAAATTATATTTTCATAAGGTTGCTCTATCTCCGATGTCTCAGACGCGAGTGTTAGCCGTTCTTAACAATTTTATAAAAGCGCCAAGAACCTAATGGTTAAGGCTGCGGATTTCCGATCACGTGAGGATTCGAATCCCGCCGTTCGACTATTGTGAATTACATCCTAGCACAAGCTTAACTTAATTGGAATGATGCAAGAATTATTAGTAATTAAACTCTGCTAATATTTACAAAAAAAAGTGTCACACGAAAGTTTAAACAATAGTTCATACTTAGAACTGAAATCCAAACAATAAATTACGTCTATACTATAAAGGTCTCGTCCGATCAGAGTACAATATATCTCTTATTACAAGATGTTGCCGTTACATTCCACACGTCCGATAACACTCTACATCGCATCATTTAGACGGAATCCATCAGGATTAGTTGAGGGAAAGACATGCCAATCTAACTGATCCCTCAGCGCTGTTACATTCCCGTCAGCGCTTGTTAACATTTGATCGATCGACACTGTATTGTTGAAAATAAATGATAGGTTTTATTAAAAATAACAATAATAATACGTTTAAAGAATATCAACTTAATTACTAAACTTCCTCATACTACACTAAGTCGTCAGTCCACCTGGAGGGAGGACGACAGGAAGTTGTTGGATGCGGAAGGCGGACCGCATCCTGTGGAAGGCATTTGCAAAGGCCTATCTACAGCAGTGGGCAGACAAGGGCTGACGATGATGATGATCGTACAGCAACAAAGTCCTTTATATTAAGTTTATTGAAACTGTTTTGTCTGGCTAAACATACCCTAAACGGCATCTTCACTGATTATAAAATAATTCTGAATGCCAGGGTAACCGTAATTCGAATTCAAAATAAAAAGAGTGCCATGTCCAACAGTGGGCAGACAAGTTGATGATGATGATGAAGGTAAAAAAACTTGAAAAACTAGAAGTATTTCTTATGTTGTGGTTTTATATTTTTTAAACTATAACCAAAATATTTTTCATGCCAAAGTGAGCTGTATCGGAAGAATAATCATACTTCTTAGTATATTTGTAATCAAGAAACACTTGTAACTTGTAGGAAGTGATCCTTCACTGGCAGACATTTTGTTCGCGGATCCTTGTTGATTGATGAAATAGGAACTCGTTCCGATAGAAGTAATCTATTCGTTTCGTCGCTCCACTGATTAGATTAAGCTCTCACATGTATTTCGTAAGGTCACTGAGCATCTACCCGCAGTGTGTCGACGTCACTTTAATTAAATCTACCCACAGAATGGATATTTGACTTTTTTTTATTCAATCAAAGGGAGTCTGAAGTGGTTGAAGCTTAATTATAAAATGTAACTTGAATTATCTCTCAACATAGTAATGTAAAAATAACAATAAATAAAGAAAAATACAGACATTTTCTAAAGTTTCATCAACACTGTAATCGTGATGACATTAAAAAGTTGTTATTTTCCGTATAATTATTTTAGCTTGGCTATATTTCAGTTCTTTATGAGTGTATTTGGCAGAGAAGGAGATGGAGAGAAACAGGAATTATCATCTCTCTGTGCACCCCCGCCACAGTCTATAAGAAAAACGCATCAGCTAAGGATGTGGAAATTATTTAGCAAGGAAAAAAAAACTACGCAAGCAAGTTAACTTTAATATAATTAAGAAATATTCTATAGTTATAAAAGAAAATTAAAAACCATATTAATGTAGCACGGAACTACTTAAAACCGCTAAAGCGAATATAATTCAGATACCGAATTAGTTCCAACAAACTTTTGCACTTTGTTGCAACCGCAAAATATGAGTTTGCACTCAGTTCTCCCCGATATCTCTACCGCAAAAGTATATTTTGATGAAGTTTATTTTCCATTAAAAAGCGTAGTCAGTGGTTTCAGGTATGCAAATACATGGGATTTGTGTACGTTCTGTGTACACCAACATGAACGAGAACTCCACTTCGAACAATTTCATTCAGAATATCGTCATTCATTTGTTAAGATAATAATTAAATTTCCTATTCATTTACAATATCTTTTTATTTAAAAATGAATCCCTGATTTCCCATTTCCTCATGCGTGAATGAATCTTTGATAACATAGTATCGGGTGTAATCGAAGAAAAATAATAGAAAAAAAAAACAAGTTTGATTCAGTTCGGGCCGTCTTGAGATGTTACTGATAAAACTAATTAGCTTGATGTTTCCATTTCATCAAAAGACGTCTCGCCTTGAATAAGAAGACTGGGAGATAATTAAATTTGCCTACGCCGCTACAGAACGTCGGGGCGAGATCTTTTGCAAACTTAAACAGATGTCGTTCGTTACAGCTACGTGCGTTATGACACTAAGAAATAAAGACCTGTCTATGTGTATTCTTTCAATGACGCGAACATAAAAAAGATGATGACATTGAATGTGAATGACGATAAAGGTCGTGTAAAACCGAAGGTGTGGATGGATTGTGTAAGAGAATGAGTAAGAAGGGTTTAAGTTCAGATGTAACGGCTGACAGTGATGTATGGAAGAGTAGTACATACTGTGTCGACCCTCCGTAGGGAAAAGGGCGGGTTGATGATATCTTATACAATGTTATCCCGTTGCTGAACTCTTTTCTTTTTACGCAGATCTAACATATTCATGAACAGAGTCACTCAACTGTCGTACTCGGATAGTTTGTTGTTAATAGTCAGTCCGTTACTATAGAATTAGTTTGACAAATATAGACATAAGGAATACAATTAAAGAACTCTGAGTGCGCAAGTATGTGAACTAAGGAAGCGTTGATATATTGGAATGTGACTAAATTTTAAGTCGGATTATATGATATTTATTATTAATTCGTCAGTTTACAATGTTACTGATTACTTAGTAAACTGTATGAATAGGTACGTGATTCAATGTAAAATGTTTTACAGTAAATAGAATGTAGGTAAATGTGAATGTATTTATAAAAACAAATAAACATTTTTTTTTTTCTAGTACATAACAGGCCATGACTCTATGATTATGTGTTAAGGCCGATATTATTCTGTTAAGTGTTTATAATGCGGGCACTTAACTGTTTATTATCATCGTTATCAGATGCTTTGATGAACTCGAGTATCGAAGGATCGTTTACTTTCATAGAACGAATGAATATTCTCTTTTTTTTTCTGTTTTGTTTTTTACCAATCGCCAATAATATAAACTCATATTAATGCCATAATCTGCTGTCAGAAGACTTTGACTATTACAGTTACATCATCATCATAAGCCGTTGTCTGCCCGCTGCTGAACACACATTTCCCAATGCCTAACATAGTTAAATAGTTATTAAAAAAGTAGATAAATAATTTATCGATACATAAATCTAGAGCCCAAAAGTGAGACAAAAAATTGCCTCTGCCTTTTCTTGGGGCCAATTCCTATAGTTTTGTAATTTTTATTATAAAACAACATTTAAAAAATCGACTCTATTTTTTTTGTTAACACATAAATGCAGTTTGTTCACACAGGACAGAAAATATTCTAGCATACTATTTTTATACTGGTATTATGTGTAACGAAAAATTCTACTCTGTAACAATCGAGTAAACGGGCTTTACTGGGCGCTTGAAATTTAAAGAATTTTGTAATCAGAAGAGAGACCTATATATACAGTTGCGAGGACTCTCAGCTATATAACCCGATTGCACAATATCGTGAAGAAAGTTTTAAACATGAAAAAAATAATAACATTTAGTTTTTTAATTTCTTTTAATTTTTTAATCGTGTCCGCCAAAGTATCGGGTTACAGGGACTATAAGAATTACAAATGTGTGAACGTTGAAGGTGATAGAATAAGTATACAAAGATTGAGAAATGCTTTACAGGAAAAAGATGTAAGTTAATCTGAACTAATATACAGATAACTGTTTCTAAGTTAACAATTAAACTACTAGATGGCGCTTTAATACATTTAGGTTCAAGGTCACTGCGCAGTGCTGCCCCCTGCAACACCTTGTACATATACTTAAAATTGTGTTCGATGGTTGAAGAAATTAATATATATTTTTTTAAATATGAAGTCATTTAAGCCAATAACGGGAATTACATTTGAATATTATCACCCAACTAATTCAAAATAAATCAATTTTGTCAAGTTGTTTCGTTGACTCAACATTTTTGATGTAACGAATTTCAAAGTTATAATTTTACAATAAAATATTTCAGGATACGCTTACTTACGCCGACACCAGAAGCGGCGGCGAATTCATCGTCTCGCCTCATTTAGAAGATTTATTCAATAACATAGTTGCTGAAGAGAATCTGCAAGCTACAGTGATCTATGAAGACATCTCAAAGTAAGGGTTATACATCGACGTAACACTAAAATTCCTATTTAAGACTCTCGGTTGCCCGTGACTTCGTCTGCGTAGTATAAAAAAAAAATAGCCTATGTTACTCCCGTATACAACAGCTATTTTCTATTAAAAGTCTCGTAAGAATCGGTCCAGCCGTTACGAACACACGACTTGCGGACGGACTGAGAAAAAATTTTGTAGGTTATGATTTATAGCCTGCCAGGCTACAATAGTTTTTGTGTATATTATTATATCTAATGCGTAGATACTATCTTTACTGGGTAAGGTTAAAATAACAAAACATATTAAAAAGCCTTTATTTTCCTATTTAAGCGAGTATATTTTATTAAATATAATATTTTTCGTCACATTTTTACAGAATTATACAATCAGAAAAATCTCTGCTACGAGGCAATAAGGAATTCTCATGGACAGCATACTATGACATCGACGATGTAAGTTTATTTAATAGTTAAATGCTACCCAGACTTGTAAATATCACTAGGGGATTTCATTAGTTTAGAAGGATAAGAAGTTTACTCTAAGTAAATCATGTGCCCATAAAACGTGTCTGAGTACGGTACTTTATAAAGAGTAAATAATGCAGTAAATTACATGTTTGGTTTCCGCAGATATATCGTTACTTAACCAATATGAGTAAATCTTATCCGCAATGGTCCGAGCTAATCGTCGGAGGCAATACTTATCAGGGGCGGTCAATCTTAGGACTTCGGATCAATACTCCTTCACAAGAATATACACCTAAACCTGTCATATTTATTGAGTCAGGTAATCATTTTAATTACACCCATATAACGGTAATTTCTTCGTCCGATATGCACGACGACTCTACAATTTGCTTAGATAAATTATAAAGTCACAGCAATCATATTCGAGGGTTGACATATTTTTTCGTCGACGAAACTTCCAGATGCCAAGCGCATTTCTTAATAAACAAATCAAAATTGGTATTAATGTTAACGCACTTACGCCTAAATATCAATACGTGTTATATAACTGAAGAATTATATTAAAATACTAGTTAAAATAGGTCAAATGTATTAAATGTTTCAGGCATTCACGCTCGAGAATGGATAGCTCCAGCGACCACTACGTATTTTATCAACCAGTTGTTAACAAGCAAGGACGCGAACATAACATCGCTGAGGGATCAGTTCGACTGGCGCATCTTCCCATCTGTCAATCCCGACGGCTATCACTACAGTTACACTGTGGTATACATATTTTTCATTTTAAATTATAGTCCTTATCTATTCCGAATATAATTATTAATTAACTAATTCTAAATATTTACAGTGCAATAAATTCACTAAGATACAAGACATCACCGGAAATTGTATGTTTTTCTTGGAACAAATATTTTTATGTTACTGAAATGACAAATAATTCGAGAGAGATAAAAACACCGCTCTATATTGATAGATATTTTCTAAAGACAATCCAATTCCAAGATAGATAAGGCTGTTTTAATACTACGTTAAAATCGCTTACAAGCGTTTTAATCTTGAACATCATAACTGTAATTCCTACCACTTCTAACAACATTAAACGAGTCATTGTTGCGCTATAGACTTATATATTTCCTATAAGTCGACTATTGGCAACAATTTGAAGTACCCTTAAGTATTACCGAGCCTAGCCACGTACACACTTGTTGAATTCTTCTCACGCACTACATAAAAGTTGGATTCAGCGATAATGTACACGTATCTATCCCTTTATACTTTGGACCGAATTTGAAAGTTAAGATCAAAAAATGTACATTATAATTCGATCGCAATTTATATCTCCTATTGTGATACTGCTGGTACAGTGATTCTAACATTCTCGGTTTACATTTCAGGATCGTCTTTGGCGAAAGACTTTATCAAGATCGACTAGCAGATGCTTTGGTGCTGATCCCAACAGGAACTGGGATTACAACTGGGGTCGTAAGTATCCCGTTACCAAGTTGAACTACGCTAAGTGTTACTCCAGTGTTTGTTATAATTAATTTGATAGGTAGTAAGCACGTCCTTCGATGTATCTTACTACGTCCACACTAAGTAACGCCCAGATACTAATTAACGGTGATAACGAGTGGTAGTAAATGTATGGCTATGATAAGCTATATATGAAAAATTTATTTTTTTCCAAAAATAGCAGCTAATACTTATGTCCTGATCAATGAATAATATAGTTAAAAACAGACTGTACTTTTCCAGAGTACTCATCGACGCACAATCCATGCGACTACCAGACGTATGCGGGCTCGCGTCCGTTCTCCGAGATAGAAACGCGCTCGCTGGCGGCCTACATTCAGAGCATCGACAACCTGATGGCCTACATCAGCTTCCATTCGTACGCCGCCATGCTGCTGCTGCCGTACTCTGATTCTACAGTACATGTACACAATTACGGTGACTTGGTACGTTACTGCCTGTCTGTTTGATGCGAAATGAAATAACGGTTAAAACTAAAGCATTCATATATGCCAATAAAAATACGAACGTTCCTACTGTTTTATTATAAAGCAGAATTAAATACTGGTATGTAAGTATTTTGTTTATACGTTATTACTGTAGTTAATAGGGAGCTTAGTTTTTGCAACTTCACAACAAATGCATTTTGTTTTGTGAACTTTATTCATTAATTAGCGGTCTTCGCGACTCCGTTAGCGAGTAAATAGAGTGCACTAGTCCTTGTTGAAATATACCTGTTCCCAATTTAATTCGAATCTAATATCCGTTCTAGTTACATGGTAATAAATATTCATTTATTGAAACTTCAATATTAATAATATAAATAAGATTATCTTGTCATAAAATAAATTTAGAATACATTGCGAAGTGCACGTTAGCGAAGTTATTTTAATGTTAAATTGCATATATTTTGTTTCATTCACCAGGTTAAAGTAGGTCAATCATCTCTTGATTACGGCTACAAAGTTAACAAAGATAAGAGATATCAGGGACCGGCCACAGCGGCTGAAATACTCTGTAAGTTTTAAACTATCCGACTATTCTAACTATGAAACTAACCACAACTACACTCCGCATGAAATGTTCAAATATAATTTACCAAGCGTTATATTATAGCGAAGCATTACCTTTACATTTCATCTCTCACTTGTGAAACCACAATTTTATTATCCGCCAGTTATTCCGCGGACCATGGAGGTTTCACGTTATTCATTTTGGGAGTCACTCAAGTTAAGATGATGTCAATGGGCATCTACGACCATCTAAGTGATCCCGCGTTAGTTTGCACCCTTCTCGTACACGAATACAAAAAAAAAACTTTTAAAGAAAAACAAAAAAGTATTACATGCGTCATTCGTATGATTTAGATAGTTTAAAGATTATAACTATCTTGCAGATAAAGCATCAGGAGGCAGTATGGACTGGGTACGTCACGCTTTAGGAACCCCTTTAGTGTTCACGTACGAGCTGCGAGGGAACTCATTCCACTGGCCCCCCTCAAGAATACAAGAGCAAGGAGACGAGGTGACGCAGATGTTGCTAGGACTGATGACAGAGGCGAATAAACTGGGATATTACTGACAGTGTAATAAGTGTGTGCGTTGTTTTGGTTAATAAACGTTTATAGATATCATATCTTTCATTAATAAACATATGAAATACATTACACATAGTGTAAACTAAAGCGCATTACCCATTAGCTGTGTGTAGTAATTTGTATGTAAACGTATAGCATAGATAAAGGAAATAATTCGCCAAATAAAAAAAGATTTAAAGCGATTTTTTTAAGATTCGCAAAAAATATAAAAAAGAACAGTCAAATCCTCGTTATAGAGAACGTACGTAAATTCGAGTCAGTATTCTAAGATAATATTTTTCAGAAGAAAAAAAGGTTTTTTATTTGTCAGAAGAAAAAAAGGTTTTTTCTTCTGACTCAAATAAAAACGTTATTTAAATAACAAACCCCTTTAACATTTTTTTTGTGCGCGTCAAAGTATGCAATGAGGCGTGAACAATCTCCAGTAACGGCCACGCAGTCGGCTTAATTCGACGGAGGGAATAAGTGGAGACTTACTTGAAACAATAATTTATATTTTTGAACGATCTTTTGAGATATTCTAATACAATTTAGAAATGTACATGTCAGTGATCGATAATAAATGACGTCAACTTTTTTGCTTATCATGAAATTGTTAATAGTTACTTTCCAGGAACGTGGGGCGTCCTCCCTCCAGGTGGCCCGACGACTGAGTGCGCACGTCAGGAAGCTGTTACAAATACGATGTCTGTAAACGTGAATAAATGCGGAAGGCGAAGGACCGCATATTGTGAGAGTCCCATATCCGGTAGTCATTTAACCGCTGATGATGATAGTGATGAGGACAATTCAGTGATACATTTTTTTATAAATATCACATCCAACAAATTTTTATAACATTGAGACATGGACCATAAAGCAATGCAAAGTAAAAGGATAGAGTAAAATAAAATGTGGAAAATGGGTCGAAAGAAATTCTAGTTTCTAAAGGCACAACTGGCAATGACCGTCTGCCTACAACGATATTATCATATTGTCGAATTTGCAAAAGTCTTACTTTATTTTTACATTTGGCAAGGATCTGTATACTAGCATCAACGAAACATATACCAGATTTCTAACTCTTATCTTCCAAAAAGTAAGGTATTTTTAGAAGATTTTTCTTTCCCCTCGAACATAAAAAAAATCTTTAGACATTGCCTAAGGTAACCCTTGCCTGGTTAACAGCCGTGAAGGCTTAATGTATAAAATATCCTTTTATTACGAACATTGAAGCAAAAGAGAACGTTTAATGAGTTTCTTTCAGTTCACAGCACAATATTGGAAAGAATCTCGCTACAAAGAATTTCTTTTGAGATATATTTAAGGTAATTTTGTTGAAGGTTCGGATATTATAAAAGAAATGTACATTAAGAACATTTAAATGTGATGACGAAATTAAAGAAAATTATTATTATTTTAAAATAATAATAACTATTATTTTTTGTTGACAATCTAATACAGAGTAAATTAATTTTAGAAATAAATCAACATCGTCATCTGCCTCTCCTTATCGCACTTCGTAAAGTTAAATATAAGTTTAATATAGTTAACTTTAAATTTAATTAAGTTGATATTTGTTTTGTAATTTTCTATGAAATTAAAAAGAACAATGAAGGCTTCAATAATGAGATTAAAGGAGTCGGTGCGAGGGCGAAGTCATCAAACTTGTTTTTGAAGCGATATGTGAATGAACTTCACCGCGCTTTAGTCTACGACACTGATCGATTGTGAACTCTGACCGTTGAGAATCGGCCTAGATAAGATGTACAATATGCATTTTTTAGTTTTTAGTTACTAATATTCGTTGTAACCATTCCTGGTAAGCTTGTGTTAGGATATGGTTCACGACAATAGTCGAATGGCGAGTAAACTATTAAAACTTTCGTGAGATATTTTACTATAATACTTATAAAACGGCTTAACTCACGTGTAGATCGCTGTCGGTACCGACTAGTTTGGAGCACATCGGAGGCTCTTTTTTCTTTTCGGAGGATTGGTACTGTAGCGCTATAGAAGTGCCCCGATGGGTTCGAAACTAGTCGGTATCGACACCGATTTACACGTGAGTTAAGCCGTTTTATAAGTAGTGAAGTCGAATGGCGAGGTTCGATCCCACGACCGCTAGAGCGGTAGTCCGTACCCTTAACCAGTAGGCTAATGGCGCTTCTCTAACAATTAATTGCTCAGTCATATACAATTGGCAGCGATTATAACAAAGCAAGCTTTTTTTCTAACTTAAAATACAAGGGATATTGCAAGCTCAGTAAATGTTACAATTTGACTTTGACAATTGGGAAGTTTCATGTCAAACATTTACTGAGTTTACTATTACCCGACAGTTTATAATCTAACAATGTTTACAATCAATCAGTCACATCAAAGTTGATTTGAAACGCGCGTGTGGTAGCGCTCCTTTATAACATTGTTAGACAGAACAAAACATGTTTGCCGACACCGCCATCTTGGATTTGATGAATATTATTAAAAGGCTTCAGTTATACAAACTTAAGTCTCTTAATTGGAACTCTGAATGGAAGTGTTAATAGTTTGTTACTAACCATTCTTCTATGGCACTACACAAAAGCAGTCACTACCAGCCAGCATTTTCTATATTAACCTTTACAGTAAAAACAATATCATACTGAAGTTATAGGCCTTTGTAAGGTAACAGTCGTGCGTGGCATTCGGTATAAAACTGCCTTTGTAACTGCCTATTGCAGAAATATGTAAGGGAGTGTACCAATCCACACGTGTCGGAAGTGTTATGCTTATTTCAGAATGCGTCTCGCATTTTCTTGGTTGACATATTTAATATTTTTTTTGCCGTATTGTTGATATTGTTCTCGCTGTCTACTTACTTCTTACAATCGTGTAAAAATGTTAATATACAATACACAACAATATCACCATGTGTGTGGTATGAAATAACTGCAAATGTTCGTGTGTTCTCGCTAGATGGCGTTAAGTGTACTAAAGCTTAAAAGTTTAAAATGTCGTATTCAAGAAACCGTTTCTCAGTTTACAATTTTCGCTTAATTCTAAAAACGTTCGTTGCATCAGCACGTTATATAGACTTTAATTTACTACGTTTGTATTGTAGGAAATTAGGTAGATTTAATATAGCACAATCATAAACGATAGCTACCTAACTATGATACCGAAATGACACAGTGTTTTTAAAAGACCAATAATCTAAATCCATCTCAAACACTAGTGTTGTACCTAAGTACTATCCCATAGATGGTCTATAATGATTTCACTGGAAAACAAAGTAGGTTATGAAAACAAAGGGAAAACATTTTTTTGAGACGATATCTCTTGTTGGGAACACACAGAGCACGTATCAAAGTGCTTATTGTGGATATGTAACAAGAAATACGAGAACTACGTATGTTAAGGTCGTTGCGACGGAAGACGTTTCCGAACTCATCTCTAGTCGTTTGTCACAGAACGTAATGTTAGTTTTTGTTCAAATATTGTAAGAAAGCGGAAGCAATCTACAAACTATTTGATATATTTTTGGAGATGAATAACCGTGTATGGCACTTGTTACATATTCTTTTCTTGAATGTCATAATGACACAATCTTTAATTCTGTGTTCTTTCTATCATTCTGGCTGGGCTACCTTATATTAGGTGTCAAGGCAGGTGTCAACCACGCTGACCCAAAGCCTTGATTGACTTTACTATCGAATTTCTTTGCTGATATGTGCAGATTGTATAACGATATGATCCTTATCGTCGAAAATTTAACAAATAAATCTAATTAATGTATTTTAATACTTCTTGAAAAAGTAATGGCCAGTGACATGAAATTTAGAGATCGAAAAAAATTAAAGCTTTTTATAGATTTACCCTGAACATAATACAATTGTGTATATCTGGTACCCTTAAGTTAGCAAAGAGCACTTCAAGTATCGGCAATGCAATTACATATTGTTCGTGCTAAACAAGGAATCCCTTTATCTTGTTTAACACTTTCAGGTCGAGGTACGTTTTTAGATAAAGATTTGTTAACTTTCTTAAAAACTAGTCTGATATAGATAAAAGAGTTTAATAAACTTTTAGTTACAATGATATTTAAAAAAAAATAGAAACTAATGATTATATGATAATAACTTAGTTCGGATAGCGGGAACTCGTTGGATGCGACAGCCGTAAGAGTGTATACGAAGGATGGCACTGATAAAGGTGAACCGATAATTGTTTAGATGCAGGCTTCAAGAGATGCAGTCATTTTAGCTGGAATTGCAATTTATCGTTTTTTTTTAATTAATTATTTTCATAGTCGCGCTATTATAAGACGATGATAAAAAAAATGACCAAAACGGAAAATTTGTCTGTACAATAATTTATTAAGTTACCTCGATGTAGCAACATTAAAATCGTGTTAAATTTTGAATACGAAAATTGGGGTAAACGGAGTCAGGAATGAACTTCGTCTTGCAATTTCCATTTTAACGTTTTCAACTTTAGTGTTTCAACTTTAAGCTTTTAGCTTGTTTCTGTGCCTTTTCAGATGGACATTTTCATTTGCTAGTTTAAGTTACTGCATATGAGACACACATAAAACTATGTTTGATTCTAACTTCCTGGTCATAAGCAGAGCGCTGAGAGAGAATGGCTGAAGCAAGGGCACCCGAGTGCTTCATGTCAAACAATTCTGAACGTTGTCGTCTAAAGATGTGATGGTTGGACGATGTGACTTGAAACATCAAGAATGTTGGAATGGTAAATTGGAGAGCTGTTGCTACGCTATCAATGGGGTAGATATTGCTGCCAACCTATAAATGCATATAAAGGGAAAAGAAAAATGCTGTTTTGTTTCTTTGTTGTTCATCTCATAGAGATTCAGAAATGTCGTTTTATCGAGCCATTGAAGGCAATTTCTTACTTTGAATAATTACAGTTAAAAGATTACCAATTAATTAAGCAATATCTCAAGTAACAATTAATTAAACGATAAGCGTATTACCTGAATTTGTCCATAATTTATGTTTCCGGATTCCCTAAATTTGATAAATGAATTTAGTAACGTTATCTTTACACAAATCTTAATTTATATATTTAAATGTTAATTTCAATAAGTCTATTCATGAGAGACGAGCCGTCGTTTACAAATTAGCGTAAATATTACTTAAAAGAAATTCACGGAGGCGACGCGTTTTTGAATATTGTGTCGTCGACTGGAAGGAAATCTTTACGAGAGTTTTTTTTTTGTATTTACACTTACATAATAAGGTAAAAAGTAATATTCTTTCATTAATAAAGCTATGAAATTTGTGAAATGAGAAGTAAATATTGTTCATCTATCTTTGAAGAATGTTATCAATAACTGTATCACTTACACTATATGTATTATTTACTAACATACATATAGTTAGAGATTTAATAGGTGTAAAGTGTTGTCTTATGATATAGAGTTAGCCAAGCAACCGTGTTTACACAATAACCTTTTGTTTGTTTGCGGAATAGAAAGGGTTATGTGAGGCTTCACTCATTAAATGTTCCTCAGTGCAACTGCAAGGGTCCAGGGACCTCCAAACAAGCGCAACGTGTTTAACCTATAGCCTAATTTTCGACTATTGTTTGCATCCCACCGATGTTACGTTGTTAATCAAACGGAATTTCATATTACTACTAGAAGCTTACAATGAGCTTTCCCACGCATCAGCTGATAAGGCGTTGTGCTCACTTCTCAATCAAAGTTAACACCGTTTTTATAGGATTAGCCCTCGCCATAAATAGTTCCCTTTTACAGAGTATTGTTTCTTTAATTAATCGTATAGGTCTGCTGTAATGAACACTACGTAATGGATTGCATCCGTACGACCTCATCAATTCAATGGGTATGTCTATTTGTTAATCCTGATGGATAGTTAGTTCACAATCAATGCTAGACAAATAATTTATGCAAATAAAGCCTGGTACACACCTTCAGTTTATAGGCAATTGTTACTGTTCCCAGTTTTGTCTACAGAAGTAACATTTAGGTGTATGGCAGGCTTCTTAGATGTCTTTTTTTTATAAGAGAAGGGGGCAAACAATTGGCGGGATCACAAATGTGGTCGTCGACGACCAGACATCCGCAACACTAGAGGAACAGATGCGTTGCCGGTCCTTGAGGAAGAGATACGCTCGGCGAACTGACACGTTAGTACCGACTATATTTGACTTTGAAAGAAGTTAACCACTGTTCTCATATACATTAATATAGCATGTATTTATTGATATAATAATGAAAATAACGTCACCTAATAAACCTGTTTAATGTTGTTTTTAATTAAGAATTATATAAAGGGCCAATAGCCTAGTAGTTATGGGTACGGACTACCGATCTAGCGGTCGTGGGTTCGCTGCCATTCGGCTATTGTCGTGGACCATATCCTAACACAAGCTTTTTTCAAGCTTACCAGGAATGATCACAAGAAATATTAGTAAATTAAATTAAAATTACTACTACCAAATATACGTTGGTACGAAGCCATTTTCATAAATAGAATCGAGATCTTTGTCGTCCTATATTAAGAACATGCCCTTCTCGCTGGTCTATATTAGCTTCCATTCGAATGCCGAGGTATTCTCAGTGCGGATTCCACTGAACACCTTGCCGGTGACGATGACTTGATAAGTATATAAAAACGTATTTAAAATTATATGTATTATCCGTTTCAATAATACATATTCGTTTCAAAATATATAAAATAAATAAGAAACTATGTTAAATAAATATAAATTTATTTGTAGTATAAAAAATATTAATACGTCAAAATAGGTAAAGTATCTCTTGATTACGGAGAAGAAAGTGGCAGAAAAAAGATATAGAGGACCGGCTATTGCTGCGGAAATTTAATGCAAGTAATTCCAGACATATGTTATATAATAATAAATCTAAATATAGTCTATACTATACTTTGACGTGAACTCATTTTAAATATTCTTTCCCGCCATTGTTAACACAAAATATATTTTTTAATTTATATGGCACAAAAAACAGTTACCTATAATATATACATAAAAAATTAAAAAGTAAACAATTAAAAAAAATACGAAACCTACACAATTGTGCACAATTTAAACAAGAGAACAGAAAGAAAAGACAGTTTACAAGGACAATGAACTCATTTAACACTACCCATGTTAGATAGCACGCGCACCACACTCCTCCTGAAAGAGGCTGATCATATGAACACATCAATGGCTGTGAAGCTGTCGTACAGCTTCATCATCCTCCACAAGGGGGCGCGCTCGCCTGCGTGCGTCTTGTAGCGTTTAAGTTGTATTAACCTTTTGTGTTTCAAATAAAGTATCAGGTGGGAGTATGGACTGGGTTCGGAATAATCTATACTTTATACATACAAGCTACGAGGTTTAATAACAATTGGCCTCCTGAGAAAATACCCGAACAAGGAGATGAAGTCACGCAAATGTTGCTAGGCTTATTACAGATTTTATTGGCATAAATTTTATTCTAACATCTTGAGTTATTAATTGCTTTCCTTTTAATATACTTTAACAATTATTGAAAAATGTATGTTCATTTTTTTTAATACTGTAACCGTTAACGATATTTTTCAGTACAACAGTGAAATTTCACGCTAACATTTCCGTCTATTAAACAGATATAATCTAAAAATAAGTTTACATGTTGTAAATAGCCAACTCGGTTTTAAATTGCGAGCTTGAACGATGGTCAAAGTTTAGTTGTGAGCCACAACTTTGTTAGGCGAGTTTTCCCTGCAAGATGTAACCGCATTTACGTGGTTGTGACAAAGGTAATTTAGATACAATGACGACCTATTTATCTGTGGACGCATCTAGCTCGTTCCGTTACTGGAGCTATAGAAATAAATCAATAGATTCAAAATAGTTGATTGGATAAAACTTTGTGACAGTGTTCTTGACGAAAATCAACAGCTCGGTCTTCAGCATTTCTCGTTGTAATTTTGAAATCAAATCACTTTTGTATCTATTATTCTTCTTTTTGAGAATACCATAGATACGTTTATCGTATCAATTGTCTTATTTTCAAAATTTTCTCTATACAAAATCGACTGCATGTAAGAATTGAATGAACGAATGATGTTGATTTATGTTTCCAATCATTCACTTAATTTAGTGACTTCCGCGTGACTTAACAGAGACAAGTAGGACGACAGTACGACGGAGCTTTGACGCACAATGAAGGAAGGTTTGTATCGTAAACGTACGTTGTTTATTGCTTAAGTGTTGTTTGAAAGAACTATTATTAATAATTTGCAAGGTCATCATTGAATTTTAAAATTTAAAATCAATTTTATAGTCCTCGCCTTCGTTAAGCGTGACAACTTTTGTCTAAGTAATTAAAAAAAAAAAAACAAAAGTAGATGAGATTTTTACGTGCCTTCGTATACGTCAATATTATCTTTCATCAAAGCGAAGTTCTTTAGGTCACGCGAAATTATATTTGTCTTGACAGAACTTAATGAATATGCGATGATTCTTTTTGTTATTATGGAATCTTTTCTTGGGAATATGAATTTTAAATTTGGCCAAAATAATTCTCTCTTTTGTTCTGTGACAACAGATTTTTTGTTTTTGATATTAATTCTTAGAAAGGAACACGGTTGTTTATTTCGTTTTCTTTATCTATAATTTGTATGTTTATTTATTTATTTAAAATAATGTATTTTCTTTATTGTGCAGCTAAGAGTCTGATAATTTTACACGTTTTTAGTAATTCTGTTATCCTTTAATTGTTTAATAAATTTTACTACATCATTTAGTGATCACAAGGGTGATCCACAACTGGAATACAAGAAGAACCACAGATGCGTTGTCGACCTTCGAGAGAGAGGTTTATTTAGAGGTTATAGATTTTATCACAATATAAAATTATATTAAAAACTCTTTTATGGGAAACGATTGCATTACTAAACATTTCATCACACGTCAGACGAACAAACGTTAGCCTCCCTTAATGCAATCAACTTGCATTATTAAAAAGCGTCGCCAAGGCGCGCGCCCCTCACGCGCCGCCTAGCGGAGGAAAGCGCCTCATCAACTTGCCACTTTAAAACAAGTTAAATTAGTTCCCGCTAGCTGACTCACTCACTCGCTCAATTTTGTTTACAAACTATATTTTAATTGAAATAAAAATCTCGTTTTTATCAAACACAAACACAAACTTTACTGGTCCGTTTATAATTTTCCGCAGTAGCTGTAATTTGCGATGAAACTTTTGGTCATACTGGAATTATTTTATTCGAGACTTGACCTCAATTTAATCTAATGTTAAAAAGTAGTTAACATGTTTATTTCTTTCTGTTAACCCAAGTTTTTTTTATAGAAACACGTTTTATCGATGTTATATAAAATTGTAAACAATCTGCAGCATGGTAAGAAGAAAGCAACGTATTTTGCGATTTTTTAATCGACTTTAAACAGGCGGACATTCTTAGTTTGTTTATTATTTTTTAAATCTGTGTTACCATATAACATCCACCTTGACATTTTTTTTATAATCTAAAGTTAGCGGTTACTGATGGGTCCCATTTTTAAAATTAATGACTATCTAGTAGTTTTTGAGATGTACGTAATAAGACGTCATTTTGTATCATTACAAGATATAAGCCATGCAAGTTTCAATATAAGTATTTTTAAAAATCTTCTTTCACGTATTCACTGCCGTTGCCAGTCCCTTAGAGAAATCATGCTTTCGGCAAATATCCGATACTTCATTTGATAGAGAAAAGGATAAAATTTATGTATTGATGTAATGTAACCAAAAACACATTTACCTGACGTATCTCACGTCTCTCGGTATACATTAAGTAAATGGAAAATAATGGCTACACAATGTAACTTAAATATAGAACATTTCGAAGTCTCATTCGGTTATCTGAAAACCGAACTTAATAAATCTAAATGTTTATATTTGATTGTCATATAAAACTTAGTAAATGTATTGTCTCTATTCAGAACCGCATACTGTGGCAGGCATTAGGAAAGGCGTACCCAGCAGTGAGCAGACAAGGGCTGATGATGAACTCGTTGTTTTATTACATGGAAACAGTTACTGATTCACATTAGCCTAGTTTTAATGTATCGTTTATATATCAGTGCAGTTACATATCGACGGTGATAGATGACGTCAATTTCCTTTATAATTTTAATAATAACAAAGGAATCTCGTTATTTTTTTTTTTTGATAAAACCGAACCGCTTTGAATTTGGAACAAACGAACTCTGACATTTCCTTTTTAATCATGCTTAATGTTGCCAAGAGTGTTTATTATTATGTAAATTTAAGCCACTTATCGCTAAGAGGCAGCAACAATTTTCTACCCGACAATTTCCGCGCTCACGGATGATTCTGTATAATCTGGCCTCGTTACCCACTCTTACAACTTCATCCCATTTGTTATATGGCCACATTGTATCGTGCCCCCATATTTCCGTAAATGTTACGGGACGTCAAATACGCTTATTTAAGTCACTAAAACCTTCGATTCGATTAAAATTAATTGGGGTTTTGAGGTAAACTTAACTTCGTAAACGAGGTGGAAAAAGCCCCAAAAGAGCTCATAGTCCAGGATTGGGTCGAGTTGGCACTGTATCAAGATAAGTGGAGACTTTATTATTGAAGACCAAGGGCCAAGGGTTACTCCAACTCTAGAAATTCTTAAAATAACTTATTTAAAGAATATCAAAGGTAAACAGCATTCAAAGAACACGTATTCACATCTGTAAACAATGTTTCTTATTACCAAAGCGCGTTCACTTGCTTCATAGCTTGATGAGCAGTTGACAAAACAAGCAGCGTAATATAATACCGGCACGAAGATAAAGATATTCTTTATTTCCTTAAGGAAGTGTTTGTACGCAGCTGTTTGATCAGGACTGTGACGTTACCGGCTCTACCCTCGTGAAGAATGTCGCGTGAACAAATATTGTTTTATTTGTTTTTGTGAATTACATCAATTCTTTAATTTTTTTTAATTTTAGCTGACTTATCTTAACTCTCTAATATTTATTTAAACTATTTCAATTGAGCTTTACGCATATAATTGTGAACCGTTGAAGTTGGTAACCAATGCCAATCTAAAGCTATAACCACGTGATTGCATGTCCGTTGTTTACCATTAGGCTATTACCAAAAAAAATGTTTTTTTTTGGGCTTCGCTTCATATTGTTTATTCAATGTTGACAAGGTAATTCGGAGAGAACAAAGGCACTTGTTACCTACGTAACTATATCGGCCGTGTGAACTCTTAATAATTTTACGCATAATACACAATACCCGATGTTAATATTCGCATAACCATCGTCAATAGTCGCAACATAAAGCGACCGTTGCCCTCGCTGCGAATGTTACATTCATTCAGTTATCCATTGTGATATGTTCCGTTCAATATCGTTCACGTAATTCGAAATTTAAATTAATAATTCTAATTTCAAAATTCACATTAATACAATCGTAGTAATTCACTTTTACAATATTATGCTATTCCCAACAGCAATCTATCTCTGTGTCATCATCCAAAACCGGTTATTCGTTTTGTTGGTAACTAACAAGCGTTGATATATTTAAACTTTCCAATTAATGATATTAGATTACACGGTTGTCCTAGGATATAGTGAAATATGCTCCGTTATATGTTTTCGATTCTCTAGAGGAGGGCGCCAGCTGACCCCACCTCCCTTGGCGATGCCTATAGCAAGAGTAACAGTGGAATTACAAACAGAAAAGCAACTTAGCGATTAAAACATTCCACAGAAGCAAAAACTTTAGAATTAAAGTAGAAAGTGATTAAAGTATAGTTAGCCATTTGTTTCAAAGTATACCATTTGGAGCACGTTCTGCTTTAGCTCTGTGCCAAAATATATAACTGAATATGTTAACTTGTATGCAACAATAAAGAGATTGTATGAATTTGTTAAAATGAAAATATAACTAATTAAAAATGAATGTCAAAAGATTCTTCTAAAAATCATGTTATTTATTTTACGAAATTGCGTATAGTTATTTTCAAAAAGCATGCACGCTTCAGTTTTAACTGAACAGTTTTATATTGTCTAGATATATAAGTTTTCTGTATAGTTCGTATTCAGCTTTTTTTCTATTAAAAACTCAATTAACGCTTGAACACGATCCCACGCAATGCTAATGATGTTGTCAAAAGATGATACGCATTAGTTTAGTAAGTGCATATTAACTTTCGAAGTCCTCCGCGTGGTACTTGAACGGAAAGCTAAAATTGAAGGTGTAAACACAAAAACACACACACATGCCAAAGTAAAAAATATTCTGTATAACCCTTTTTTAAATTTCAATTTCGTTGATACGTAAAAGGAAGTTCCATTTTCAATTCTCGATACAAGCACGCTGTGTGAATGTTGTGTTGAACTTTGTTGAAGTCGTGTTGGCTTGCCAATTTCCGGTCCCCACTACTTTTTATAAAGAACGCTTTGCCGATCTTTTTCAATACTTTGTATATTTATTTAAAAAAAAAAACATTATGCACTGGAATAATATAAATTTGACATAGTTATATTAAATGATGTAATATATTTTAACAATTGTAATGTAACTTTTGTTATGTACTAATTATTGGAAGTACACGGGATTGAAAAACAAGAGCACGAATAATTTTTTTTCTTTATTGTTTTGTTTTTTTTTATCAATTTTTATTTTTATGAAAAAAAATATATAGGTAAAGTGTTCAGTGTATTAAATTTTGATATAGGATTTCAGCAACCACACAACTTATATCAATGAATTATTTTTGTAGAAATAAGCGTTAAACTTAGGAGGTGGGTGAAAATGAAAGCAACTATTACACGAGAATTTCAAGCGGGTGAAACCGCAAAGGGTTCTTAGTGGAGGAAATAAGAATAAACAATATTTCCTTATTTAACAAAGGCTAGATAATAATTAAAATTATATAGTGTCGTCACTTTATTGTAATCAATTTAATACCAGTTTTGTATGAGACAAAGGGCGCAGATAACAGCAATGAATTTAGTTAAGAAAATTTATATTGTATAAGAAAATGCTTTAAGCAGTTAATAGAATTACAAAGCTGTACTTGTGTTGGCGTTGTTGAAATACTAACTATCGTCTCGATCAAATATTTAAATAAGAATTGTTAATAATTTTATATTAATTAGTACTATTAAAATAAGCAGTATTCATTTTATTCATCGTTTAATTAAAGCTCACTTATCTATATAAAATATTTTTTTGCATAAGTTTTTTTTAAAGAGAAGGGCAAACGAGCGACGGGATCACAAGGGTAATCGTTGACGCCCATGGACATCTACAATAATAGAATAAAAAGTGGTCAAACGAGCGAGTATCACACACTGGAATTCGCCACAGTAGCCAGGTGACTGCTGCCGAGACATCCTCATTTGTTGAAGCGTTGCCCACCTCTAATCAACAGAGGAAGAGACGCGAAGAAAAAGGGATTTTGCCTACCTCTGTGTATCCTTTCATGTCAAATCCTATTCCGCTTCCATTGGTTTCTTATAAGAAGAGGAGAGAAGAAGATAATTACTTCAACTTACGACAGTCTTGTACGATGTTAAAAACGTAAAACACTTTCTAGTTGTATAAAATATATTACTTCAAACCAGTACTTTGACAATCTCACTCAAAATAACGATTAACATCCTATCAGAATGACAAAGAAGAACTTATATCTCATATTAGTATACAGAAAACAGCATATTCATATAATCCGTTTGTGTATTCTATAACTGTAATGCTTTTTAAATTAAAATATAAATCCAGACGGACACAAAGCCCGAACAAAAGAAAATGCTTCTTCTGAGCTGAAGCAATAAGCCCGGCATCAGACGGTTGTTGTAGCCTTCACATTTTTATATTATAGTAACATTTTGTTATTTTACATTTATTTAATAATGTTTCATAGTCAATAAATCACAAGTGTGACTTTTCATTTATTTATTTATTTATTTATTTATTTATTTAAGGTATACCAACAGTAAAATTATCTTACATTCACAATAACAAGT
>JAODUI010000027.1:7735800-7747995 GCA_027563995.1 Papilio gigon
TTTTCATTATACTACTTATAAAACGGCTTAACGGAGCGACGGGCCGCGAACGCGCGATAGTACAGATCCCACTCACCCTGAAGATGAGCCCCCGATGGGCTAGAAACTAGTCGGTACTGACACCGATTTACACGTGAGTTAAGCCGTTTTATAAGTAGTATAGTGGAATGTCTCACGAAAGTTTTTTTTAGTAAATTGTAAGAAATTAGACTCTTTAACTATTCCTTTAAAGATTACTTGGTCATTTTCGATATTACAGTGTGAAAATTTTCAAAAGAATCACTAGTTTTTGAATGAATAATTGCTATGAATTATATTCATTATTATATTAACTTGATTAGGTTTTAATAAAACTATTAATTATATACGAACAGTTTATTTATAATAAAATTGTATTCATCATAATACTTAACTTTAATTGTATAAAATGGCGCACAATGCTAAAGTATAAATTACAATTCCAGGAATCAAACTTGTCCCTTTCCCCTGGTGTAGTTCTGCTAGGCTTTCCCCTGCAACAAAAAATGAATATGTCAGTTAACGAAATTATTTCATAATTATAATGCAGCAATGGTTTGTTTCTCTCTACAAATTTACAAGTTAAAGTACTTTGAACTTAGGCTATAGTTATATAGGATATAGTATAACTTTTCGTCACCTTTGATGACGTGTAATATGACCGTGGCGGGAGGGGGCGCCGGCGGCGGTGCACGCGCGACGCTACACGAGTACCGGCCGGCGTCGTCCGCGCGCACTCGAGCCACGCGCAACACCGAATTCGCTCCGTTAGCTCCGAACTCCGTGCGAACACTGAACACATATAATTATATTTCATATATTGGCTCTATCCGTCAAGCGTTGCGGTGCCACATATAGTAATAATCAAAATAAGGTTTGAACGTTGTCCATAAAGTTTATTTAAAAAAGAAGTTTTTTTCTTCACTTTAAAAATGTTATAGGACTGAAAGTCAAGGTAATAGTTAACTAACATATGGTGAGTATAGAAGAAATCAATTGTGATTATTATAAATTGGCAAAGGTTGCGAGTCAAACGTTATAGAATGCCTTTGTGTGGGCACTAGCTTTTCTGATTAAAAACAAAGGCGTGTACTTCACAATGTGCGTGGGGTATCACGGCCCACCTGGTATGAAGAAAAGATAAACATAGGAACAAAAGAAAGGAATAATGATTTCCATTTAAATGGGTATAGAAAACGAAGAGTTGGATTGGACCCAAGGGATGTTTACTCATCGATTAAAACTAGGTTACGAGTCAGGTACTGGGAGGGAAATAAATTAATTGCGTTCATAACTACGTTGTTAAGATCAACAATTTATTTATCTATTACCCTGCATTCTATGTACATATTGTATAATAATGTACTTAACTTGAAACGGTTAGGCTTGTAATCACTTAAAAAATATTATAATACTCACCCGTACTCCATGTAACGTGTCGAAGTTAATAAATCCACAAACCTGATTCCTCCCCTGGTGGTGTCGTCATTGAGGAGATACTCCCTACGGTACCAGAGCAGCGAGGGTCCACCCTCCATGCGCAGCCCTCTCACCTCGCAGCGCAGCGCTACCGTGCTGCCCAACTCGCAAACTTGTTCCGTCACTGATGCGCCGGCTCCATCCACGATGCGAACTGACACCTCTGCACAAAAATGTACCTTTAGTTTAAAACAAATGATTAGTCGTAGAATAACATCATGATCCTGTCATTTATATCTATGGTGGAGTGGTTTTATATGGCACCATCCCAATCAATATCCAAGGCAATCAATAGACTCTAGTGTTAGAAAGAAGGCTTATTTTCATTACGTCCTTCTCAAGCTTACGCCCAAGGAGCTTCCTTTAACAAGATGGTGTAAGATCTTAGCGTCCAGTAACATACCTTTTTGTTGAGTTCCAAAGAAATACTAAATGATAAGGTTTACAAAATGAATCAGTTTCTGTTAGCAAACGTACCTGGCACTAACAATGTGACGCGCGCAGTGCGAGGCGGATGGGCAGACAATTGACAATCGTAATGAGCAGCGTCGGACGGACGAACCTCTCGCACCTCCAGTCGCCAGATGTCGGGCGGAATGAAGCGAGCTGAATACCTGATCGGATTACTTTATGTTATATCTTTCTTTATAGACAATGTGATATCGGTAGCGTTTCTAAACAAAATTGTTATATTAAAACATATTTGTGAAAACTATTCTATTTCATAATGGCTTAGTTATACTAACAGTTGTTAAAAGGAGTGTGGTGCTTAAGTGTCGTCCATTGTTTTTCTTTTTAATTCGAATAAGCAAGTATGTGTGGTCCGTTTAATGGCTCCTTTATTTATAAAATAAAATATAAAGTGTCCTTTCCACTGAACGCATTAGACTTGGATTAAATGAATGAAATATGTAAATGACGTATTCTATCCGTTTAATACCGGGTCGGGAATGTCTGAGCGCATTAAGTCCGGGAAGTTATTTTTATAAGGGTAAATGCGGTAAAGAGTAAATAAAAAAACTGTATAAACCACCCAAAAGATAACATCCTGAAACACACTTTCTTGACAGAACTGAATAAACCATGTTATATGATCTGCGCAAAGCTGACAAGTTCAACTGCCCTCAATATTAAGATAGCATTCGTTTCCCCAAGACTCTCTAATTCATTCAACCCTTTAAATATTTTCACGGTAAGTGTTATAAAAAGTAATATAAACTTTACTAGTAGTTTAATCTAACCCTAATTCTTAAGCAAGTAACACACGTTAGGCTTTCAGGACAGCTTTAACCTTGCAATCATAACCGAGTCTCATTGTTCACATTATAGCTATTAAGTGAAAATAGTCATGCAAAACTCAAATGCATATTACAGAAGAACCGAGGAAATTATAATACAAAAGTTTAGATAGATGGATGTTTGTTGGCAGGTAATAACAAAACACAGCCAACTCCTAAAATTCTAAATTGAAAATTGGCACATAGATTACCACACCATTCTTTAAATATATAATAATATAAAAACACACTCACCTTTTATCAGCAGTGTACAGTTGAGTGCCCGTTGTAAGGAGATCCATTGGCTCCTCGTCATTTTTTCGTCGCACCCACGACACCTAACAAAAGGGTTTTAAACTTTACACTTTACTTATAAGAACGTGTTGGTCAAAAATATTTCTATCGAAAAAACCTTACAATACAGTAAATTATAAAATAATATCGAAGAATACGTAAATTTAAATGTATACAAAAATATTTAATATATATTTGAGAATAAATAACTAGACTTTTAATGAGATATAGTTATTAATCAAACCGCTCTTTGTACTTACACATTTTCTAGCGTTGCATAGTTTTATATTGTTGCATATTTAATCATTTACCTACATGGTTGTAGACAGATTAAATTCGCTTATTCTATGCAGCACTGATATACATTAATTAGTTTTAATTATGCCAGATTTAATTAGTGCATCTTGATAATTTACGCGCTACGGAGGTACGGGCTTTTAGTATGTCTATTAATTTTCCGTTTGCTCTCACACAACATCTATGAACACATTTAAATTATTAATCCGCATTGCACAACATGTATCAAATGTATAAATATATTTTCAAGTTAAAATAAATATATTGAAATTGTATATAAAAGTTTACATTGCAAAGGAAGCCCACCTACACACACTTTCATCCCATTGATCACGATCGACATTTTAGACATTTCGCGACGAATTGATATATTTAGGTCCAATATATTTTTTTGTACTAAAATCATGAATAGGCTTAAATTATGTGAAGCATTGAATACGACATGAACACAGCTGCTGATAACCTCCACGGTTAAAAATATATATTAATGTAATAAATAAATTCAACAACTGAATCTGAACCCTCAAGACTAAGTCGGTGTAACAATGTGAATTAATGAAGTGAAAATAATTTAAAGCTGTAAGGCGAACGTCGCAATAAATCTGCGTTCATTACCAGCTTATCGTGTAGCGCATCCACTTTGCAGTCGAGGTGCGCGGTGGAGCCCACTAGCGCCTCCATTTCTGGAGCGGCCGCCGCGTAGATGCTGTTCCCGTTGCCCGGCCTGAAACGACGACGTTAGTAATTTGTTTGTTCAAAGCTTTATACGCTCTTTTGTAGACTATAATTTTACTATATTGCTGTTACCTTTTAAACTTAAGATACAATAATGCCTTATTTTTCGACATCGTTGGATTTTTTTACTCCACTTTTTACCCTGTTATTATATTATACATTTACTAACTATTCTCTTGCCTCAATGGACATTAACTTTGACTGGCCGTTCCACACATGAGCTAAAGACACTAAGCGATGCCATCACTAAGCTTTCTGTATCGCAAATCAGTTCATGAACTTCCAATTAACAAATTAAGTAGCAGGTCCCGGCGTCAGGGATTACACGCAAGTTGTTCCTCAACCGTGAAACTAAACACGAAGGCCCAGCTTACTGACTTAAGTTATAAACTTCTAGGCTCTGCTTCCCGTTACAGTTCGTATAAATTTAACTATTGTATAATAGTAGAATTTAACTTATATTAATGTATTCTTATTTGTATTTATTTATAACTATGACGAACTATGGAAATCGGATAAAAATGTCTATTCTGATTCTACATAGTTCTCAAAATAAAATAAATGTATTAGATTATTCGTTTAAAAGTAAAACAAAGTAATAATTTCAATCTCAAATACTTACTTTTCATTTCTGTGTTGGTGCGTATTTGAATAAGTGTCGAATATATAGTTGAGCAGCGGCGCGTTAGAGCCGACCTCCCCTAGTTTACGTCGTCTTTCTAACGTTACTGGCGGAGTGTTCAACATTGGCACAGCCGTAGCTTCTGCGTAATATACGTTTCCAAAAAAATCTTCTGTTCTTGTTATATTCAAAACTCGTCTTTTCCTAAATTTCTTATGATCTTTAGCAACGTTTACTTCGTGTACTCCTTCCGTGGGTCTGTTTACAGTGAACTGAGTGGGGAAAGAATCGTTAATGCAGCATTTAACGTGTTTATCGCTCGGAGGAGAATGTTCAAGTTGGTTATGGGTTTTGAGAGTTGGTATAATGTCGAGATTAGAAAAGTTCGAGTTTGTAAGGAGTTTAGTTTGATTATGCGAGTCCGGGCCACGGTATAGCATTTGATAAAGTTGGTTTATTGTTGGCTGCGAGCCTGCTTCGCGTGTTTCCTTCAAAATTGTTAATGTGGCATCCGCATCCGTCCCTAGAAAAGATAAGTACTTTAATAGTTTATAAAAGATTGCTACATTTATTTAATACAAAAAATGAACTTTTAAATACAATGACAGATACTACAGAATATTGTGGAAGGCATTGGGAAAGGCCTATGTCCAACAGTGGACAGACAGGGGCTGATGATGATGATACTACAGAATCGTGTCAGATGGGATAGAATAGATTTCTTTTTACATTATGTCATAATTACACTAATTTTAATTTAAATACAATCCATATATGGTATGTAAACTTCGCTATATGAAATCAAAACACACTATTCAGAAATTTTAGCAAGGTTGTAATTATGCGATGTAGCTATATGCTACGGACTCGCTTTGATAGTTGACTAATTAGAAGCTGCGTACAATAAATGTCAGTTACCTCGAGTCGGCAGAACAGCGAGTGCGCCCAACAAGAGAGCCGCGGTGGCTGACGCGCACATCGCTTCTACATTGTCGAAGGCTCTGTAACAAGATATTTATGTATCTACATGCATGTACAACTCTAAGATATATGTTTTAATTATAATGATTCCTATTATTCGGTTGTCGTGCGTAATTTTAGTCCAATCTACATTTTAAATATTGCTTGATTCGATTAGAAATGTGTTCAAGTAGTTTTTATATGTTCTCTTAGCGAAGCCATAAAATAAAAAAATAAAAATTCAATTAAGAAAAAGAACACGTTTTAATCGTCAGATCGTCACTCGTCTTTTGCACGCCCCGTTCTTACATTGTTCAGTCTTTTAATATACTCTCTGTTTCAAACATGCATTTCATTTTAAATAGTTTGTCACATCAGTTTTATATAATTTACAAGCCGTACGATATACATTGTGATCCTTCGAGCCGGATAGCCTTTTCCACAATTAAATAAACTGGAGTGGATTATGATTCATTATGATGAAGCCTACATATATTTATTTACTTTATTTAGGAAAGAAATCATTCCTACTGATGCACTGAATTCAAGCTTCAACACATGCACAAAAATTGCTATAAAATGCTTACTTGATACATTCAAACTTACGTAGATGAACAACTTGACTGCAATTTTCCGGCAGCTGCAGTGAAAATTTTGAATACGTACTATCCTTACTCGCAAAATAGTTTAAACTTCGTTGACATTTTGTATATCAATACAAGTCATTAAATACTTTTAGAAATTACGTTAATTATAGCAGACACAATTTGCGAAATAAAAAGATGGAATTTGAAATGAAATTAAATAAAGAAATAATCGAATTTTACAATCCAATAGTGAATAATTTAACCGTATTTGTAAAATAATGATAACATCATTTCCTAAGCAAATTAATTTTAATTGAAGCGTGATATTCAAAAATTTGCATTAATCGAATAAGCAATTCCCAGTTTTACCGCCATTACCGATTCGTACTTGAAGCAATTAAGCGCTTTCGATCGCTTTATAGAGAAAATGTCAGAACCAGATCAATGTGAAGTGGGCAAGAAATTCTGCGCCTTACTTATTAAGTTAAATTATATATTAGAACCTGACACCAACTTAAATATGTATTTAATTTATTATATCATTTTTAATATCATAATAAATAACGAATAATGAGAAATCCATGCAAAAAAAAAACTTTAAATGTATAAAACGAGACCTAGGAAGAGATGGCTGAAATTCGTGTAAGGCAATATAATATGATTAAAAAGGGAGTTACAACTAATTCAGACAATAATATCTACCTATATAGGTATATAAAATTATTTAAACTTTCGAGCGATATTTCACTATTACTTAAAAAAACAGCTTAACTAACGTGTAAATCGGTGTCGGTACCGACTAGTTTCGAATTCATGGGAGGCTCTTCTTCAAATATAAACTAATCGGCACCGACGGTACATGTGAGTTGAGCCGTTTTTATAAGTATATAGATATATGTTATTATGCCCGTAAACATATC
Source organism: Papilio gigon (assembly GCA_027563995.1). Lineage (NCBI taxonomy): Eukaryota > Metazoa > Arthropoda > Insecta > Lepidoptera > Papilionidae > Papilio > Papilio gigon. The sequence goes on from JAODUI010000027.1 coordinate 7,742,990, forward strand.
AAATACTTTTTGAGTTCCAACATTGCCGTAGCGAAGGAACAGATCACTGATTGGCATTTGTCATCCTCACACATCTTTCTTTTGTTCTACATAATACACAAAATAATCGAAACCAAGAAGAATCGAAAAAAACTTTGCTTCATCATCATCATTGTCAACCTAATTTAGTCCACTGCTGAACGTAGGCCTCCCCCATCGATTGCCACGATGACCGGTCCTGCGCCGCCCGCATCCAATGCAATTTTTGCTTAATTTAGCTCTACTCTCTATTATTAGTGCGATAATTAATTTTCCAACTAAATAATGTCAAATAGCATGATACAATTGACGGTTAATTCAAACAAAGAAACCAATTAATTTCGTGTGCATTTGTTATCGTTTTCAATTTGATTTCAATCATTTCAATTATTGTTATAATTTAGTTTGTTTGGACTTAAAATTATGTGAAATTAATTGTGTGTTCAATAATATTGCGTCATCGAAATATTCAAATGTAATTATTATTATTTATTATATGACGTTTACTTTATCGTAGTTGTCATATTTATATGGTAATTCATTTTAATTGTGTTCTTTCATGGGTTGCAAAGGCGACTCTATGTCATTTATAAGCGGAGTATCTCGAGTCGTATCACCTTAACCTCACATAACTTATGACAAGAAGATCATATAACGTTGGTACTTTTATCTAATACCTCATAAGGTACTAGAAAAAAAAATGATAAAAGAATTATGAAAAAGAAATGATAAGACAGTATTAGAGCATTTTTAATCAGTAAAAAAGGTATATTGTATAACTTAATGTTGTTACTATAACAACTTTAACAATATTCCTAAGAGGGTTTAAGATTGAGATTGGATTAACAATTGGGTTAGGTAATAGCCTGATACTGCGTCCCTACGGCATTGAAACAAAGCTTGAAAGGAACGCCTAATCAAATCGACTGACTACAAACTTTGTGTTTAATAGTCAACTTTTTCAAGATTGGAGATAATTGGAATTTATAGCCCGGGATGTTATTAATCATTCCGTTAAAATCTACGATGTTAAAACAATAGACAAGCGATACAAAAAATTTGTATACGTTTATCTAACTACCTATTGAATTCAACTACCTACTAACTATTGAATACCAAATTATAGAAAAACAAAACACAAATCTCAACAGTTTTAAGATAAAAACAAATGAAGAAATAAAGCGATCAGTGTGATGCCTTTGTTAAATAAAAAAATCAATAATAATCATACATGGTAACAGTTACCAGGGGTTTTATAAATACAGTAGAGCCACGCCTAAATATCACACGTTAAGAAATTTACTTTAAAAAAAAAAGACTAATGTCCTACCACAATCAACTATTATTACAGACTAGCTTTTGTTCGCGACTATCCGCATGTAATTAAAAAAAATGTATATGCGTTATTACAGACAGCAAAATTTCATCCAGATCCGTTTAATCGCATTAGAGATAGCTAACAAACATCCATCCATACAAACTTTTTAATTAGGACTAGAGATTTACTGCACTTTGCATTCCCTGTTACAAAGCTCTGACCTCAAACAATACTGTTTGTAAATTTGTGATAGCTGGCTTAATAAGTGGATTTAAAAACATCGATTTATTTATTACAAACACATCGCGAAAGCTACATTAACTTTTTTATAATTTGTCAGATATAAACTGATTTTAATTCAATTTGAATTTCTAACAAAGCGAAAAGTAAAAAAAAAAAAATTACTCACCGTATTTAAACATTCCTCATATTAAATAACACTAAAACAAACTAACATCACTTATTATTTAAGAAAACAATTGACGAACTTTTGCCGCGTTTCCCTTCGCACGGTAGCGTGTAGTCAACGCAACTGGGCAAGTGCTACTGCCGTAGCGCTACGCTTGTAGACTGCTACGCTCGTAGTCTGCTACGCTTGTAGCTGCCATGATAACCAAGGTTTGATTTGCATGGGAGATAAAAATGGCATACTATCGTAGAAAATACTGTTGATATCTGTATATCTGTATATTACAAAGAATATCAATAGAAATTATAGATTTTGTATGTGTTTGAATACATTTTTAACTACTAACAGACAGCTTACAGTTATGCTTTCACTTATTTATAATAATAATAATGTAATCGGCCAGATGAGTACATATATATATATGCACTCACCTGGCCGATTATATTTTGATTTGAAGTATGTAAGTCACTATTATACCTTACCAAGGTTGATTTTTTTTTGTAAAATAAAAAATGAAATCCAAATTTATTACTATCGTTAAATACTAAAAATTGAAACTCATATCAATGAGTACAAGGTTCATTTTACATTATTAAATTTATGTTTTCATGCGCAGCTCGAAATTAAGCCGATATATTTCTAAACCATTAACATCGGGAGTACCCACGTTCGCTATGTTTTCATTCTTAATGTTAATCTGTGTGTTTAAAAACCTATGAAATATATGTATGTATTAATTTTAGCATGACTATATTTTTCTCACCAACGTCAACTTACTCATATTATCAAGCGCCAATAGCTTAATAATTAAGGGTGCGGATTTCCAATCATGTAGTAGAGAGTTCAAATTTTCGTTCGTCTATTGAGTTAAAAAAAAAATCATATATATGAAAATTAAGATGGATGAATGTTTGTTAGTAGCCAGTACCAAAACGTCTACTTGGGTTTGGATAAAATTTAACACAGAGATAGACTACTGTCTGGAATAGTGCATTGAGTATCTGCAAAGTTCTTACAAGATGAATAACTAGGTAATTTCATGGTATCCAGCAATGGTAAGTCAAAATATTTCAAAGTAAATTTATACGTACGATACTCCGGTCGAGTATTTTCTGAATAAACAATGGGTTCAACGCTCAAAGGCGGCAGCTTTGATCTATTTCAAGATTCGTATCGATTATATTCAAGTAGCTACATAACGCGCTGTAAACTGAAAGTATAGTTAACTCCAACAGTTCTCATAGTTTTTTTCTTAATAAATAGAATAAAAACATTAATTACAATAAAATATAGGCAAACATATTTCTATGTGTTCTTTCGCATATTTAATGTTCAAAGTGCAAATTTATTTTATCTGCGTTTTACAATTACATTTATCTATTTTTTTTTAAATATCGGAAGATTTTGTTTATTTACTAATATTTCTTATACCACTCCAACATAGCTCTAGGCTTGTGGTCACATGGTCCACGACAATAGTCGAATAACGGGATTCGAACTTTCGACTACGTGATCGGAACTCCGTACCCATAACCATTAGGCTGTTAGCGCTAAAAGTGTAAATGATGTTTTGCCTGTATTTAACAATTAGATTCTTATTAATAAACATTTTAGTAATTTGTTTAATATGTATGTTTTTTAAAATTCGAAACATAATGTCTGTGAACGTAATCCTAATGGCATTCTAACGACTTTTTGTCAACGCGTAATGAATGTTAACTTCGTTTATATTTATATTTCTGTATTATTAAACGACAGACGTGAAATTACTTTAAAATATAATTGAGTTGAAAACTGTTACAATTTCCAATACGATTTTGCGCGTTCAATATCGTTGGATTAAATAGAAAGGGATTTCGTTTCGGCCTCTGTGCTTGGAACTGATCCGATTTGTTTGTTTTTTTATATTGCACAAGATTCACAATGATCGAATTGTCTGTACAATCAACTTTGCTAAACTAAGAAACTGTATGCCAGGCGATTTATTCAGATGTATAGTTGAGAGCCCGTATACTGTAGAAGGCACTGTTAAAGGCCTGTGTCCAGTTGTGGGCAGACAGGGGCTGATGATAAACTAACTTAATGGATATAAGCACTTACAAAAAAACATTTATAACAATTTTATTTTTTTAAGGCTGTGTCCGCAGACATATTACAAACATGCATAGTATCATAATTTTAAACAATGAAAATTTTCAAACTAAATCTATAGATAGTAAAAAAAAACATCGTCATCTAGTGACACGTGTAAAAAAATCTCGTTTCCATTGACGACTTTCCAGATAGAACTATGTCAACGTTTATATAAGAAAGTGCCATTTATAGAAGAAGCCATTTGTGCCGCTTTTAACGTATACTTGACAACTTTATTAAAAGCTGTTATTTCTACCTCTATAGATCAAAGTTTTAAGTGCTTATATGAGCTTAAATAAAGCCCGCTACACACCTATTTTAACTGAAGTACTGTGTGTTCAATAGTTTAAATTCACACACGTACGGTTAATCTGAAAACTGATTGTGTGTAGCTGACTTTAGGGTCCCAATACATATAATTTATTGATAACTTTAGCTATAACTAATAGTATCTTAACACAAAGAGAATATTAAATGCATGATTCAATTGACAATAATCATAATGGTCCTAAATTAACGCCATCTGACATTTACATGATTAATTAAACCTGCCTTGATTATAATCAAACAGAGCCAAAGGTCTCCTTTGTAGATCAAGAGTTAATACGTAAATATTTAAATTAGAAAAAAATTGTAAGACTTTATTAGATACAGAACCATGCTCTTAAAGCCTACATACCTCATCCGTCACAGGGTCATTAACTGAAAAATAATTGCTTCCAAATTCGAAACAAAATAAAAACGTAATGTGTCGTTTTAAGTGTTAATAGTTATAACTTTGCCGAATGGCTTCAATATGTTCAGTCGATAAAGCGGTTATACGGGCGAGGGCGATAACAATGACGTTTTATACGGGAAAAGTGCGATGCTTTTTTGTTATTCTACGAACATCTTCATAGAATTGAAGCCACTCCATATGAAAATAAAAGAAACATTTTTTATTATCTATTAATTCAAAAATGTAAACTAGATAGAAATGATGATGCACTTGAGGATGGCCACTGAGGGGGTTTTAGTGAGTATGAATCTCACATAACTTTGCCTTTCTGGCCGCAAACTTTTTTTCCTATTTGAACTAAAAAAAAAAATTACGCTGTTATCCCTAAGGTAATTTTTTCTTCTAATCAA
>JAODUI010000027.1:7760899-7771238 GCA_027563995.1 Papilio gigon
CTTTACAGTTGCTGTAGTGTTGTTTAGTTACTTACGATTAATCGATATTTAATCACTAAAGATCTTTCTACTTCAACAACTTCTGATCGAGACATCTTTATAACTTAACAAAGTTAAGAGACATCGAGTATTAGCGAATCTAGTAAAAAATGTTACCTCTTTTGTGTGGTCGTATAAACGATATTCATTTAATTATCTTTCCATTCTTATTTATTTCTTGAGATGTTATACAAGAATGTTAATCTCTTAGGAAAATAAACGTGGAATATAATATTCTTCAAAAGAAAAAAGCGACCTAGTTCTCGTGTTACTGGCCATCAGACACAAATGCAGTCCGACGTTTGAGATAAAAAAAATATATTTTTTTATCGTCATACATAACAAGGTTATTTAGTAAACAACAGCCTTAAGATCTGAAAGAATGAACGTAATCATTCGTATAATAACTTTTTGACGTACATTGTATTTTGTTTAAAAACAACTTAATCTTTCGATAGTAGAAGGCTGTAGGAGAACTATTTAAACGTAATTTATTTAAAGCACATTTACTTCATAATTCTGTTATAATTTTAATGGATGACCGAGAGTGTAGCGGTGTCTGTATGACGCGTAAACGAGTCAGTAGAGACTTTTATTGTCGGAGACCCAGACCCACAGAGTCACTGCGTAACTCTAGTTACTTACTCTTAACGGTGCAGGCGGCCTTGGATCTCTGTTGTTGAAGTCCAATACACTTTTGGTCGCTGCTCAAGTCTATACCTAATATAAAATAAAATCACAAACATGTTACAATGCTCGTTATTAATATCTTGGGCTATTTAATTTATTTCTTCAGACGAAGTCGCAAGCAATTGATAGAAATTAGTACTCGTTGAAATATTCCAGCAAAGTCTTATAAAGTATTTATTTTCCTGCTGTTACTTGTTTATTATAATATTAGTAGAAGTTTAAGTTCATATTGTAAGTAATTTGCAGTAAGTTATCGTAAGCGAGGCACTTTAGGAGAGTAGAGAAAAGGACGAGGTCGGCTTATCTCGTTATAACCGAAAGTTTTAATATACAGCGCCTTTGTAGTACACAATAAGGATCCCTTGGTAAATATACTGCGTGGGGAACGATGACGCGAAGAGATTTGAGTAACTAGAAAACTTCTCTTTGTTACTCGGCAGCTTAATCTCGTGGGCCACATCGATACCACTGATGTACTCCATGTAATTCTAACTTATGTGTTCCATGTGACATTTTATATATATAAGCTTTATAAAAAGCTCTTTAAAGCTTAAGAGATTTTTAATACGTGTTACAATGATGTTTAGTACTAAATAACTAATTCTTAATTCGTTATTGTAATATTAATAATGATTCAAAAGATTTTTAATGATACGCATGGAATTCAATGCTCTGTGTAAATGACAGATTAATTTGCAACCGAACAGCCCAGTCTGTGGTCATTCCAATTACGAAGGAGTACGAACGTAGTGTTATTTGCACCTAATAAGATTTTACGATTTCGAGACTTTGTACAATTACGTTATTCGACAACCCTAATTAAACCGATACAATTAACAATGTTATTTTACACAACCCTATTAAATTACCCTTATGAATAGATGGTAAATACTGCAGGTATCAAATTCTCGGAATGGGTAAACTTCCTTCATCAGCGCACTGCACATCCCTACTGTGGGGCCTACGCTCTTATTTAGTAGTGACTAGGTCACAGACAACTACGCTGATCCAGTGATTTTACACATATCTTTGAATTATTTCGCATCAATGTATACGTTGCATGATCACGATGTTTTTCTTCATCGTAAGAACATCGGATAATGTCCATATGATACTCGAAAGACGAAAAACAGATTGGCACATGGCTGATATCGATCCTGGACATGTTGAAACGCTTAACAACTGCGCCACCGCGGCTCGAAACTTCCTTACAGGATTTAATAGCTTGATAACAAGGGAATAAATTAGGTTTATTACAAGATTTCAGGAACAGCTGTTAAAATGAAAGTTTAATAGTTATTGTAATTGCGGATGGCCGGCAAATGGTTACGTAAACTTTAGTGGTAAATAAACTTTACTTAACTTCTATTTAAAAGAAGCCTTATAAGTAACGGATGTACTAATGTTCACTTGGATTATTGATATAAGTAACTTTTTCGATTTAAAGTGTTTGATGTTTGCCGGCCGGTTGATTTATGTGCGGGCGCTATGCTGGTCCCTACCAAAGTTATCGCTCGCCACTTCTAAAGCTCTCCTCTACTGGAAACTTTTAACAGGCACAACGAAACTGGTGACAGTTTGACGAGCAAAGAGACGAAATTAGCGACTGTATCGACTAACCGTTTGTCTTTCGTCATTTGTCTTTGAAAAATCTATTTGTTATTAATATTGAGATTATGAAGCAATTTGAAGTTTTCAATCGGCTAACTTTTATTATATGATCTCACCATCTTCTTAATATAAATACGAAGGTTTGTATATCCTTTGCAGGTAACTCCAAAACGTCAGATATCTCCAAGTTACTAAGGCAATGATTACTAAGATGTTTTTTTTTTTGGAATCACGCGAACGAAATCGCTTCTAGAGGCTAATATTGCTGTATAGACCGACACAATTCAGCTCGCTCGGTCTATAATGACTTTGATAGGTAATTAAATTAAAAGGGACACACAAAATTCGTGTAGGGACTAATTAATGGCTACTTGTTTATAGAACGTACGTTTGCTTTCTCTTAACGATGTTTATCATTTTATACCTTGTAAGATATCAGTTCCCGAAATAAAACCACAAAGGAATAACGAATCTTTTTTTGAAAGAGATTCCCTTCAACTTAATTAAATGACTTCGCTGGTAACGAAAAAAAGCTTCGACATATCTGAACTTTATGTTATAAAACACGTCTTTAAGATCGAAGCGCCAATAGCTTAATGGTCAATGATAAGGACTACCTATTAATCTAGTGGTCGTGGTTTCGAATCCCGCCATCGACATAGACATAGCCGGAATGGTTACAAGAAATATTAGTAAATTAAAAATACAACAAAAATCTACTAATATTTTAAGATCAAAACTTAAATATGAAAGTGGTATTCGTTTAATTTTCCTATTATGTACTTAAATATTTGATACATTGTTTTTAGTCTTACATACCATACACACACAGCTTTAGTATGTTGTTGTATACGGAATTTTTTCTTCAATTTGAAGGATAATATTACGAATTTTTGGTAGCGGGTAATTAGGAAACTGGTCAATGGATTTAGATACAATTTGGCACAAAGATAGATTACTGTCTGATTGCATACAGGCAACTTATGAATTTGGTTTTTCTATTTTCGAGCGGATGAAGTCGCGGCCGACAGCGGTACAAAATAACGCATTCATACTAAATACTAAATCTAAAGACGTCTTTGAAAACAGAATTTAAAGGACTTTCATAATTATTTCGTGAAAACAGTCTCAAGTTCAGTTAAATTTAATTTTTTAAGGAACTCATTAAATAATTTTCTATGCCGAAGTATTTTCAGGAGTCTCGTTCTGTGATTACGTGTTCATTAAGATATTTATATGAGGATGTTGTTTTAATGGAATGCCAACATTTTGAGTTTAAAAAGATATTGCAATTAATTTATTGAAATAAGAAATTTTAATTTGGTTTTAAAAAAATTCTAATCATATTGACATTTTAACCATCAAGATTTATTTATCTTATTTTTTATCAGTAGTTGCTTTCGACTGCGTGACTGCGTTAGTGGAATCAAGAAATATGTAGCTAATGTTACATACTAGCTACCTTCACACACATTGGTACATGGCGGGGATCGAACCTGGACAATGTCGAGTACGGTCCGGTCCGGTCAAGCGCTTAGCAACTGTGCCACCAACGCTCGTCATATGTTTTTAGATATAAGATAGAGACACTAGATTAATGTATTACAGTATCAAACGTTTTGAAACTGTTAAAATTTTCGCTTTAGTAATATGTTTTAAAACAACATAACAACTCCTCTAGTGTTGCGTATGTCCATGAACGTCGACGACCACCTTTGTGATCACACCGCTCGTTTACCCGCTTCTGCTATAAAAAGAAATGAAATACTTGTACATACATTTGATAAAAAATATTCAATTTTCTTTATGAAATTCCTTTTTTTACATTATTCAGTGTTGTTGTAAAAATTGACTGTATTATGTAAATATAATTTGCAAGTTTGCGGACAACTCAAGATATCAACACGAAAGCCTAATTTATAAATTACGAATGTGAATAATTTTCTTTAAGTTCAATGAGAGTCCTGGACTGCCAAAAGAAATAGACTATAGAAACTGAAAAGACAAGGTTTTTGTATCAGCTGTTACTTGAGTTGACTTCGTACTCACGGCTAGGAAGAAATAACATCACACCTATCTTACTTCTTCCACATCCACCATCATCACCCTGTCCTCGTGTTACATGGGGTTGATGCACCAGATTTTCGTCTCCTAAATCGATCATTCCGTCCATTAAGTCTTACTCTCTTCTTATTTACGACACCTTTCTTTTTAGGCATCTTCTCCTTGGCATCCTTTTCTTTTTGTAATATTAATTTATACACGCATAATTGAAAATTAATAATACAAACATTGTGTATATTGAACGAACACCTTATAAAGTTTTAATAAGTTGAATTGTTTACTCACCAACAAGTTTATTCAACTTAATGACTTACGGTTTAACGAAAGCTTCCTGCGGGTGTGTTAAATGTTGACTTTACTCAACTATGAGCCTACATTTACCTTATAAGTATTACGTAAGCGAGGATCAACGTAAAACTTTATTTACGTCAACGCTTAAGCAGCTCGGACGTATAGATAGTGTTTCATACAACTTTGACGGCTAATATAGCTTAGTAAGTATACACCAATGATAGAAATGTTTGACAATAAAACACGAACATTTACCTAACACTCTCTCACACACACAGGTGGTATATTTCACCTTATAGGATCCTCTAGCAACTGTTTTATTTTAATATAAACTTGTAGTTTAGAAATAAAGAAATTTATTATATTAATCTAGCATCGATTTTTTAAGTGTATGTACCCATACAGAAGGCTTCTAGTGGCCTTTTTTCGCCTCACTTTTATGACTTAAGTTCCTATATCCTATACGCCGCCAGCTCACTCTGTCCTGTTCACTTTTATGCTCCGGATTAATTATATATGAGTTATAAATAATAGGGTATTTTTTACTTGTATTTTAAGTGATATCATTTTATAGACAGAACTTACACCATCTTTACTGAGCATTCGTAGTATTGTTGTTCTAACTTCGTAATTCTATGGGCAACAGTTACTTTGTACTTTTAGTAATTTTGAGGATACTACTCTTTGTTCTATTACAAATATTTAAGATATTAAAAAAGTGACAAGGTAAAGCATGTTTCAAAATTCTCGCAATCATTAAGTTTGTCACAAATTGGAAACCGGAGTCATTGTCGATCGATACTCGGGCGGACAGTAATTAATACGGTCTACTTCAATAAGCCCTGATAGTATATCATCACATATATTGCTTCCTGATATCCTCACGTATGACTGACGGATATCATTAAATCACATTCCATGCGGCATTTATGTTGTTTAAATAATTCTTACTTCAGTAATCAGCCAGGCACCAAAGAATCGGATTGCCGATGACAATTCTAATTAGACAGCAGAAGACGAGGTGTCTTTTATGAGCCCAGTCACTCCATGGAGCGGTCACAGCACACCTAAGAGCTCGGCGACCTCCCCAATCCGGTAATAATATTGAAGTAACAGCCCGAACCAAATGTCCCATGGGAGCTCTCGAGCTTAGTTACTCTTAAATGAGGTTTAGGCAAAGCGCCCTCTACCGACCAAATCAATCCCGACGAAACTATTAATGCCTCCTAAATGCAAACAGTGGCAGTTACGTTGGAATTAAAAAAATATATATTAGAATAGCAATCGTCGTTAAGTCATTAAATAGTCGTCCTTAGTGTAGATTAAGAGTGGGAAATGTTAATTACAGGATTCCTAGTCACCAATTATCGAGTCCGGTACTGAACTTAATAACATTTGTATACAAAAAGCATTTAAAACGGTAACTATTTTAACATATTTTCTACATAAAAGTAAGTGTTTGTGGACCTAGTTCAGTATTGTAGCAAGAGCTCACTGATCCTACTTTGAATGCGCGGTGAATCCGTGCGGCGGCCGCGGCTTGTTCTCCGACTGCCGCCCCTCAAGTATTTCGTTACTAACAAGATATTGTTATTGTTATTATATACGATTTAACTTGAAAATACATGATTATAATAGTTTTTTTTTCTGATACCATAAATTAAAAAAAAAGTTAAAATGTTAAAATAAAATATGTAAACAAATAAATGTAAAATCACTGACACACGTAGACCGTAAACATGGTATTTTGTGCCTATTTGAATTTCGCCATTTTGACACTGACTGTTGACAGTAGCGGTGGAGGGAATTAGAATCAATAATAGATTTGGAATGAACTGTCAGTGACATGGATAGACGCGTTTAAGTTTGAATGAAGCAAAAGCATTCCTTTCCAAGCAACGACTTATTCATCTATAAAGATCAGTGTGTTAAATCAAACGTCCACGGTGGAGGTGAAACTAATAATAAAGAAACGTAAAAAGTAACAATATTTGTCGTCGGCCAGTTGTATAAGTGCAACCGGCCAGCATGTTTGTTAAAACCAAAGAGTTTCGTATTCATTGATGTAAGTGTTTGATTTTATCTTCGCATTTGATTTAGATTTTCAAATGCGAACACATCGGTGATAGGGTTATAAATTTTTCACGATCCCAGTTAAACTGAATTGCTTTTTTATCGCGGTCACTAATATGTTAACATCTGGTTTTATTTGCGGGAAGTCCTTGGCCAACATTCTGTTTTATTGAGCGTTCTCCGTCGTAAACCTAACTCAATCACACCCGATACTTCCTTGATATTAACTGTTTATACTTTGCATCCGCATTTTTTGAAATTTCAATGGACTAGGATACGTTTCCTTCACTGTAAGAACGTATAATGTACGTACGAAATACGAAAATCGAAAGACACTTTAGTACTTGACGGAGATCGAACCTGGACAATGTCGAGTACGGTCCGGTTCGATCAAGCGCTTAACAACTGAGCCAACGACGCTCACGTACGATTTTTAATACACGAAATATTAACGCTAAACACGAGCCGAGAGCGAGTTGAAGGACACGCGTTATATCGCCTTAGAGGATATGAAAACAGAATTATAACTTTGGCAGAGTAAGTTATTCATCGGACCGGGCGCTAGGAAATGTGGATACAGGACAAAATCCTCCGCTCTTCTATCAAACGTCTACATGAATTACGCAACGTGTTCGCGTCTGTACGAAAATTAATGGAAATTATTATAATGTCGACACGAAATGGGGAACGTTAATATGTGACTGACAAATGTTTGATCATTGTTACCCTCTGTTTTAGCGGGTTCAAATTTATTCAAATGTCACCTTAACCGTCAACTTTCACTGTCAAAGATATCGTACCAAGTGGTACCAAGTACGAATACGTTAGCATTTGCGTCTTTTTTTAATGACAAAGATCAACATGGTTTCCTGCCAGTGTCTCAATAATTCAAAAGCCGTAGTGTAAGGTCAGAAAAATTATTGCATGATTTGTGACACTAAAATATTTAAAAATAGTAATCTGATTGACTGTTTGTAGGAAAAAAAGGTACAAAATTGTTATAATCTATCGTCCAAAGTTTTGCATCAGCGACTGTCACGTAATGGCCATTTATTTTTGTAAACCTTGCACACGACGTGATCGTGCCCTACGCGGGGAGAATTCCAATGTTCTTTGATTTTTTTAACGTTTTTATTTCGTTCCCCAATGAACATCGTCAAGAGCTGGCCGAAAAATAAAACAACTTTAAACAAAGAGGTTTTAATCTTATTATTCTTTTTTATTGTAAATATTACGTAAGTTAGTTTATTTCTCGTTCAAGATTCGAGATTTAAATTATAGACAGGGAAATTCTAAATGAGTCGCAGAGAAAATTAAAAAAAAGAATACAAAGAGCAACGGGCAGAATATATTTGAGTGTTCGCTTAATTAACAGAGCCTCGTCGTGCAGACTGTTATTTTTAATCTCTTGACTAAAGAGTTGAGATATTTTAAAAAGAAAATGGTTCAAAGATATATTTTATTAAATTTTTAACATTTCTAAAAATTGTATTTCAAGCTACACACACACACACACACCTTTACTTTTATTTATTTAGTTAACCGAACAGTAAATACTTAAGTGTGACGGATCTGAGCACAGTGAACATTAAAGATGGTGTAGCTTTGTTTTTTTTTATACGAGAAGGAGGCAAACGAGTGGCGGTATCACAAGAGCGATCATCGACGCCCATGGACACCTGCAATACTAGAGGAACCACAGGTGCGTTGCCGGCCTTTAAGATAGCCGTAAGGCCTTTAAGGCTTTTGTACCTGTAATACTGGATTATCATCTTTATAATAATATCGAAATAATAAATCAAGTCGTTTTCAAACAGTTGGAATATATTATCAAATGATACCTCTTTTTAGAAGTATGTTTTTATTTTACTTAAAAAAAAAACAAGTAAAGGTGTTTTTACTTCCCAACGTTCCCTTAGTATGAATACCTATGTGAAACTTTTAAAACGTAATTTTTGTAGCGCTGAAAGGCACAAAGTATGTCACCGAGGCGGAGAGAACCGTCGACAAAAAAGATATATGGACTATTAGGGCGTTTTTATAGGTACTAATTCACACATAAATGGTTAGGTTCTTTTTTTTATTAGGTAATATGGCAAAGGAAACAAGACTCGATCACCATTTGGTAGTTCCAAAAATTTGAACGTGGAACAAACTCTTTATGAAGAAATAAAAATAACAGAAAAAAAAATGACTAGCGTTGTAACGTACTGGAAACACACGTCACGATAAAACTACCGCGTTTCCTACTAACATTTTATTGGTATGTTTTTTCCACATGACATTTGAAACCGGCGTCCAGAATACTATGATTTCATTTATTGTATATATTTTGAGTCATATCGGAATTAAAAAAAAAATCTTTTTTTACAAGAGAAGAGGGGGCAAACAATGGCTGTATCACAAGAGTGATCATCGACGCCATTGTTCATCTGCAATACTGCAACCACTGACGCGTTGCTGGTGTTTAAGAAAGAGGTACGTTTCTTGATGTTTAAAGAAAGCGAGTAAACAAAAAAGAAGTCAAATATGATTTTCACTTGTTTTCGTACATCTTTAATGTTCATTTATCGTAGTATAATTTCTAATTCATTCTTTACTTCAATTGACATAAAGTGAAAGTGACATCGTATTTCTTATACTAATGCGAATTACAGTTATGTGACAAGATATTTCGCGTACAATCAGACTTATTATTGTAATAAATTTTCAGTAGTTATCACTAATTATCTCTCGTTTGCTCACATGTCATATTTCTGATGGTGATGATTATGGTCCGCTGGTATTTCTTTTGTTTTAACCTTTGTTTTCTTTATTATAATAAAGGTAGTTCGATTCATTACAGATCTTTAGATGTTATAATAGGTAAAAGACGAATTAAGACTATCCGTCTGTCCCATAGACAACACTAACCACTTACATCTACACTATTGAATAATCTTCTTTAACTTTGTTATGTAGAATCTCAGGAACAACGACAACGATTCGAATTATTCTAATTTTAGAAACAAGTTCTATACTTACTTTAGGTTTTAGGTCATCAATTATCACGGTATTAAACTTAGTGGGTGAGTAAAGTGGTAAAAAAAACTGTTAATCGTGGGTTGCTGTCTTGCGCTAGTCTATTCTTTAATCTAAAAAAAATCTTGGGGATATAAAATATCGAATTCATTGTAGTATAAAATAAATTTTTCGATCGTAAAATGCACGCCGGCAGCGAAACAGTTTTCTGACTCAAACGTCGTGTAAAATGACACACGAGCTTTGACAAAAAAGGTCCACTTTATCACGCCAGGTGTTGGCAACGGTCACCTTTATATATACAATACACACTTTGTATATGTTTCATATTTATTGTTACACATGCTACAATAGAAAACACATTATATAATCATCGTCATCATCAGCTCTTGTCTACTCACTGTTGCACAATTTCCAATGTCTTCCATATTTTTCTGAACATACACCTTATATGTGACAGCATAAATATTAAGTCATCATCATCATCATCATCATCAGCAGCCTTTGTCTGCCCACTGTTGGACATAGGCCTTTCCCAATGCCTTCCACA
>JAODUI010000027.1:7780734-7795149 GCA_027563995.1 Papilio gigon
TCCACGAACATTCCAAGACCAAGATAAGATAAATCCGTTCAGCCGTTCTAAAGTTTTAGCGAGACTAACGAACAGCATTACATTTTTATATATGCTATATATATATATATGCTATATATATAAATGTAAAAATATATATATATAGAAGATTATAGTCCAGTCTCGTGTACTGTGATGGACACGGAAATGATGTTGATTAATCATAACATCATCATAATTATTCGCAAATGAATTGAGAGCCAATTTAAAGATATGTACACGGGATAAAGTGTTCGTGTTTTTAATAACCATGTTACTTCATAAGTTTATCGCAACAGATACTGGTGATTCAATGGAAAGATACCTAACATCTTTGTCTATTTTTTTAAAGTAATTAACATCACCTTGCCCTTTTCCCTACGGAGGTTCGGCAAAGTGTACTATTCTTCCATACATCTGTCAGCTGTCATATTCACATATGAAGTATGACATTCTACTTACCCACATCCTCTTTCACACAATCCATCCTTCTTTTAAAGAAATAAATATCATCATCATCAGCTAACCATACGTCCCCACTACGAGGCTCGGAGCCTACCCTATTAAGGGATGACTAGGCATTGTCAACTACGCTGGCCCAATGCGTCTTCACATATACCTTTAAATTTCTTCACAGTTATGTGTAGGTTACATCACGATGTTTTTCTTTTCCGTAAGAGCGTCAAATAATGTACATATGAAATTCGAAAATCGAAAAACACATTCGCATATGACGGGGATCGAACCTCGACTCTATCAAGTACGCTCCGGTCCGATCAAACGCTTAACTACTGTGCTATCGAAGCACACCAATATAGATAGTAAGAAATATCAATGAGGAATGTTTGATGTGCTCAGATATGCCGATATACGTAATAGATGAATGTTAGGATAGCGTTAACGTCCCGTAAAGCGTGACATACGAGGGCGTGCAAAGAGCTTGTAACTTAGCTGCGACGACAAGAATTTATTATTACTACCAGTACTTTACGACATAATTTATGTTGGCACGATACATTTATCACATGTAAGTGTTTTGATTTATTGTTTGTAATACGGCAAACGAAATGCATTTGTAAAAAAAATTTTTTTTTTGATAATCATAGTAAGAAATTATAAAAAAGCAATGCTATCTAGTTTGCATTATTCTAATTATGTTTTACGAGATTTTGCTCGCAATTTCATTATAAAGAAGAAACTTGATAAGTAAAATATCTTCGTATCAAATGTCATCAAGATTCAATGAGAAGTTTTGGAATTACTGCTCACATTTATCTATCTAAACTTTCCCGTTTATAAGATTACTGAGATGCCTAAGAAGAGCTTAAGTTTTGTATTTCATAAACCACAAAGGTATGCTCCTAAGCACAATTAATTTTACACTAATGTCATCCTTCGACTATTGCAATAATCGCATAGTAAATATATATATAACAGCGATTTGAAATGTCGACTACAAGGCAGCGAGATAAGCTGCCACAGAAGTACAATAAATTACTGAAAATTGTGAAATAAATGCAGCCCTACCTTTATCAATAGTAGCCAGCGGGTGATTTAACGGTTTTTACGACTTGATCCCGCCGGCCGACGCTTTGGTGCCGCTGAAAATTATTCAGTAACAAAACAACACTTGAGTTGACATTCTAAAAATGCGATGCAATTTCATTCAACTAAAATCACTATTTAAAATTGTGTTTTTTTTTTATTTCACACAGACAAAGTCATTGGCGACAGATAGGTAATTCTAATTTTATGGCGAGTTTTCAATGCATTCAATACTTCAACATTAGATATTTATAAGATTTTTTTTATTACTCATTACATATATGCTGGAACTAACAACAGTTAAGATTAACAATATGTAGCAAATAGATTATTTGGTTCATTGAACATATCTAGATCGAGTCTCACATTTGTAACGCATTTCCGAGCTCGACAACGTAGTCTCCGGAGTGGAAACTATTGAACAACAATAAAATACTAGTACTGACATTTTACATTTGAAAGAAGGCGATATCTCCGTAACTTAGGCTTATAACTATGTTCACCTCTTACTAATGATACTCGTAGATGAATGGCTGTTTACTAGACATATTCAGAACAGCTTATCGTACTCTCCAGCACTAGCTTGTGCATCGTAAAAAATATGGAGAAATTAAAATTTGAGTTTACATTAAAATAGTCGAGTGATAAAAAATCTAATATTATTTGTAAAACATCGATAACAACGCCCTATGGGCATGTCTTTGGAATATTTGCATAACACCAAGTTATAAATTATAAAACACAAATAATGCTAACATCGAATTTAGCTAAAACAAAGAAAACTTTGGCTAAGAGCTATCAATCGAGAAGCATTTGGATAACACTAACATAACACAGCAAAAACATATTTAGATAAAGAAAAATAATACAGTACAATTACTGTTAGATAGACATACATATAGAAAGATATTAGAAAATTCAACTTATATTTTTTTGTTACTAGTAACTGTATCTGATTTTATCGCCCTCATTTCCGGTGTGGTGAAAATGCTGGATTCTTGCAGAAAATATATGGATATGGTTGCCTTTTGATTTTGATTATAAAACGGAGATGCTCTAGGGATGTGACGCTCTTGGATTCCTGACGAGTATAGTGATAAGATCTCTTGCTGATGGTCACGTTGTGTTGTCATTATAATTATAGTCCAGTATAGAGTACAGTATATTTTAATCTCTTGTCTATCAAACCAGTACAAACGGTCTAATGACAAAGGTTAACAAAGGTCAAAAGTTTACAAGCTTCTGTTACGTATAAGTTTGTAATTTTCAACATTAGCTTAAAGAAGTTTTAATTGATATAAAACTAGTTTCCGCTGGCATTTAGCAAAAAGTCTTTAATTGGTTAGCGAGTTACACAAGTGGAGCAAGAAATTGGCAGTAGCAAAGGCCGGCGTTGAAGTTTCGTGATTACACAGCGCAGCCGCTAATTTGAGTCGCGACATTTTTTTTTACACGCCTTAACGAGATTAGAATTTAAAATTCGTTCTAATGAAACTGCAACTAATGCATTAATAGTTGTACATGTAAGCAATTCAGACAAAGTTGTATATTTAAAACGTAAGAAGTACCTTCCAAAGATTGACTTTGTTAATTCAGAAATGCAATTCTGTCAGTTGAGACCGTAACCGGGGGTTATCATTGCTAGCATAGATACGCGTATAAGTAGGGAGAGAAAAGGTCTTCAGATGATTTTCGTAGGGTCAAATTCCTATATTGTTGTTGGCAGGACAGAGGGAGCTGCTGTCATTATTAAAGAATAAAAAAAATGTCGAATAGTTAAAAATCTCCGTACGTAGAAGACTAAAACATTGGTGATAAGACTTTTTGTCAAAACAAAAACGAATTTATTCCATTGTCCCTTTTTCCCCCGATCACCGGCTGGCGTCACCAATGACTTCATGCATTTTACAATAGCGAAGTTGGAGTAGTTTCCTGCTGTTATAAGTTTCCACCGTGTTAATCGAATTGTGACAGTATCTTGCGAGACAAAACGTAAGAAGTTTTATAAAGTGTAGAATAAGAGAACTTTCTTCGCGCTTCAATTGTCTTTGAAATTTATTTTCTCGTATATTATTTTATATTTTATTTGTAATTTCAAATAAGTAGTTTACTGTTCACAGATATAACTCAAAGAACGGACCCTTTGTTATGGAAAATCTAAATCGGTAAAACGATGCATCTGTGGTTCTTCTGGTATTGCAGATGTCCATGGGCGTCGATGATCACTCTTGTGATCCAGCCGCTCGTTTGCCCCCGTCTTATGAAAAAAATGAAGTTATCTTAAATTGGATTATTTAAAAATAAAAATTTGAATTACCGATGTAAAAATATTGTATCGAAACCTTTTAGGATTGTTAGAATTTGTTGTAAGTACAGTGTTCTTCCGTATTTCCCGTGATGTCGAATAAATAAAATTTCAATTTAGATATGAATTCTATTTAATTTGGCTTGTAATGAGCGAGCAGATTGTCTGTTCCGACAACTCAGACTCTACCAATTTATTTTCCTTTCTTGATGAAGCAGTAAATTTATTGTATACAAAATTAATTGTACGCTTCAATGAAAATCGCAATTCCCAATTGAATTTTGTTAACATTTCTGCGACAAACACGCGTAAACAACTTTACATGTAATAGAAAATCGTTTGTTATCTACATTGTTGTGTTTTTAAAGCTTTTTTTTTATACCAACATATCAAGTTTTTAATTAAATATTAGTGTAATGTTAGCTTCGCATATTTGATAATGCTACGAATGTTTCTGTAGATATGACCTTTCATGGATTTCATCGTTTGTAGGAAATGTGATTTTATCAACACTTAATTGAGGGTAAAAAGGTAGCCATTTATGTCCATACTACTCTTTCTTTAATGAATTTCGAACTATAATTTCAACAATTTTGAATAGATTTGTATAAGGTTCACATAATTAAGTAATAAAAAAGTAAATTGGCATTCGTTTTGTCGACTTCCTTGTATTCAAAAGCATTTATCATGTTATTAAAACTCGTCTAATTACAAAGCGCCCTCTAGAAATTCAACGACAAAGTAAAATTGTTTTATCGCCTTGGAGAATATGAACAATACAGCTGCGTAGAGTAATTTTATGCAGATGTGGGTGGATGATAAATTCTCTGGTTTGTTGCAAGTATTCCATCTTGTGTGCGGTTTAATTGTTCACTCGACACCTTAGTGGGAAGGCAGATTTCAATGAACAATCATAAAAATAACTTAGTATCCGTATGTCCATGTTTGTTTGCCGTCTTGTCTTTAATTAGTCTCAGCCAGTGGTTGTCACAATTTTCTATCCAAGGGCCTAATAGGAGAACGTGAGGTATTACTGCAATTTCGTGGACTCTGTACTTATTACAAGTTATGTTTTTTTTTTATAAGCTGTTATAAAACGATGCCCCCGTAAATAGAAGTTCTTCTAATGCATTTTCTTTATGTTTAAGCAATTGAAAATTGTTTTTTTAAAGTTTATTGTAAATCTACCTGGTTTCTTGTAATGTTTCGAAAACCCTTGAATATATATGTATATAATTTTAAGGGTTCGCGGGGCGCACAAATATCTATCACGGGCCGCGGTTTGAAATCTAGTATCTATATATCTAGTAGCTTGATTTAAGCCATGAAAAATTAAAACTACAATATTTTTGAGTCACATATAGCGTCAGTAAAAGTTAACATCATCAGCCTGTCTACCCACTGCAGGACATCACCTTTGTCCAATACCTTCCAAAGTATGCAGTCCTCCGCTGCCAAAGTAAGTTATATTTTTAACATTAAAATAAAATTATTGAACAAAGAGAGTTAAGAATATATTGGAATAATATTCCAATAAATTGAATAAATAATTCCTGTTGAAACAAACGCGCCACTAGATATGATAAAGTCAATTTTATATTAGAAATACATTTTTACAAGTTTCAATTCATAAAATCTCTTGTACAACGCTTTTTGGCTTCTTTATTATATAGAACAAAATTGCGATACCGCGTTTTTTATGTGACAATCATTCACTAAACTTAGTATAGATTTTAACAATTTTAAATGTCCTTTAATCATTAAGAACTCGCAATTCTTAAAAAATCTTTTTTCTTTACAAATACATAAATTGAAACCCTTCACGACCCTTCTGTTAAAGACAATTGAATAATTTATACAAGATTGTTTTACTACTTTGGAATATAATAAATAGATAAAACAGTCACACAATCCGTTTAAAAACCTGCATCTTACAATATTAGTATTCATAAAATAGATAAGTATATAAAGTAGCTTAACATGTTTTCCTAATCAATACATCTAAGGGTTTTTCCTTTTCCCCTTGTACGTAGAATACGCAAGATGTAAAGGATTTACATAAAATATTGTTACAGCTTAAGGTTTCTTAGGATCTCCATGCAAAGCGTTTGAAATACTGGCAACTCCTTACGCGGTTTACGTTAAGTCGGGTAATACCTACGTACTTAAATAAATACACGTAAACTTACCCTAAACCTTTATAACATAAATGTAACCTACAAAATTTTGCCTGTTACTTCTTCCGCGCGAAATTAAAAAAAATCTTGGTATTTAACCTATGCGTTCATTCAAAAATCATTCTAAAAAAAAACAAAAAAAAAGTCATCCACAACCGTGCAACCGTTCTGGGCTGACCTTGTAACATCCACCCCAATTTTTGCATCTTAAATAAGATAAATTACTAATTTCCGTTTTAAAAATTTATTTCAAGCCTATGTACGCCTATGTGTGCGCTGCCGTTTGTTAAACATATTTAAAAAAAAAACAGATTGTGATGAAAGAATATGTTTAATTTAAGCGCTTCAGGAGTAAAACCCACAGATAGTCATAAATAATTAGTTTCTGTTTATTGTAATTTTGTGACTAACGTGATAATGATTAAACGAACATTAAAATGGATGGAATACTTGTGTGAATGTTGGCAACATTGAGGTCACATCCCTTTGTCTGCGAAACTCTTGAAGATGATAACTTCGCCCGAATTGTGATTTATGATCCAAGTTTCAACAATACAGCTATCATTAATCAGGGCCCCTTTAATTCTCACAGAGTATAAATTACTGTATAATACTAATATGTGGCATCGCTAATCGTAGTTGAAATAACAAATGTCTTTGACATTGCTTTGTATGTCACCGAAGGATCCTTATTGCGAACCGTTGGTAATTAGCTTTATCAAATTGTAATGTAACCGACAAATTACTTATTGGATGAATTGATCACGGAGTGACGTGTTTTATTTCGACATTTTGTAAACATATCTATATTTACTAGCTACTTAGACAAATTACAAAAATAAAAATCAATATGCTTTCGTTTAGTACTAAAAATAAAGTTGTTAGATACATTGTTAAAGCCGTTATTGTCATTCGGCACAGTATCGGTTTTAGATAACCACTTTCTGAAGATCCTTGGCTGCTTTTTATTCTATTTAGTTAAACGGTATGTACTAAAAGGTGAGGTGAAGTGAAGGGTCTATGTAAATTGGTCAGTTTTTAGAGGTTACGCAATTTTGGCAATTTTTAACAGGTGTTAACAATATCTGAATCTAAAGATGTTAAAAGAGGATTTTATGTAATAAAGCGGTTCATCTTGGAAACGAATACTGCAGAATTAAATATAAGTTGCTTTATGAATTAAAATCAAATTTCGACCAATGGCAATTTTTAAATTTTTTAATTTTTTTCATTCGGATTAATTAATTCAAAGACAGTAGCAAAATGCTCAGTTGAAAAAAACAACTTATGACTCGTCAGTTCTGAATACAAACACGGAGCATCTGCAAGATGTTTTGCGAACGGAACGTTAATAAACCGTTTCTGACTGTGATAACAAATTGCCGTGAATTTTCCTCGGCTCAAGGGCGACTCGAGAATTAAGACATTATTTCACTTGTCTTCGCGAATATAATTGTTCTATAAATCTCGCGTCATGAAAAATAGACTCTTGAAATAACACCTCTCTTAATGGTTCATTAAATTTCCTTGAAACTAGACGATTTATTTATGTCCACTGGAAACGTGGACCTCGCATTGTCTGACATTCCGTTGAATTTAAAAAATAAAAAGAAATCGAAACGCAATTGTTTTCATCTAGAGCCACCACCATAATGTAATAAAGTAAAACTTAATTTTTACATTTATTAAGACATTTTGGAGGTTATGTTAGTGTAGACTAACCCTGTCTCTGCACGTCTCATCCACGTCCTACCGAAATAAATTGAAACGACGTTTTCATATTGTAATCTATGTTCCGATACTACTTTCCTTATTTTATTATTCGCCGACTATAGAAACTTTTTTTTAAAACTAAAGCCTAAATTCTGCTGTGTGAGGCTGCCGGCCATAGTCTGTGGTCAAATAGTCATTATCTATGGTTAGTGATCACAGTAAACTTTATTATTCGCCCCTCCTCTTGTTGCTTGTCGCATATTACAAAGTGGATTCGGAGAAATAAATAAAACAAGACACATGCATGAGTTTTTATTACACTGTACAATAAATATCGGGCTGTATACAAAATATAGAGGAATTCTAAAAGATATTGTCAACACTCTGGCATACAATAACATGAGTGTACGACTAACGTACATTATTTTCGTAATATACAACTGAAAGTAATTTACTATACAAGTTTTGACTTAGAAAACTTGTACCGAAACTGAGAAACTCACATATTCAATGTAGCAAGTGGTCAAACCTTGACAATTTTACAACATACTAAAATCAAGCGTTCGTATATATGTACATTGGCACTCTAAAGCTTTAATACAACTACCTCGGTTCCATGGAATATGCTCATTTATATACATATCTTCGATACCGACATGGCAACACTCGCCAACATTTACTATTGAAGTGTAAAAATAAATATTTCGCACGACTCATAAAAATACATATACGGTATCTATAAGTTAAAAGCGTTTCAGTGTTCTCCGTATTTATGAATATATAAAAATGTAAAAATCGTCAATCATTCGTAATCCAAAAAGCAGGCACATGTAAGGCACATTCATTAAAAAAGTTCAGACACGTTTATTCTTTGCATATAATTTCTTAAATTCCAAGTAAAATTGTCACGTCTATTAACAAATCGCATGTCTTCAATTTTTATAAATCGACAATTTGACATTTGAACGTTGGTGTTGCCAATGTAAATACATAAAGTACCAAATCGTGACGGGTGCCAAATAAATACGAGATTTCAGACTTCAACACCGTTTATTGGAATGTAGCTGCCGATCAAACGCACAATAATATATAAATATGCACAAAATTTATTTTCAGTATATTCCACGTAACCGACGCATAACAGCGGTCTATCACAATGCCCGACTTAGTCGCTACGTTGAGACCAATATTGCTCACTATCACCTACACTAGTCAAATCTCCGCTGTCCGCGTCCCTGCTGACGTCACATCGTCCCACAATGCACCCTACACTATTCTGATGAAGATATACGCTCGTTTTCAATTATTCATACTTTACATGAGATTTTATGTTGCCCATTAAAAAAGAATATACAAAGCAAATAAATTTATTATTTTCATAGATTGCATAAAAATCACGACAACTTTTAATAATGAAATAATATTTAATGTTAATGAATGGTAGATTTTGGTACATAAAATCTCATACAAAATTGAACAAGTCACAGATCCACAGACAAAAAATACTAAATAATAATTTTACTTTATAAATAAAATAGTGAACTATGAACATTTAAATCAATTTTATTGCATTAGGGAGTATTATCATTTTGTTGTTTGAGCTTATTATTGCATAACATTTAATTCTTGCAAATTGCAGCAATAAAAAAAATATGAAAATAACCTCAAAACAACGTAATATTTGTAGAACCATACACACAATAGTGTATCAAATTATTAAAAAAAAATAATATCGCCTTTTGTTTATTTGCATATACATTTTGAAATATTTTCTATGAGTTACTGAACTTTTCTACAGAAACTGCATATCCGTGTTTGTTTCATTTAGAATTACACATCTATATGTTGATATTTTTTTGAAGAAATTGAAAGAACAGATGAACGTAATTTACTGTATATCCATATATACTTGTCCATAGAAGCACAAAGCTATTTTAATTAAAACAAGAAATACTAAACAAGCTATTCCGAACACTGGGCGGCCAGTAGTCAAAACAAAAATCGTCAAATCAACAAAATTTAAAAGCCAGTAAAAAAACGTGTAAAAGGTTGTCACAAATATTTCATATATAATAATTTGTACTAGAAATTATTAAACGGTACAATTGTCCGACATTTACAATGTCAAACAACAGTACAAAAAAAAAGAATAATTCACATTTATTTCCGACTGTAGAAATATTTTAAACACTGATACAATAGTTTAATACCATAGACACAATGATTCAACAAACATGCCAAAAACAAATCATATACTAGGAAAGAAAATAGAAATTATTTATTATCTCCCTGTCGATAACCCACACACGTGGGATCAGCTCTAATGTCTTGGTTTAATTTTTACGGCCAACCGTCTGTCGACAACCCTGCTTGAGACATCAAGAGCTATTATTCATTTTAAAATATTAAAAAAAGTGCATTCAAAAGTGTAAAATTCATTTAAGAAATAAAAATTATAAAAAAGTGTTGAGCGTACACGAATTTAGTGAAAATCATGACAAACAGTATTGCTGTTATTGAGCGAAAATATATTATTGAGTGCATTTTGTGTTGGCAACATCGTTTCTAAACGTACCATTGTATGATGGCACTACTAAATGCAATAAATATATCACTTTTACTGAATCCAACAAACGTCATACTCAATCCTGCATCTTAAAGGAGGGACAGGAAAGTAAATACGAAAAAGTGGAGGATGGTGTTAAAACGGTCAATCTTACCAAATCGATGCTATGTCAAACTTAACTATACACAGATAAAAAAAAATCTAAAAAAAAACACCACGAAATTATATTCTTTTAAATTAAGAGGTATTTACAAATGATAGCCTCTAATAAACCCTTTATAAAATGTACACATAATAAATAGAACATCTACCTTAAAAACTTATCAATGAACATAAGATTCTAAACAATTCATTTTTTTTTATAAATAAATATACTAAAGCTTATTTCACTTAATTCTAAATGAGTATAATTATTATTATTAAAATTATGCACGATTTAAATAACCATTTTTTTTTTCAATAAATTTCAGATCGTCTCAGATCCGAGTTACATAAGAAAATAGGATACAAAAAAAATTTTTTTATAACGTAAAAAATTTGTGCCCAATTTATGAGATGAGAAAGGGAACTTGAACAAAGTTATCACACAGTCGAGAAATTGTGTGAACATTATTTAAAATGACGCATAACTTTGATTGTTGCGAAGGGGCGTTATTAAATCCTAATGAATTTTACTGAGAATGCCAAGGGACGGAATTCCGCTGATGCAAATATGTTTGACAACGGAAATTATTGAATACATATTAGCACATCGAGTGTTGCAGAGTGACTGAAAAGGAAATTTAAAGCTTAAAAAAAATCAATTTTAATATTTTCTATCAAGTTTACACTGGCAGTGGTGTAACTTCAGCATTTTTTTTTTGTATTTCCACACAAAGTTCTCTTGTCATATTATATTTTAACAAATATTTGCATCGTTTTCACATGTCATAAAAAACATTGTTCGATGCAAATTTCCTAATAATTTATTTAAAAAAAAAAAATCACAGTATGCTGTATGTACACTTTTACTCCCTAAAGGGATTGTTATATGTACTTTGTTTTCGAGTATATGAGCAAGTTCATTTCGCTATGAACGCTTCCTTGTTAACACCAGATCTTGGCACTTTTGATTTAAAAAACATTTAGAAACGAAACTAAAGTCGACACTAATTTCAACATGTTATAATTTAATTTTGAACAGTACGACTAAATCCAATATAAGTCCGTTGGTAATGAATTTTCTCTAAGCAAACTACGGTTATGTATCGATTAAAAGACATCGTCTATACCTACAAGTGTAAACCGCGTCATTAAATCACTCGCCGTCAGCCGTCCGTTCGTCAAACGCGATTCGAGAGCGTCGCACACACGTAAAAACTATCTAAAAGAAAGTGATTTCTAATTATACAATTT
Source organism: Papilio gigon (assembly GCA_027563995.1). NCBI lineage: Eukaryota > Metazoa > Arthropoda > Insecta > Lepidoptera > Papilionidae > Papilio > Papilio gigon. Next base: position 7,792,454 of record JAODUI010000027.1, read on the forward strand.
AAGTGCAAAATCTACAATTTTTGGTCATAAATATACTGATATATAAAAATGTTTTATTATAATATGACTACATGTCGCCGAACGCAGCGCTCGGCGGACGAATGCAATTCCCACGTCATAGGCCGCGCTGAAGGCCGTACACATCACATTACTGTCTTTTACTACGCACCCCGCTGTCCATACATAGATATTAATTCAACATCTTTGGGACGAATTCATAAAGAAACGATTTGTGTAAATGGACATTTATCTTCATTATTTCATTTCTTATACACTTTAATGGGTGGGAGCGAGATAAATTGTACTTTGTATACAAAATGTGACAGACTACAGCCGTGTGATCGTTGTATTGAAATATCGATGTTGCGAACTTACAACTCAATACTGCCCAAGACGTGTCACAATCGATGTATCGAGTCCACGTGCACCGAAAATCACATCGTCACTGCAACATCAGCGATTCGAGGTTGCGGTTGAGGATCGTGTCCTTGACGGAGTTGAAGACGACTTCGATGTTGTGCGTGTCGATGGCAGTCGTGAAGTGGTGGTAGAGGGTCGTCTTCGGCTCGCGCCGGACGTTGGCGAACATGTTGAGGATGAACATCTGAACATCCTGTAGATTGTGAGGGTCGCCGGCGAACTGGGGGTAGTACCAGCGTATGTCCGTCTCCTTGCTGGCGACCTTCTTCGCGAGTAGATCGGACTTGTTCAAGAAGAGAATGATCGATATCCCTTTGAAGTTGACGTTGTTGACTATCGTGTCGAATATGTTGAGGGCCTCGGCGAGTCGGTTCGTCTTCCTGGAATCACAACGATTTGGTTTGTTAGCGCACCGCTAATAAGCACGTACCGGTTTTAGCTCCGTGACTCACATCTTGATGTTAAAGTATTGAGAATTAATTTCCTTTAATTCGAAGAATTATTAACTGGATTAACAAAAAAAACGTCTAGATTTCAATGCGGAATGGGTGGTCGAATTATCGATTTAAACAATTACAACAAATATTTACGTAATCAGTATAACAGAAGATTAAATTGATATTCTTGAAAACTAAAATATGTTCTCGTAAACAAATTTCAAACGAAAGTCGATATTTTTATGTGTGTCGAATCCAAACTTCATATCGTTTGAATAAAACCGACTAAGTAATAAGCGCTCATTAAAAAATAGATATCACTTAATCATAAAATATATCGTAAACTCATTTTAATCAACTCTAAACATTTCTCATCTACAATTAAAAACGTCTGTAATAAATTTTTGATTGAAAATCACTTATATGACATGGTTCCGAGATATGTGGGCGATCGTAATTACTGCATTAGGTGCGTGTGCGTGTGCGTGTGCGTGTGCGTGGGTGACGGAAATGTGTGTAAATGACGCGTATTATAGAATTCAGTGAGTGAGTGACCGGATGAGTGAATGAAAGGTGGGTGTATGTACATGTTTGTGTAAACAAATAGGAATAGTTGTGACTGATTCATCGTGATATCGTTTGTTCACACGCGTGCTATCACGCTTTACGTATCTTGTGCATTGATAAAACCAGAGATAAAGTAATGGAAATAATCAAGTATTTATAATTACATCATCTTTAATTTTGCTCACACTGTAACTTTTAATGAACACTACACGGCGAACAAGTAGACTGATATAATTACCAGAACATTAAGTAATTTTTCTGTGTTTGTTGGTTGTATCGTTGTTCCGGATTGGAGATTTTACTTTTAAAAACTAACTGAAGCTTTTTATCTATTCAGATATACCGAGATAACCCGATAATACAGTACTTTTGTCCGATGATGTGTGTTAATATTATATGTATTTGAAGCGCCAATAGCCTAATGGTTAAGGGTACGGATTACCGATCTAGCGGTCTAGGGTTTGAATCCAGCCAATCATCTATTGTTGTGAACATCCTAACACAAGCTTTTTCAAGCTTACCTGGAATCATTACAAGAAATATTATTAAATTAACAAAACTTACTAATGTTTTATGAAAAACAAATTGTATGACTTGTATGATTATTTTATTTTGATTTTAATTAATTATTATATGATGAATTACATTCTTATAAAATATGTCTCTCACATGAAATTTTTTATTGAAACAAATAAAATAAATATTACATTAATTGTATTAATAATATTGTGATGTGATACATAACGAATAATTATTTCCACTCATCTGTATCGACCTCTAACCGCGGCGTATCTTTACTCTTAACATCGCTTCAAAACAAACTGTTCCTGATTTTAAATTACAATTTCGTGACTTCATAATTAAGAAGAATTATTTAATAAAACGACTACGGACTTGTCAAGGCAAATGAATAGGTTTTTTTTTATACTGTGTACGTGCAAGAATTTCCTTAAAACCGTAAATAGGTAAATTTTAAATGGCATTGAAACTAAGCAAATTAACTGCTACTAGAATTCAAGGAATAACTTAATTTCTTAAAACAGACGAAATATTTACCTAATGATTTACATAGGGCTGAATCACATTATAATGAACCTTCGGACACTCTTTGTTAATTGGTAAATTTGTGTTCATCATCATCATCAGCTCACTACACGTCCCCACCGAGGGGCACAGAGCCTACCCTATTATTAGGGGTGACCAGGCCATAGTCAACCACGCTGGCCCAGTGCGTGTTGGTTGACTTCACACATATCTTTGAATTTCTTCGCC
>JAODUI010000027.1:7795249-7815661 GCA_027563995.1 Papilio gigon
GATAATGTACATATGCAATTCGAAAATTGAAAAACACATTGTTACATGGCGGGGATCGAACCTGGACAATGTCGAGTACGGTCGGTCCAGTCAAGCGCTTAACAACTGCGCCACCGACGCTCCCCTTTTTCGATTTGTGTTATAATACTAATATTTCTTGTAACCATATCAGATAAGTTTAAAAAAGTTTGCGTATGGATATGATTCACAACAATCAAATGGGGTTTAAACCCACGACTGCTACATCGGTAATCCGTACCCTTCAACATTAGACTATTGGCGCTTCGACATATTTTAGTTGTATTTCTAATGTATATAATGTTTAAAGTCTAAGGACATATTGAATTTTATTTATTTCATTTAATTTAAGGAACTTATGAAGCGTTTTAAATTCTACTGTTAGTTATAAAAACTTTAATTTTAAACATTAAAAAAATAACTTCGGAATATCAAAGCATCATTTAAATTTGTTGTAATATAAAGATCTTGTTTAGTTAGATATGAATAACCGCGGTGTCACGTGAAATCCATGCTCCCGCGGCGCCTACAGTGGCCAAGCGAGAAGAGAAAAAAAACGGTATGAGTAACATAGATGTGGATATACTGAGGTCTGTACATTATCAAACAGAGAGCAAGATGTCTGGACCGTCTGTCTCGCTGACGGGCCCTTTGCAGTTCTCTCGAGTTAAATCGCCTGCGGGAATTGATTGCCCCTTTGCCCTTGAATTATCTAAAGTATTATTCCTTTTTAAAATTTAATAAACTTTCATATACATACAAAGCTTGCGGTTTTGAATCTACGGGATACAATAAAAATATTCTTAAAATGTTATTGTTTGTCTTTTCTGAAATTCGTATCCAATTTAGTATCAAAGATATTTTCTTCTAAATAAGATTTAAGTTACAGATATATTTATAAAAAGTACATTCCTTTGTTTCTTAATCTGTTATTTTTGGGATTCCCATCCGTAGCGGACATGTCAATCCCATAGTCCCTATATTCCTCCTCTGTTTAAGAAACGAGCTGGCGTTATCATACCGCCGCGTTTGAGGTCAGTACAAAAATGACAGAGTTGAGGTTTAACTGCGCCATTAACAGCTCAAAAGGTACATAAGTAAAAGATATTTTATATGTTTATATTCAAAAGTATCAACGTTATATGAAAGAGAACCATACTTCGTATCTGATGAATTTATCGTGGTATCGGTTTACGACGCCATAACCTATTCGTATAGTGACCCAATAAAATCATATTTACATCTGCAACTCGGTCTTATAACTATGTGTGCACTTAATACAGATTAAAAATCAATGTTTACTTTTAATTTTTATGGCAACACTTTTAAGGTGTTGCCATAATCATTCTATACACCATTCAGATATTATTACAAAAAATTATGTGTCAACTTTTTAATACGAATGTAACTTTAAAGCGAGTTTTAACTTTAAATGTTAAGATTTGAAACGGTAATTATATTACGTTATTACAAATTAAAAATTCTAACTGGTCAACGCAATATTGTGTTGAAATTGTATCGATTAGTCAAAGGTTAGTTAAAATCCTTCACATAATTTTGATATTTACCTTGTTATTGGAGAACGTCCTACAAGAACTTAATTTAGACGATTCATTAACGGATTTTGAAACTTAAAGGAGTCCCTGAGTGACTGTGTGAAATTAGAATAACTGTTCAGCTGTTTAAGTAAACATAAAACGACTTTAAATATGACACTTTTTAGTTTTTCTGGAAGATTGATCAGTGTGTACCGGTTGGGGTTGAGGTTCACCTCTTAACCCAGAGGATGTCTCACCTGTCTTCAGAAAGCACCTGATCGAACTCCGACGACGACACGAGGAAGAGTATGGAGGTGACGGAGTCGAAACACTGCGTCCACTTCTGCCGCTGCGTCCGCTGTCCGCCCACGTCGACGAACACGAAGGGCACATTGTTAATGTTGATGGTGCACTCCGTGATGCCTTTGGTGGCTTTCCGGCAGTGCAGGATGTCCTGGTGCGAGGGTACGTAGTCAGGCCGCGCGATGCGCTCCAGATCGCCGAAGAAATAGCTCACGGAGTCACTCTGTAATATTAAATGAAATAAGATTAATATGAGGATTTATTTATTGGATTAAGTTTTTTTCCTTAAACTTCATGTCATTATAGTAGCGATACATATACATCTGTATTTTGCATAAATTACAAATAAAAGAAGTTTACACAGAACGGTCCTGAAGAGAGGTCACTTATAGTAAATCGTATTAACTAGCAAATATATTCTAATACGTTCTAATTTTAACATACAAATGCTTTGCATAGTTCTTTGTTTAACTTCTATACAAGGAAACTGCACGTCTTCCTAATTTATAGATGCGTCCGAGTTAAATAAAACATTATGAATGTAAATTAGACAATAATTTAGTTACCTTCAAAGTGCAAGTAAAAAACGTCATTATAACAAACTCATATCCATAATTACCTGCACAAGGCTTCTATTATAAAAACCTACGTACAACTATTTACTGACAAATGGTCGCGCAATATTCGAATTTATCATTAATAAACTATAAAAAAAAACCATATTTTTAAAAATTTCTTATCAAAGTACTTGTCAAGACGAATTAAGCAGGCTCAAAACTCGATAAGGTCGCGTAGCTTAATTACAACGTTCCTATGGCCATCTTCAATCAAGATCAAGTCTATATCATAATAATAATGCATTGTCATGCGATTTATACGTACAAAATGTCAGCTCAATCGAAGACTCAAATCAAATGCCTCAAATTTATTTATATCATATATCAAATCGAGAAATGCCTCAAATTTAACTTGGAACATTTGATAACAGACACTGTAAAGATAAATAATATCTTGTAAAAATAGCTGTATACTTCTGTACGTGTGTCAAACTTTATGTTTCCGTTCGCAGGATTTCCTTAAAAAGGCGTTAAAACTATTCTATTTCATCTTACACATTTCACATAATCGATTCCTATTTTCTTTGTTTACGTATCTAGCAACATCTGCAAGTTCGTTGTTGTAACGCTGCAGCTGGACTCAATACGTTTACACTTGAGCTCCGTCTTATGATCGCTTTGTAAATAACCAAATTAAAGAACAGCGATGGAGATTTCATAAGGTTACCTCTTTATTGCCTCACAGTATAGTAATCATTTTATACCCACGTTTGTACTTCATTACTGGATATCGTCATAAACAAAAATACAAGTACTGTCCAAATTATTTCAGATCTGCTATCAAATCCAGCACTGGATTACAAGTGGAAAAGTAAACACACATATAAGGATGTGTGTTTACATTTTGCATTGCATTTTTTATGCATTTGGCATTGCAAACCCACACCACATTGCATACATTGTGGGTTTACATGTTTCCAGTTGCATTCCAGTGCTGATTTCGGCTACAGGACTGGTATAACAGAGATTTGGAAAAATTAGCATTTTTCACTAAAAACACTATTTATGTACATTTAGACTATTTAGAAAACTATATTGTATAGAGATTTGCAATCGATAAGTTTTGGCAAACGATTGTTTTATTAAAAAAAAAACCAGATGACAGTGTATTTTATTGGTACAAAAGCTTTCTGTAGTGTATAAGAATGTTGGATAGGTCGCGCGGAAACGACCGGCGCCGAGTTCACTTAGCGCTAATGCCGGCACAGAGTGCTCTCTCGTGTCCGCAGTCGGTCACCTTTCACGGCGCTGCACCAAACTTGCACTATGCAAAGTAAGGATAGGAACAATGTACTAATGATGATTGACATAAGATCATAATAACTCATTAGATATGTCTTTCTTTAGTATCCAACAGTCATAAAATGATACAACTAAAAGCTAGTCGAAATCTAAACAATTAATAAAATAGGAATGTCTATATGTAATATAAAAACAATTATATTTCGCGAACGTAATGCGTTGCTTGTAACGAAAAACCTAATATTTAATATTCTTGCCTATTTGTCAGCAAATCCGCATTGTTCCGAGCAATCGAAATAGGTAATCCGATTTGGACGGGACTTTTACTGGAAGCTTATGTGTGGGGGGGGGTAACTTAGGCTTTGTTCTTTTGTTTTATTTTGCTCTGAAGTCGCGAGCAACCGTTAGTAGGTTGATAATAATCTAATATTGGTATAGGTAGAAAACTGTATTAGGTCACCTTTCAGACTAGAACTAATCATAAACTAATAACTAATTCAAAAGCACTTTGTCCTTATTAGCGAGCAGCCAGCCCCTGGTACAGTTATTTGCCATTCTGTTTTCACATATCATTTAATTTGACATATGGCGATCAATAATAATTACAAAAGATATATTTCTTAGCTCCGATCACTGACGCCAATTACATTAAATACACAGAGCTACAAAATACTAGATTTTGGATAATCAATTTAAAAATTTTCACATCCTTAAATATAATAAAAATATCTTTTCACCTGTCAATTATAGGCAGTAAAAGCACGATGTCTGAATAAATGAACCGGTCACGAAGGACATCGGTCTAATCAAACGACCTAGATATTAAACTGGCGGCCAATTGTTGACGTGCGTCAAACGTACCTACACTTTATTTGCTTTTGGCACAAAAAAAAAACAAGTGACGACAAAACATACCGTTATGTTTAAAAAAAAACCTAAACCAAACAAAAAAAAACTATCGATGTCATGATTCAGATATTATAGAATATGGACCAGTGCTGAAAATACTGGTGTTTCCTAGTCAAAAGTATAAAAAAAAAATTCTTCGTGCAAAGGAATTGTGGTAAAATTATTTGTAGTTTCAGTGCTATAATGACGGTAAGTCGGTAAGTATTTTTATGAGTTACACAGTGTTACAGATAACAGAAAACAAGTCGTGACTGGGGCACGGCGCGTCCGTTACTCGCCTTGTACGTTACATTAACAGATTTTGTTGGCTTTTAATGGTGTACGTTTCATTTGCAAAACGTTATATTGGTTTAGGTGACATTGCAATTAAATAATCTTAACATTGTTCGTATTTCGTCAGGTAAATAACAAAGATTTCTGCGCCCTTAGTAAAGTGCTAGCGAGCTATCAACATTACTTTCTAAGAAGTGTTAGAAGATTCTAATTGCCATACAAAGAAACTGTTAAATAAGACAACGTAAGAATTAATACTGAAGCAAATCAAAATAAACAGAAGTGTTTCTATTTTTTCTAACTGTCTTAGACTAAAAAGGATAATAATCTCGACCTTAGTATAAGGAAGGATAGCCATTCTATCTTCAAATCAGTATGAATTTAGAAATGAATATTATATCTGACCATAATTATTACCAACAAGCGCGGTATAGAAGAAATCAGTCGGCCGTATCCACATACGTCAACAACATAGTAATATAAATATACAGGGAGGATCAACGCCGGTGGCGAGTTCCTTCACCCCGCCGTACAAATATGGTGTAAGAACTACGTAGAGCGCACCTGCTATCCTCTCGCCACTTCAAACTATAAAAGACAAGGTATGAACCGCTTTAAATACGTATTTGGATGTCTTATTTAATCACGCTATATAAGGCGGCCGCCGGTCGCGCGTTCGTCCCGAATTACATTGTTTTTATTTATACAAACACGCCAACTGCTTCCTCATAACTATGTTACGATATTAATACACATTGTTTTTTGTATCCATCATGTTTAATTATTCCTAATATTAACTTCCTGTAGGCATTTTTTTTATAAAATAAGGGTGCAAACAAGCGGAGAGATCACAAACGAGAGGAGCAGATGCACAGCATTTCGTGTTGACACATTCTCATACATTAAAATCGGGATGTAAAAGCGGTGTTTTGTAACAAACCTTAAAATATTTTTTATCATTTATTTTTTACAACAAAGCTTTCCACTTTTATCGATCCCTCGCCATCTGGTCAGACGTACGTCCTTACGACCGTATTTTATTCGTTATATTTCTACAAATATATATATGTAGTCATAATTTTATACAAGCGAGCTATATTTTGTATATGAAATGCCAAGAACACTATCGATTGAAATGTATATAAAGAAGCCCATTCATGGCATAACTATAATTTATCGCGAAAGCATTCTCAATGAGGCATTGTTTTGCCTACAATATGTCGGATTATAAACAATGAGGTAGGAGACGTGGGGTCAGCAGAGAATGGTATCTCTGTCTGCATGAAAGATGCCGATATAAACTTATGAACGGAGATAACGCCCGTCCTGACTTAAATATCGGTTATTACCTACTGACAAGATAGTTATGTTTTTCACGCGTATGAAATATTCATGTACGTGGGGTTGGCACGTCTGAATTCCATTGAGACCTGTAGCCTTAAATGCTGAATCGATTTCGACCAGTTAGGTACCGTTTTTGCGTATTCGTGTTTTCAGTCATTTGTTGTTGTTGTTGTTTTATTTAATTTAGTAATAGTGTTAGTATAATAAGTACAGTAGACATATATTCAGTATATAAAGTAGGCACAGAGTAACACGGTTAAATTCAACATTTTACTGGCGAATAAGTAAATTACAGAAATTTCCACATTCCAACATTATTACTGTCACCTTGTGATAACGAAGGCGCAACTTGTTAACTTAATGCAAACTGCCACGAAGCGGAAATATCTTATTTACTATATTTATCACAAGATAAAATGAAAACCTCTCTTTTTATATAACTACGCAGACTGTATTAGGTATAATTAAATAATTAAAAAGAAAAGGTTTTTTTTCTGCCATAATACTTAATTTCATTGTTCCATTATTCTAGAGTATTCCAAAATTGTCGATCTTTTGTTACAGAAAAATTTTTATTTCTATTTACTAAAATTGATTAAATTATTTCATCTTTAGTACAAGATTCTCTCAATAAGGTCACATATCTTAGACGTCAATAGACGAGCTTGTTCCGACCGGTAACCGAATTCCGAATGCAGTGCAAATTAAAGCGGGCGTTGTTAACATCTGTTCGTGATGAGCGTCGAGTGTAGGTGTCGATAACGTCACGCCACATTTAAATCCACCCGAGGATCTAACTGGAACACCGTTCTAAAATCTTAATTGCCGTCTGACGACCTATCCTAACAAGTCGCTCGTCTATCGTATTTAGTACCAATGACCTTTTTGTTTGCTACAAGAATTTACTTTAATTAACTACGAAATAAGACAGAGAGACGTCAGTCAGCTACAAATGGGATGAGCAGAAACACTAAAAGTTTTCAAGTTACCATCAATAATATACGAAACAAACTTTGAATATCACAAGGAAACTTAGCGTTGCAGCCGATCACCAAACTTATATGTAGATGATTAAAAGATGATGTGTATTGTAGCTCTAACTTATACACCTTACATACCTACCCGTCGTCAACCCCTAGCTCTCTGTGCAATGTATCTCTACACATAATTGGACTATATCCAGACGCAACACATTAACAACTCAATCAGTACGGAAATAAACAAAGCGATATATAAATACAAACTTTAAACAGTTATACGCTCCGGCAATCGCTCACTGGGAGCCAAGTTTCATTATTTCGAAGTGCATACTAGATCATCTAGACTAGGCAGGAATTATAGTTTATTGGTATACTAGGCAGTATACACCAGGGACCATCAGTGAATAGGTGTTTTTTTATTAATGAAATGCCAAATTAAAGTTTGACCACGATTCCACCCGATTCCAACTGTTGTAGTCGGAAGATGGTACGCGCTAGTTCAGTAAGTGGAGGTTTAGTAAGATATGCATTATTCATTATATTATAATTGTATTTTATAAAGAATAAACAAGCACTTAACGATGTCAAATGATGTGAGGTGCTGATATGGTAGAGAGATGGTACAGACTAGGTAACTATCTCCCTGTCTATACCCCAATCACGTAAGGTCGGCACACCTAGGCACACCGTTCAAGGAAAATATATTTTTAAACAATTTTGATTTCAATCTTACTTCTCATAATGATACACTGAGCCCTTGTAAAGTCACAGCAATACTACGGGTTGAAGAGCATTCGCTGTGTAGTACAGTAAATCGTTGTGCGTAAACTCACGCTAATACAAAAGTGATAAACATCTGCAATGTCATTGTTAGGAAATGGGAGCGCTCCAGTTTGCACCAGCGGTGCCACGCCCTCCCTCCCCCCTCCCCCCTGCCCCTGTACGTGGGGCGTACTAATAGCTCGCTCTAATTGAACCCTAATAACGGCTAAGGTTTCGGATCGATCCCAACCAACAATATCCATTAAACCAACTAACTTTGGATACGTTAATGAGGAAAGACGGTTGCTATGCACGCTGATATAAACTAAACAATAATTAAGACGATACAGTTGCAGTAGAGTTCAGCTTCGAACTCACGTACTGCAGCTATGAATGTGACGTCGCATAACAAATAACAAATTAGATAGTAGCGAGTTGTGCAAACGTCTGCAAAATAGCAAAAAATAATTAGCCATGTGCCACTGACCGTCCTTGTAGTTATTGTTTCCGCGTCGTCGTCTCAATGGGTTACGATCAAACGAGTGTAGTTTACAATGAAACACCGTTAAGGGCTCCGACTGTACATGCAAACTAAACAAAGTACCTTTAATACATTTAAAATGACATAAATATATATAGATTATATTAACATTACATTTGTATTGTCGTGTATGTACATTTATTATTACACTAATTTTATCGCCTAGTGAAAATTCTAATCCCCGTCGTGTGATAATTAAAACTTATATTAGAGTGTTTTTGGGTGGGAATTAAATGCATTATAACACCATGACCGCCGCCTGGCGCACGGTGCGAACTAATTCGATCAACATCCCGGCGAGAACACTCTGTACAACAGGATCGTCGGACCGCATCGTTAGCACCATCGGCTTCCACACATGACTCACGCGCGCCGGATTAACATATTTTCTGACTAATTCTGTAATGATAATATTATTATTTACTATAACACTACAGCCCTTTGCATACCTTTGATTTGTTTAGCAACTTTTTCTATTCCATCTTACATTTTTAATTACTTAAATAACGCCTCTTCTAGTGTTATACATCTCTGAGTGTAACAAACAGTCATTTTGTAAATCTCCGTCTTTATACCAACAGTATAATACTAACAAACACACACAGATACTTAAGGACAATGTCGAAAACCCTTTGACGAGTTCAAACGAAAAAGATCAACAATTCTGACAATCAAACATGCAGTCAGGCAGACTTCGATGATGGTACTTAGAAATTAATTTACCTTGCTGTCTGACAACCAATCAAATCGCATATTAATATAAGACCTCTTCATACTAGATTCTAAAGGCTACTTAACTCCTTTACAATAGACTAGTTAAATAAACAGTCGTCTTCTCTTTGTATTGAACTCATCGATTCTTAACAACTTAAAAATATACCGTAACACAACTCGAAGTCGTTTTTCAATTAAGGTCACATGCATGTAAAAAAAAAACATCTCCAAGCGCTTATTGTAATTCAATCTGGCCAAATACAATTAGTGTTAATGAGTCACAATAAAAAAAAAACTCCGCCTTTTCAACCTTTCCGTTTTCGCTTCACAAACCGGTCTCGGCTCTCGCTCACCTATGACGCGTTACGACCTAGGCATTTTATAGTGCACCGGTGAAGCGTATTTTTAAAAGTCGCCAGTTTATACAAATTTTACGACCGCGCGCTTCTCTACAACAGTGATGTATCTTTAACAATGCACAGATAATGTCGATAGTTGTGTTATTAAGACAATGATCAGTTAACACCGCTTAAAAAATCATGCATTGATTAATAACATCGCTGTAAAACCATCTCCTTGCATTTCTTACTAACATAAAATTATTTCGTAATAGGAATCTATCATGACGCAAACTTGTTCAAATGAAAAAAACAAATTTCAATTCGTCGAAAACATTTGTCACGGCAGTGTTTTTTATAGTTAACAAATAGTACTAATATTATAAATGAAAAAGTTTAGATGGATGGATGGATTAACGGGTAAACAAATAAATAAAATTTGGCTTAGTTGTAAAACATAATCTTGTAAACACACACAGACAAATAATTACTAAAACTTTTTTTTTTAATTCCGCGCGGATGAAGTCGCTGGCAACAGCTATTTAAACCATAAATTAAATCATTTGTTGTGTAACGTAAACATCGATATCAAAATATCGATGTTTCCTTCGATCATCCCTAATGGTGAATCACTTTCGACGCAATGTGCTGCAAGATCTGTGAGCCGGCCATTCATATCGGCACATCCGCGTTACTACATTCAGCCGGTTACGTACAATAGATTATAGCAGAGGCCTTTTGAAGATATCATTCAACTTACATGATCTTAGAATCACAAAAACTATTTAATAAAATCAAAGAAAACTGATTTTAATTGTGCTATAGCGTTTAAAAACTTAGTACGATCTAAAAAAATAGTAATACAAAATTATCTCAACAAACTATCTCTATATTATCAAAATCTAAACCCGTATAGGATGCACGTTACGAAATCATAATTCAATAACACAAACTGGTTGAAAAATCTTTAATAACAAGTCCTAATTAAATTTACAATGAATGTTAACTTTACACTTGTATGAATATACCATTAGTTCAATGTTGAATTTAGATAATGTCATTAAGAAGAGTCGATTAACTTCATACAACTGGAGTCAGACAGTGCGAAACAAACATTGGTTCACTAGACAATGGAACAAGAACACAATAAAGGAAGTATAGTCTCGAAGATAGAATATATTTATAATTTAATATCAAACCTGTTTACCATAAATTTTAATGAGTTTTTCGTATGACAATAATGATAAATAAATCCATAAATTGTATTAACAGACCGACCTTCCAACCACCGTTCTACATTTGTGGTGTTCGTAACAATTACACGGTTTCCTAAATTCAAAATTTAAAAAAAAACTTTTAAGGAAAACTATTCACAACACTCGTCCTCAACTTACTGTAAATAAAATCGTATCAACACGAGATGTCTCCTACGCACAATGTCCTTAACAAAGAAAATGACTTACGCCACTCGTATATGTGATTAAGGAATACGTTAAAAAAGAAAAAAAAACAAAGGACAGACGAACTATCATTAGTGACTGAACAATGAAATTATATATTCCCATTAGGAACCCATTTATTAATTAATATTCTACTTGTAGTGTACTTCACAGGAAACGTTTTAATAATTAATACCATACACCATCATTTATAATTCACAACAAAGGCGAACCCGTTTTTATTCTGGATCGAAATAAAATTCTTACGAAACCTGCTGTTATCCCAAATAACCTTAATCGGTTCACCAATGCCGGCGGCGTAAGTTGGTCCAATTAAATATCTTTTTAACCTTTTTTAAATCAACGCAAACTTGAGTAGACACTTGGCTGCGTGCATACCGCTAATGGCAAGCACATCGCCACAGCTCGAGATAATCGCGCATAAACAACTTTTTAAAAACAAATTCACGGAAGCTACACCTTGTCTAACAGCGCAACGGTCGGCCGCTTCGTTCCTGGAAACCTGCACACCTATATTTGAGCTTAATTAAGCTATAAATATACAGTCTAGGCATTCGAGACGTGGATTGTCTGACGCAATTTCGCATCCGTTCCGATGTTGCTGCGCGTACGTGGGTACTTTCGTTTTTCAAATCATAAATTACGTAATCACCATGCTTTCTGTTTAGAGAAATATACGCATTGTTTGAAATGAAAGGGGAAACTAAATAAGATGTACATGAAATACTTTACGTCGAACAGAGAAAAAACAGACGAATGGAAATTCAGTTCAACTATTTACATAAATTTAAAATCAAATATTTATAAGAAATTTATTAGTATATCTATGTGGATAAGCTATTTATTATATATTCTTTAAAGACAATATGATGAATAATTTCCAATGTTTAATTAAAACAGTGTATTTTTAAATTGGGCGGCAACCGGAACGCAAAATACATTCGGCACTAAACATTACCGTTCTTTGTATAATCGATAAACATAGAGATTAACATACAAGTATCACTAATACAGCATTTAGTACACAATTTTTAAATGTTAACATTCCTCAATGTTCAAAGTTGCCCGCCTACAATAAGATGGTAATTGCTTTAAATATCCGGTCCTTTCGACCTGTAGGTAGTTCGCAGTCAGCTGCATTATAACTGGAGTCGAGTCGATTCAAAATTGCCCAAGGCACGCAATTAAATAACTTAAATGCCAGCATAAAATCACCGTGGCAAGATCGAGAGCGCGAACTCAACTATGCCGGATACCTAGGTATTATGTAACGTGCGTGTGGCCCAGTGGACACATCTTGTGGTTACACTTAAGTTCATGATATAATGCTTGCTACACACCACCGTTGTCAAGCAATTGTATAGCCCATTTTACTTTGTAAAAATCAAGGATCGAATCTCGGTCTCAATGAGAATAAGTTAGCTACATATAGCAAATACATTGAGTAAGATGTCCTTACTAACAAAGTATTTGAAATTACATATGGTAAAAAGCGGTTTTACTAGCAGCCAAACAACGTATGGATCGCATCCAAGTCCATAATATTAAAACTTGGTCGCATATGGATTTCACACTTGCAATAGGCATGTCAGTCCTCATACAAACAGGGTTGCCAACGCTGTACTCTGTGTCATAAAATAGTTCGGTAGTTAAGTAATAAAAAAAATTACGTTTACCACAGCTGTACCCTCAAACCTTTAAGAAAATGAGACTAGAGACTTATTAATGAATTACAAAATTTGCTTGCTTGTTATATGTTACAAGAGCCTTTTCAATCATAAAACAGAATTATACTTTAAAGTCATTGATCGCTCTTAAATGATAAATACAATATTGACAACCCTAAACCCACTGTTACGGTGACGTAGTATTTCTTTGTCCACAAATATGCGATGCAAAATCATGTCATCGCGTCGGGCAATGCAATTAGCATGCGCGCTGTACTCGTGTTACCACATACAACTCACCACGGCTTTACCATAAACGTAACCGTGTACCAGATTTGACTCGAGATCCGGAAAAATGTCAACATTGGGAGAACGAGCTTACGCATTTTCTAATATATAGAGAAATCGCACTGTAAGGGGACGATAAACCTAACGTCGTATTATTACTGTTTTTTTTTCTATGGGCGTCGCTATGCCGCTCTTTCCTTCGCCCCTGGCAGTTTGATGTTTTTTTTTTTATTTGATAAGTGACCAACATTTACTCTAAAGAGGTTTCATAGTACGGAAACCTTATTTTTATTAACAGAATCAATCAATGCTAGTTCCTTAGTTGGTTCATTAGTAGGATTTCTTCGAATTTCCGTTTTTTAAACGAGTCATAGTAAAAAAGTATTACAATCAAAAATCGAATAATGGAAGTTAAAAAACAATTATACGAAATGCACACTAATACATTATCAACTAAAAGAACCAAAATAAATACAAATAAATGAATACCGTTTGTATAACGTGACCAAAGCACATATAGCACGATAGGAGGTACAAAGTACATATTTGGACAAGACAAACATTTTTAAACATATTAAATGTCTTTTAATACATTTTTATCCATGGACCGATGACTTGGTCAAAGATGCGTCGAAAGTCATCGTCATGGCAATCGATGGTGGAGGCTTTTTTTTTGGTAACGAGGGGGAAATCTTTAGAAGATATCCTGCCTTCTGGAAAGGCAGGGTTATGTGAGATTCGTACTCACTAAAACCCCCTCGGTGGCCATCCTCAAGTGCGATTGCGAGCGCCCGGGATCCGCGGAGGAACGCACCGGGACCACGATGGTGGAGGCTTACAATCCGCAAACAAAGAGATTAATTAGATAAACTACCAACTTCTCAAAAATGTGTGGACATGACTTTAATACTATGTAATACAATCTTCAAGTTCTGTACTTCAAATCTTTTATGTTACAAAACAGCCAATCATATTTATCGTAACGGCTGCATTAAATGTGTATAATTTTATTACTAAAAGAGTCATCACCACCGTCAGCGTATAAACATTGCAACTTATAAAAAACAAAATCCTGTTCCTTGTGATTTTTGTGCAAGCCTTCAGACATTATTTAGAAAAACAAGTCAACAACAAAACAGGTATCCGACTCATACAACAATTTTTTTAATTGACGTAAATATCGAGCTACGAATGGACGAAAGGCGTCACTAACACACTTCCGTTTTCGAAGGAAGTCTCACAAATACTGCACGGAATAACAACGGCGTGTCGGTGTATGCTTCAACAAAACTAATGAGCGCACTACACGTAATAATTACAATAAAATAAATCTATGTGCTTAATGACCATATACACATAATGGATTGACAGAGACATTTATCACCAATCATGGTTTCTACAACCAATGAACGTGTTCGAAAATATTGGCGATTCTTTTATTAACGTATTACGTCGGTAAAATTTATATCATTTTACATAAGACACAACCAATATTTATGAATTGTTTAGAAGTCAACTTATTTATTCAATATTTCAGAAAAATGGGTTCATTATGAGTAAAATGCTTAGAGGAAAACTCTGGAGGAATGCAATGTGCATTATTAAAATTTGAAAGAAATGTATGGAGAAAATTGTATAAGATTCAATATGGCATATATGTCTCAATTATCATTGTCAATTAAGGTTATGTTCCTTTGTTTATTTCTCTTAGTAAAAACAGTTGCAATGTCGATCTCATGTGTGTCATTAGAACCAACATCTCAGTGTGTGAAGTGTGTCGCAACATAAAATGACGTTATAACTAATGTTATAAGATAAGAAATAACATCTCAATTATTTCATTTACAACCTTACAATTACAACAGATGCACCAATAGTTGAAAACTACATTGTAAAACAGTTTCATTTACATTGTTTTCATAGTGGTACCCATCAAATAATTTATGAGTATGGTCATAAGGCCCACATTGATAGATAGTATATTATTACATAATCTAGACTCCTTGGGTATATTATTATTACCTTTAATTCACTCTTATACTAGATTTTTTTGTCATAATATACTTGAAACTAGCAATTTTCAGAACTGCTTAGAACTTTTTAGAAATAAATAAATTTAGTTATCCAGTTGGATACATGATTTTATTGTAAAGACAATTATTTATAATGGAAATAGTATATTTTAAAACCAAACAATGGATTGTAATCTATAAAGCTCAATAAAAAAATAAGAAAGTAAACTGAGTTTTCAAATCTAAATGAAAATTGGGTATTGGCACATAAAACATAAAACAAAGACATTAAAAAATAAATATAAGCAAACAAATGTTATCCAATCATTACAAAAATAATGTAATCACATAAACCATTAATGCAACAAAATAATTTTTTTATATGTTTGACTCATAACTTAGTCTCTATTGGTATTTAATTAAAGCAACATTAGCAGGACCTGTCTGTATAAAATCATCAATAATGTTGTGTAAATAAAGCTTATCAAAAACAAACTCGGACAAATATTAGAACAGATAAGACAAAGAAAAGTGTTACATGCATGTTGTTTACTTTGCAAACATGAGAGGCACTCACCAGTTGGAACTCTCTCCGCCTGTCGTACGCCCTTTTTATGGCTCTGTCCAGCCACAAGGAGTGTATGTGTGGCGCGTAGTGCATGAATAGCAGGCTGTCGAGTGACGCACTACTGTTGAAGTGCAGCGCTTGCTGCCCGATGTCGAGGTTCCTCGGATTTTCCCACGGGATCGCGAGCTTGTCCCGCGCGTCCACTAACACTTGTATACCTTTCACAATATTCTGATAAATCACATGTTGGTATTCGCGCACTAGTTCCGGCTCAAACTTAACTCTGTGTATTATTCTCATCTGTTTCAGGAATGTTGATTTTCCGCTTTCACCTGCACCGAGTAGCAAAAGTTTGACCTGTCGCCGTAAGGTCTGCTTGTCCTTCTCCAATATTCTATCGATCTCTTTACTCCTGTAACGTTGCTCTATCTCTTCAGGTGATAGTTTTAAGCGCAACCAACATGTCAGTGCTTCTGTACAACAGTAACATGACCACAAATCGTTGGCCATTTTGCATGATTATTGCAAATACTGTAGAGAAACTGAGTATATGACCTTACACGCTATTTAAACAGGTTAACACATTTTCACAATAACACATCGTACACGCTGACAACAATAAAATAAAATAAACGATTAATCCGGAATTAGTTGTACACACGCACCGTACCCCTCCCAAACTCATTGAGAAAAATAAAATGAGAAATTGTAAAACGCCACAGATAAGATACTTGATAATAAGTGAAAAAGTGTTGTTCTTTGGAAAATTGAAAGTTGGAGGTTGACAGCATAATATCGATTTATTCTCAAATTAATCTAAGTGAACTTAAATATAACTTAAAGTATATAAGGCATTTTTTTTCATGTACCCTGAAAACAAAAAAACCTTAAGAAAAAAGTAATCTGAATAAAGGCAAGTTTACGTTACGTTTGCATTTGTATTATTAGTTATATACTCTTTGGCAAAATACCATTATTTTATTAGTCTGAAATGTGACAAGATCTGTCAATCTGTCAAATATACCTCGATTTTCTCAAAGTTCCGCGCACAATAAGTTGTGCACGTGTTGTTTTAAAGTTATCTTCTAAATTGTAATATACTTTCAGTTTCCTTCTTTAAACGTTGTGAGATTATTGGCATTCTTCTAATCAGTTAACTTTTTTATACATAACCCATACATGATGTAAATTTAATAAAAAAAATATTGTGCGATGTCCAAAGAAGGTTATAGTACAGAGAAGAAAGAAGGTGATAGTAAAGTTGTTCTCGAGAGGTTACAATCGTATTTAAAGGATAAAAGAAGCGCTGAAACAGCGGAGTCTAGCATAAGTTACCCAAAACCCAGTACTAGTTTTGAACAGAGCTCGCAAGGTACTTCAACTCTTGAAGACAGTAGTACTGTTTTACGGGAGGTTTTAAATCACAAGAAAGCCGAACTGCTACGTCAGCCAGAAATTATTGCATATTTGAAGGACGTGTCTGCATCTCTTAAGAAATAATGGAAATGATAGCTCAGAAAAATGTCGCCGCTTTGATGCGGAAAACAATAGACCGGCAAAATGCTCTAGCTCGGATGAAATTGTCTTTTAAAAAAGGTCAGATTGAGCAAGTTCTAGTAAATTATACGAAGAATAATGATGTTGGTCCATACCACGATCTCGTTAAAGTACTGAAGGAATACCCTATAAATGACGAGAATTATAAAGTACTTATAGAAGACTGTTTAGCATGCGTCGTACTTCTTGGAAGAGAATTGAAGTATTTTGTCGAAGTCTTGTGCAATGTGGAGTGGGCTAGTAGAGGGGAAATGTTTGTTGAACTGTACAGCAGATTTATACTTAACCTTGTAACAGCTCACACTTACCATAGCCCCAGAGTTATGACAAACTTGGTTAAGTTATTTAAGGGTATGTTTATATAATTTTTATGTACAATATTTACATAATATTGAGAATTGCTTGTGCAATACTATCTTTATATTGTTGTGCAATATGATTGCTTCTATTATGTTTTATCTTTTTACATAGAACAACGTTTAAATTAGATTATCATAGGCAATATATAACATGTTTATGTATAAAATAATGACTACAACATATCTGTTAACATGCAGCTGATGGTACCAACTGGGATGATCAGCCTCCAGAGGAACTGATGGCTAAATGGTCCAACATTCACACAATTATTGCACAAATTGTTGCAGTGATGCCCATGTAAGTAAATAAAAACATATTAATTTAAATTTGTAACATTAGTATTTATTTATGTCAATAACAAAACAAAAATATGGCAACTTTTATTGTCAGAGGTCAAGACCCATTTCAGGTCACTGCATCATTAGTTCCTATTTTTTAAATGTGACTTATATAATCCTTTTTATTTCAGGACAACTGATATATTAATGAACAGAATTATAGACCAGTTTCCATATTACAAAGCAGGCTGTTTCTCCAATAGGGCTTATGTACACAATCTTATATGGATGAGTAAATATTTACCATTGTTAAAGGAACAAATTGTTATGGCTATTATTAACAGGTATGTAGCTTATTTACTACATTGAAAACTTCCAACAACTAGGACTGTCCTTTGAAGAGTTTTATATGTAGATATTAATATTAAAATCTCTTATAAAATATCAGTTTTGTAAAATTTACCAACATTATAAAAATCCATTATATTCTTTATATGAATACATCAATTTATGTAAATTAATCTAGGTCAAGCAAAGCTACGCTCTTATCTTCAGATAAGATGATATATAGATTTGTTATTTGCATACTTCATAACATTTCATAGATATAGCCTTATCACATATTGAAAACATACAATAACTAATATACATGTAAAAACAAGACTAATATTATATTGAAAGCAATTCAATCTGATCTTATGATTACATTAGAAATTACAGAATTATAAACCAAATTTCATAATTGATACATTCAAATATTGCCGCATAGTAAATTATCAAACTCAGAATTTACTGATTGCTGTAAAAAAATATATATAAAAATAGAATCCATACATGGAGTCCAAGTAGTTGAGAGCAAGGATGCAATGGAAGTTTTACATCGGAACTGAATGTCCTAAAGCAATTGAATGTTCCACCTTTCAATATATGAGTCTAACCTCCATAATATCCCTAATTGATAGTGACTCCTTGAAGTTGTTATGATAGAAAATGCTGATGACTTC
The DNA here is from genome assembly GCA_027563995.1 of Papilio gigon. Taxonomy (NCBI): domain Eukaryota; kingdom Metazoa; phylum Arthropoda; class Insecta; order Lepidoptera; family Papilionidae; genus Papilio; species Papilio gigon. The sequence continues at coordinate 7,814,023 of JAODUI010000027.1, forward strand.
CTGAAAACAACCTAAAATATTTCCTATATGGCGGGCATAGTGTTAAAGTCCCAGTTCTTCGAAGACCCCAGGCGACAGGCTTTTAGTAAGTCGAGTCTCATAACATAGTTTGCAAAATATTTTTAAAGATTGCTCCACAGAACCAAAGAATGTGTTAGGTTTATGATAAACGGTATGTTGATATTTAATTATGTTTACTTCTCAGAATGGTTACAATGGATGTGAATATAGAAGGTCAAACTAAGAGTAATGCAGAGATAGACACAATGTTTGCAATGGACACCGAGGTACAAGACACTGTATCAGAGACGCTGGATTACTGCATGATAGAAGTGTTGAAATGGTTGGAGGATGAGAGGGAGCCGGCTCTTGTCATCATGTGCAATGTCTTTGAAAGAGTGATCTTACCAACACATGGTATTAGGTAAGTTTTGACAATTTGATTATATAAAAATAATCGTTAATATGCCCTTTTTCCTATGGAAGGTCTGCACAGTGTGTACTCTTCCATATATCTATCAGCCGTCGTATCTGAATTCACTCTTTTACACATTACCTTTGTCAATCTATTCATACATTCTTTAAGAGATTATAAAGTTGGGACAACACAATTGGAGAAGTAAGTTTGCTTAAAAAGGCTTTATGTTTGTAAGAAATCATAATAAAAACTATATAAATTAAGAGTCATGGTATATTTAAAGTGTATATTATTCCATAATTAACACAAAATAAAAATTGTTGCATTACTTTTTTTTTATTTTTTTTTTTTATTGTAATTTTTTCAGACACGTGCAATTCCTAATAGTCTACACGATATCAATAAGCCAACAATGCGCTGACCGCATATTCTCCAATCTATGGATGATAACGGCCGGGCTCCATGGATCTGGGCCAGGAGCGTTGGCCACAAGACGGACAGCGACCAGTCATTTAGCCGGCTTACTCGCGCGCTGCGTCCGCATATCAAACAGTAGACTAGTACATTATCTGAGAAGTATGGCGGAATGGTGTCACTCGTACATCACCGCAACTCAAGAAGCCACCACCGCCAGTGACAACACCAAGGTGCATGGTATCTTCCATTCCATATGCCATGCGATATTCTATCTGGTTGCATTCAAGAATCATCAGTTATTTGTTAGTAAAGAAAGTGAGTACAATGTCATTTTTAATGTATGTTCAAGACAATATTTAAAAAAAAAACATTACACAAATTTATAACGTTTGCTAGAATCCATCAAAAAACTCGTTGATAGTATCAATAGTCTAATGATTAATGGTACGTACCGATGTAGCGGTCGTAGGTTCTAAGCCCGCCATTCAAAAATTGGATCTCGTTTTTATTAAATTGTGAATCATATCCTAATATAAACATAGTCCAGTTTAACTCTAGTAGTTCATGAGATATATACAGAACTGATAAATGTTACTAAACAAATATTATTTCCATGTTTCCAGGTCTAAACTTCGTGGAGTCACTAAACCTGCCCCGTCTGGTGACATGTTCATTAAACCCGCTCCGCACATGTCCGCCGCAGGTGACGCGGGCGTTCTCCTCGGTGACACGAGCTCACCAAGTGGTCTACTGCCAGGCCATCATTGAGAAGAACACGCGGCACTCTCTGCAGTACAATACTGA
>JAODUI010000027.1:7823493-7850554 GCA_027563995.1 Papilio gigon
ACTCGGTGTCAGTACCGACTAGTTTCGAGCCCATCGGGGGCTCATCTTCAGGGTGAGTGGGAACGGTACTATCGCGCTTTCGCGGCCCGTCGCTCACTCAACTAGTCGGTACTGACACCGAGTTGCACGTGAGTTAAGCCGTTTTATAAGTTATACATATTGTCAAGTATATTTTAAGGTCACTCATATTTAGCTGCCAGCACCATAATTATAGTAGAATTGATTAATCATTTTTCATGACCACAAAACAGTATTTATATAATATTTATTTAATAGTTGAATACAATGTCCACTCTAATTGGTTACATAACTGCAGTTAAAAGTACACGAGATAACGGCGTTTTATCAACGATTATTTGGTCAATAAAGGTCTAATTAGTACTTGCTTTTGTTTAATTGTAATTACGATGATAAATTTTGTTTCTTTTTTGGCTAATCGAAAAATAAACTGCCAGTTGGTCAACTACCGATGGGTCAATCAATTAATTGCTTGTTTAGAGCTATCCTTTGCCTCCAGTACCGAGTGTTTTAGTTTTTTTTTCTTATTTGGGACAGACTGGCAACCGATAGCATTACGCATATATATTTCGGTTTAAAAATTAAACAGTATTACCTGATTAAATTACGTAATAAAGTAAACGCTTAATGTAACAAGTGTATGGTAGTGTTTCGAAAGTGTAACGATTTTAATTGAAACGAGATTCAGCGTTGCAGCGCGGATTAATGCGAAATACTTCTAGCACTCAGCCCAGTGCACGCTGCTCATCAACAATGTTAATAAATAATTGCGTAATCACACATTTAGAATATCCTATGCTATTCTGTTATTGTCTATATATAAATTATCAAGATATACATTTGGCTGAAACGTCCAGTAACCGGGCCATGAAATTAAAAAATATATATATTAATAACCATGAAGTGCGGGAATCGATTCGGTATAATTAAATTTTGTTTTTTTGATATAACGATTACAATAAATTATATTTATTAAAATAATTTACATTTTTATTTATGGCCCAAGGAACACGCACAGAACTGACCTTGATATGAATACTGATTGATATATAATTCCTCGTAGCATTTGAATAGTTTATATAATATGTGTAATTAATATGCGCCTGAGTTCACGACTGACGTTCATGGTTACACTCCCAAACTCCGATGATGCTATTATAAAGTCTTCCTGTCAACTAAAATTTAATGTTTATTTTTTTATGGGCGACGGCTGAACGTTGTTGAGCCAAGGACTTTTGTTTTTGGTTATTAAAAAAAAATATTCTTATAAATTTTGATCACAATTAATAAAATTTAAATATACAATCAAATATATTTTTTTTTATAAAAGATTGCCTAATATCTACGCTAAATCGAATATTCGTATGTTTTGTTATTACTTATTAGTTATTCTGCCGCGTGTTTACAAAAATGTACAAACGTATTCGTTGAAAGGTTACAAGCGGCCGCTTAGTGTAAATTCCTCGTACTAATTCATACTGCTCTCCTGTGATCACATAACTCCGAGTGCGGCAAACTATTGACACACAGTTGGACTCATAAATTTCCTCTTCCCGCTTCAACACAATAAAGACCATAGACCACAATTATTGCTTTATAAAAGCGACGTGTAACTTCTCATTTAAAGTACTTCCTTTTGCAAAAGTTCACCCGCAGTGAATGCGGTGTTGAGCATAATGTCTCCGTCGCTTTCTTCCGTAGGCATATATGTTATGCATTATCTTTTTGTATCTGTAGACACTCGTAATATTGTTGTTATGAAGTGTAATGTGTTTTTGATTACAACTGCACAATTTTTCTATATCTTCCTCAAAGTTAAAAATGTGACTAAGTATCTTAACTTAATCGTTTTAAATTATTTTTTGGGAGTAATTAAATAGATCTAAGCAACCAAATTTTCCAACTGTGTCACATAAATTTTTTTAAACGTTTTTTGCCTTCATTAAAATTTGATTTTTGCAGTTACATATATTTGTTCCATAATTGGGAGCCGACTCTTTGTTTTGAACAAAAACATGTTTCAATACCGCTCATTATCTTTAAAAAAAAAACATGTTTTTGTCGGTCAAACCTCAAGGATATACGAACGGTAGTCAGAGGGCATGCGTGATTTTAACCGGTTAAATGCTAATATTAGACTTTAATGCATTTTATAATTACGTTTAGTATTTAAATTCCTTCTTGAAATACTTTATCTATGAATCAATACGTTAGGCGAAAACTTTTTAATTTCGCAAACGGATGTGAAGTGAATTCAGCTTTTTATGTTAAAAAAAAAACGTTTATTAAAAATTATTTTCGAATTTCGAACAATAAGCGACAGTAAAAGTATTAAAAAAATGTTCAAAGCTGGTAAGCGTTAGTTTTTACTGTCACCTCGTTGGGAGAAACAGCCAAAGGTGATTGACCATAGACTTTCACTGACTGCTAGGTGTACATCGTCTACTATTTTTGTCTAATAAAAATAATTAAAAAAGAATCTTTGGCTAGTGATATGTAGTAGTCGGGTGGGATCGTGGTCAAGCGTTTGTTTCGATTAATGAAAAAAAAAATAGTACATCGTCGAATTTGTCGTCATAAACATATTAACAATCATTAAGATTTTTGTCACGTTTCCCGAGGTGATATACTGTGATTTGTTTATCAATACCGGCCCTTATATCGATGTAATAAATATTAATGACGTTTGTATTGTCCGGATTAAGGAAAATATGAATAACAATTTATTCTAATCAAAACTATAGTCGGTATATACACCGTTTTACACGTGATATAAGCTGTTACTATAATTAGTGTAGCGTTAAACTATTACATTATATACAAATATGTTAGTTTATTTATGTAAAGGATACAAGTAGTCAGAATCTGACCACTAGACGCTTGTGTCGCGAGGATCTAGCTCTTAGTACTTAACTAAATACCTATTTGACGGAAATAAATATAAGGAAATATGCATTAAGTTTTAAGTGTCGACATAGGTCATAAAAGATTACTAAAACAGAAGAATGCTTAAAATTCACTACACACTTCTAGTTTTAACTGAACCATTCAATTGTTCGGTTAAATTTTTTGGTTAAGTTTGCAGTTTTACCTACATATCGATCGATTAAATAGTGACATTTTACAAAATATTCGGAGCATTAGATTATTACAATTAAATATTAAAAAAAAACTTATGTCATGTAAAAAAATGTCAATTTTGAATACTGACATTTTGACGTTTAACTGTACAGTTCGACTGTTCAGTTGAAACTGGCGTTAGTAGTGTACTATGGCGATTAGACATTTAAAGTTTCTTAAAGCATGACATTAGTTGCGATTGCACGCAAGAGTGCAATAAATCCGAACAGTTTTGATACGCAACGAGTCGGTTACAGAATACTAACTAGTTCTGTTCGTGAAACAAATAATCTCATACTTTGATGTTTTTAAATGGTTACATAATAATATGTTGTAAGATATTGAACCTAAAAATATGTGGGATTTGCATTTTAATATATCAATTATATTTTTTTATAACATTTGAACCAATCTACATATTTATTGTAGACTTTAATTAAATTTTATTATGGGAAATGTTCTGTTATGTTATGTTCGTGGTTTGTAATCTTAGAAAGAAAAAATCAAAATCGTTTTAAAAGATACAAATTTGGTACAAGCTCGATTTCTGAAGATATAAGCACGGGACTGTCACACTCAGAGTCGCATGATAATCCTTAAGTAGTACATTTCACCTAACTAACGAGAAGACTTAGTGTGTTGTCGTGTTTAATTTTTTGCACCAGCTAATATGCAACTATTCCGAAATTAAAATAAGAAAAAACAATAATTGTAAGTGCTTCGTCATTGTAAATACATTGCAAGCTGCAAGTCCCGACGGTTGCGTTCGCTTCGCCTTGGCCTTGGTAGCTGTCGCAACACCCTGTATCTGCGAATCATTAGCGCCTAGTGTTTGTGCAACGCTGCGCACTTAGATGCCGTCTAGTAAACTATTATAACTATAAATATATGTCAAATATGTATGCAACATACTTCATACTACGAATGTTTGGATGGATCATCAACCTGCCCTTTTCCCTAGGGAGCAGTGGCCGTCACACTTTTCTATCCAAAGGCCAAATACGACAATGTGAGATACCGTGAGCCGCACATTCGTGGTGTACTTGACACAACCAATAAACATTTATTTTTCGAAAGATGTATATGATACGAAAGGAATATTAGTCACACAAATATTTACGTCGGATTTGATTCGATTCATCGGACACACTTCTGCACTGCAAAACTGCTGAATATGACAGAGTAAGCTGAGACAGAAAGCTGGCTCTCGATTCGTCTCTTGTCTCATCAATATTGAATAAAACACTCCAGCTATAGGTATGTGTCTATGGATGGATATGTTATGTATTGCGCAAGTGTTTCTACACTACCATCCGTTTCATTGTCTTTGATAAAACCAGAGACTACATGTCAGCATCATCATCATCCTTTTGTCTTTCCCCTGGCGGACATAGACTTTCCGGATGCCTTCCACAGTACACGAGTGGGGTGGTAGTAGAATTATACAGAAATGAAAACACCGTTTATCTACTGTTTTAATTTAATTTTCTCAGTAGCCAAAGCGAGTTTGCGTATATTGCATAGACAACCAGCTGATGCCTCCTGAAGAATAGGGTCTTTTGAACCAATCGTTTCTAAGAGGAACTGCACCACGCCGGCCTGTTAAAATAGATTATAATTAAGTGGTTGGTGAAAAAGATCGCTAATTACTTGAATCTTTCTATTATAAATACGAATGTTTAGAAGAATCGATGAATAAAAATTATTACATATCTTTAGAATAACTGAATTTCGCTGAAATTTTACAAAGATGTAATAATGGTCATTAAGATGTATGGAATGATACATAGACATTTTTTTAATTCCAGCATTCGCCTGCAAAGGCTGGTTACAAAATAATTGATAATCTGCTTTAATGATAAATGTATGATCGTAATTTCTTTCAAGATATTAAAATCGACACGTAATTAAGTCGTCACAAATATTCTACAATGTTCACGAACACAATTGTCTTCGCAATGCAATATTAACATTTGAACGTTTGCACATTAAAATTGATTACAATATTTTATCAACAAACATTAACGAAATTATTTTGTTATACTTATGAAATAATGTAATACCCCTGATAATAGGGTAGGCTCTGAGCCCCTCAGTGGGGACGTATAGTGAGCTGATTATGATGAAATAATGTAAAAATCATCTTTACAAGCACAGGTACATTGATAATGTTAAGTTAAAAATGTCCAATAGTTTGTAGAACAATAAAATTCTTGTGTTTATGTTTGTCGATGTCAATTATATTTATTTTATATTCGTATCGCTTGTATTATAACATACTTTTTACGATCACCATTTTATTGATAGTCATGGTTATAAAACACAATAGCCCATTGGTTAAAAGATCTTTCTAATCTTAGAACACCTGATCAAAGTACTATCAGTCTTCCAGTCTATTAATACGACTGTACGCATATCCAATCTGGTTCCTGTTTATCTCCGAAAGGGTGGGATCTATTTTGACGGACTTTTACCGTAAATTAGCTGAAGTATGCGATAATAATATAGGTTGATTTTTTTATTCAACCCTGACGAAGTCGCAAGTAACCGTTAATATCGATTCATTACAATATATATCTAAGATATTAGTAATTAAGAAAAATGAATAAAAATAACAATTATAATATTACTACCATTATTTGTAATAAAAACTTTACTGCACATATAATTACTGTCGCAATAAACCGGTTAAAATAAATGACTATACGGTACTTCTGTACCAACAACCTGGTAATCTGTAATCCGGGGTACTTTGATTTATTTACTTAACCAGGTAATATTCAAATCAAAGACGCTCGTAATAAGGCCGCTATTACAGAGAATATAATATATCATATGAGAGAAGCAAATAAGGAACTTACAGCGTGCATGGTAACACAGTTGATGGAGTAGAAGGAGAGGTGGTAGAGCGCGAGCGCGGTGGCGCGGTGCACGTTCGGGTCCCGTGACGTCATGTAGTTAACGAGGGGAGTGATGGCGCCGCGCTTGCCGAACTCCTGTCGGTTCTGCGCCCAGTCGCAGCAGTACGCGATCGCCACGCCCAGGTTAGCACGCAGGTGGTCATCGGTGGTACTCACTGGAATAAATCTACTTAGTAACTGGATAACCAAGACAATAGGAAAAAAAACAATATCATTTTCAAGTAGCTATATCAGTTAAACAATCGGGTTTACCCAGTCGCTCGTGTTAATGGAAAGTAAATCGTAGCTAGTTTTTTCTACGCTCTATAGCATTGTTTATTTATAAATTTCCAAGCAATATGACAAACTTTAGCAACAGTCATCGACCACAAGCAGCTCGAAGGCCAGCAATGATTGTGTAACGGTTAAAGCAAACAAAACTTTGAAGTCATGGTCAGAACAAGAGATGTCCGCCTATTGAAATACAAGTTCCGTTAAACTCGCAACGTTTCCACGCACATCATCGTTTTTACTCTTTCGAATGGTTACAATGAACATTGGACTTTCGTTTGAAACTTTCACGTGATCTCAATTTGACTTTATCAACGTTTATGCAACTTTTACGAGACAAAATTGTTAACAAATTACACATAGGAAATTGCAATTATTGGTCGTTATGTAAACAATTATCGGGTTCTTAGAAAGTCAATGGTTAGATCAATTCAATGTGGTTAGGGTACATAATTAATTAAGCATCGAAAATATATTATTCATATCACATCATCATAAGATCCCGGTAATTTTGTTTAATGAACCTTCCTAGCGACTTCTTAGAGACCAGAATGTCCCGAAAGGCTTAATCCAAGGTCTTAATTAAGCAATACATACCCAACTTGGACAGTTTAGCCACGACGCCATGATCAGAAATCACGGCCAGATTCTCATTATCTTTAGCGATCGTAGCGATTGCCGCGCATACAGCAGATAAAACATTATGGTCATCGGAGTCCAGTAAATCCACGGTCAGTTCCAAAGCGCCCACAAAAGACCGGACCATCTCACCGGAATCCGGAGCGTTCTGCACGCATGGACTCAGTGCTAACGCCGCATTCGTCTGCACCTTTTTAGAGTCGTTCTTCAGCAAGGACCAGATCAACCTGACTCCGTCTAGTTCGTCTATTTGCATCATACAATTGTGTTCCTTTGCACATTCCATTAAAACCAACGGCACGTTCTCCAGTAACGGTTTATATGTATTGTTCAGATGATGTACTGAAAAAAGAAAGGCATTAGACGATGCTTTCACTAAATGATCACATTTATTATTGTTTGGTTCTTACTTAGCATTGGAATGCCCCCGGAGGCACGTATCTTCTCTCGATTCGGCGGGTACTTGGCGCATTCCGCCAAAGCTCCAGCGACGTTTGTTAGGACACCATCATTTTCATCGTCAAGCAGTCGAACTAGTATCGGAACTGCACCAAGGAAGTCTAGCTTTTTAACACTAGCGTCACTGTTGGCACATTTCCATAGTGCTCCTGTTACCGCTGCCATTAAAGGTTTATTTGCCCTGTTACTGGTATCTTTCGCAGCATCTATCAAAAGTTCTAATCCTCCAGCTTCTCTTATCATGTCTCTTGTTATAGGATCACTCGCACATTTGTATATAGCCAAACTACAATACGTCTGAAACAAAAAAAATACAATTAACTTTAGTAATAAGCGAAGAGACATAATAATGGATAACATACCTTTAAGTCTTTATCTTCGTTTGCTAAATGTGTGATCAGATCATTGACCATTTTTTCCGTTTGTATAGCCAACTGGAAGGAGGTTTCATTGGCGCACATTTGTAGAAGACCGACAGCGGGCACGGCGACGTCGAGATGTACTGTCTTAAGCAATCGAGCTATTAAAGGAACCATGCCATACTTCCTCATAGCCTCACGGTTCCTCTGCGAGGCAGACATTGACCATAACGCCTTAGCGCCAGCTCGGGCGATATCTAAAAATTGAGTCTCCTCTAGATTTAAATCTTCCCTTGCCGTCACCAGATATCTATGTAAAACAAAATGTAGATTTAATTATTCATTAAGAATATGTCGTTAAAAAACACTATTTAATGCGATTTATTAGATATCTTACCTTTCTTTAATATCCAGTAAATCAATTAATTTAGGCAACCCACCGAACTTTCTACAGAATTTTCTTGTCTTACGAATTCTGCCCAAATTTGCGATAGTCTCGGCTGCTAATATTTGAACGTCCTTTGCTGGATCTGACAATAGACCGACCAATAAAGGGATAGCGCCCAGATCTGTGACCTTTTTTCTTATTTCGATATTAGGTGAGATATCTTTGAGAACTGCCAAGCTGCCGAGAATGCAGCAGAGGTCTCTAGTTTCTAATAAATTGACAAGTAATTCCAAGCCGCCAATTTCTTGTATGGCTCTTTGATTAACTTCAATCGTTAAATCGTGATCTTTGAGACAGGATAGTGCGACCATTGTAGCCGTTTGATTTCCAGCCTTCATATACTTGACAAGTTTTTGTATATGCCAGTACTCTGGTGGTATCTCTGAAGACTTGATGAGATCTGCCCAGTTGTCCTCAGAGGGCGTGGTCGAGGACGCTGAGGATGCTGACGTATCAGATCCCTCTGTGACCATTACGATTCTCGGCAATCCAACCGCATCTTGACCTCCTTCCATACTGAACGCCGATATATTATCGCCTTCGGCCATGATTTATTTAATTACTACGTTCACAAATAAATAATTAACACAATTAAATAAATATAGTATTCTAAAATTCTAAAAGCCCGATGTGGACATTGAAGTTTTAGTATTTTGACTGGTGATACGTCAATACGGTTGCTAGGCAACGTTGCTCGCTCCAGCTCACTCCACTGACAGTAGAATGACAACAAATTAACTATACAGTCTGCAGGACATTGAGATGTAACACGCGCGTAACGCAAAAGGGGTGTGTAGGGTTATAAGTTAAAATTTTAGTTCAAATTATCATGACCGTTCGAGTAACTTTTTTCTTTGCGTACTGAAGATTGTACATAACATTAACAGAGTTGCATATCTAGGTACACGTAAATTATTTTGTGTTAATTAATTAACGCGCAATTAACTCCTCCGTTTGTTTCAGTTTCGTCGGAGCGTTCGAGATGTTCTCAAACCGGAGCACAATGATCATTACCTACTTAGATGGCTTCGTGGTAATTATCATTTTCAAAACATTATTTTTAGTTGTACAGTCGCCGTAGTTCACGGTGTTCATCTTTAAAAGCGGACAATTGTTTGAACATCAGGTACACCTTGAAACGATAAAGCTCAATTAGTGTTGTAACAATATCGTTGTGTCTGATCAAAACATTAGTAGACCCGATTCGTTTGTTTGCAATTAGCAATTTTTACGGTATATAAGTTAGCTTAGCATTGAGATACAACGCATTTTCTGTTGTTGCAACACCTCTAATGAAGGCCACTGTATATATAAACAAATGTATATATTTTCAGTGATTATCAGAGATTTTGCCATTGTGCGCTTAAAATGAGCTCAATTTAAGATTCTTAAATTGTATAATTGCGGTAATAATTTATACAGATAATACTTATTGCTAGGTTATTGTTTGAGGGTCTGTGATGTTATTTGAGTCTAACTCCGCTTGTGCAACAGCCGGAAACTGAGGCTTAATGATGATGAACTTACGATTACAACTGACAAATGGAAAAACCTCAATAAAAACTCCTCTGAGTGAAGTCAAAGGTTATTGTTTCCTTTAATCTTTTTTCCTCATCCTAGATGGCGTTTATTAAAAAAAAGTGTCGTTGAACAGGTTTTTGAAAATTGAATAGTGACACTTTTAAGCGTTTGAAAAACTGTCATGAATATGTTTTTTTAGTTTAGCACTAATACGTACTGATCAAGACTTTGGATACCCAATCGTATGGTAGAGGGTTTGAATCCCGTAACTCGACTGTTGTCCTAAATCATGTCAAAGGTGTTTTTGTTATACATTTTTATATGAAGGTCTAATCAAAAGGTTGTTTTTTTTTTACGAGAATGGGCAAACGAGCGGTGGGATTACACAAATGATCATCATCATAGATGACAGGAGCTCGGAGGTATTACGGTGTTACATCGTTACCTCTCATTAATTAACGAAATTAATTAAATAAAAAATCTCATTAATGTTGTTCAACCACAATACGAATAAATCAAGGTTTAAAATAAAACAAAAAGTTTACATTACTTATTGTTTGTAAGATCTTAAGATAATTTTGTATCATTCATGTTTTTCTCATTATTTAGCGTAAAGATCTTTCGATGTTGATATAAAAAAAAACAAATGCCGTGTAAACCTTAAGTATTCATTCTTAAATTTGTAGATAATGTACTGTTGTCGTTCATTTGTTATAAGATTTTTTTATTACTTGTTTCTATATAGAACCCAGACACGGCAACCATAGTAGTTATTTTTTTTAAAGTATTCATTTTTTCTGGTAGGCATATATACATAAATTAAACCTTGTATGAAACCTCATTGCTCTTAAAAGGTCACGTATGATCGTTACTGAATATCTCGCAATTTAGAAAGGATCTTAAAGCCTTGAAGTTTTATGAAAGGTAAACAAAATAATATTTTTATTTTTTTTTAAATGTTATAATTACGCGTAAAGCGATTTTCCAAATTGGCGTACAAAATGATTACCGAAATAAATTTAAACATAATTTATAAACAATATTCCATAGAGTTAATAAAATAGTATTGTTATACTGATACGTTATTGTTTTTCGTGTATTGTTGCAGCGCGACAATGGAATCCGGAAGCTGCTGAGAAAATGTTACGAGATGTAAGTGATCTGTATAAACAACATAACATGTAATAACTTTATATACTATCTTGTCGTCCTCCACTTTATTTCATCATCATCAACCTTGCACTTCTCCCTACAGATGGTCGGCACAGTACGTACCAACGCGTGTTCCCCTTAAGAGTCGCTTGATCGTTTTTATTGAGTCGAAGACGCGGGCACAGAAACCACTAGGATGCAGTTTGTAAATATGTTTGTGAGAAAGTTGGTCAATGGTCAGAGCACTGCTACAGTTGACGACTAATTACTTTTTACTATTACCCCAGTTTTTGTGGTCGTCATTCGTCAATTTGTGAGTAAGGGCACAGTCCACAGACAAGGCATTTTTTTGGTGGAACACCGCGAACGTTTGCGATTGTACTACATCCATACATCTCTATCAGTAGTCATGTCTGAACTCGCTCACTTCTTACGCGTGTCCTCTTTCACACAATCCATCCACACCTTCTTTAGTCTACCTCAAATTTTGTTTCAATAATTATATAAATCAGAAATGCCGCTGTTGAATATTTCTTTTCTATATATTTTTTCAATCTCAGTCTAAGCGGGTACCGTTACTTCTACGACTTGATTGTAGGCGGAAATGGTAGTCGTGCGACTTTAACCCTAAGTCTTTTCTATAGAACCGCGGGTCTTATTTCCATTGGGACGGCCAAAGTCGCCAGTAGTTAAATGGCGTGGCGATATAAAATAGTATTTTATTATAGTCACTTCTTTGGCGTGAGAAATGGGGCATCGACACCACACTGTCCTCGTGGAAATCGCCTGAAGCACTCGAGAAACATTTCCCAAGCGGTACAACGGGGTTCGACAAAGAAGGATCTCCTGGTAAGTTAATGACTTTTGTTCGGATTTAAAGTAATGAAAATTATCATATATAAGTATGTTACAAAAATGATAAATTTATTTCTAAGCGTTGTTAAATATTTAACCTTAATACCTTTCTGTCACAATAAAATGTACGTTATTTGCATGTTTTCGTAATAAAATGTTATCTTGTAACTTCACCTTTGACGCACTAAGCAATTTTTACATCATCTTGTAAAGCTACATGACATGTATCAGTCGACGCAGCATAGGTAGGTCTCCCGCACGATGGACCAATAACTTAAACATGGTTACGGGAGTGCATTGGATGCACAGAACATCGTGGCAATTGATGGGATACACCTACATCCAGCAGTGAACGACGAGTTGGGCTGATGATGTTTATTATGTGTACACTAATTATTTGCATCACGTAAATGTTTCAGTCATAATAGTTCCTTTCGTGGGCTTGGACGTATGGGGCCTGTTGCACTCTGTCAGCAGGACTGACGTCATCCGCATGATCTTGCGACACCTCGAGAACTACCTCGCCGCCGCGAGGAAACAGTCCCTCGTGCACGGACCGAACGCACTCAAGGTGTGTTGACTTTTCACTGCCGAAAGACACGTACATATTGTCTTCTCACTTATTTCAATAGGTAAGGAGAGATAGCAATACGTCTGTATACTCGCTTGGGAATACAACGGCAATGTTTGATTTAACACGTTCGCTGCGACATCAATTTTTGCGTACGAGGTTTTATCGACCCGATCTGTGACTAGACGTCAGTGTGGTACACGGTCCATTAGACCCCACCCAAAACAAAGTTATTCCCTTCGCGTCGTAGAGAAGTACACTTATTTTCTTGCCACACCACGGGGAGGTTGCATTAAGGTTGATTAAGGCCTCGTTTCGCAGCGAATGTGTTAAACAAGCAATACTTAATTTCTTTTGAATGACAGTCTGAGGACTAGTTACCATTCTAACACAATCTTCAAAGTCAGTCAAGACAGTTAAGCGACAATAGATAACATGTTCGTGCGGAAATTATTGCTAAATTTATTTTTAAAAACGTGTTATTGGAAAACAAAATATATACATAAAATTTACATTAGTTTTACATATTGACCTTTTAGTTTGACGCGACCTATCCAGCTTACGTTTTACATGTTAATAGTTTATGTTCGTCGCCAGGTGACAGTGTTGTTTGACCTGGAAGGGTTCAACATCCGACAGTACGCGTGGAAGCCTGCCGCTGAGATGGTGTTCACACTGCTTCAAATATACGAGGCTAATTATCCGGAAATTTTGAAAACATGTTTTATAGTTAACGGTTAGTAAATATTTATATTCTTATTTCCAATTCTATACAGTTAACTGTAAGCTTAGATATTTGGTTTCCTGGTGCAAGTCTTCTAACTATATGATTTTGATGAAACCAAATCTATGGTCAGTTTGCCCATATAGAAAACCATTTCGGTTTATATAGAAACAACTACGTATTTAGCAATATTATCAACCTCTATGTATTTTGTTTTGGGAAATAATAGTTTTTCTGTTTTAACTTTTTTTAGCTCCAAAGGTATTCTCGCTGGCGTTCTCAGTGATAAAGAAGTTCATGCATGAGTACACCATATCCAAGATCAAGATTTATGGTGTGGACGCGCGCAAGTGGCAGGCGGCGGTGCTCGAGGTGGTCGACAGAGAGCAGCTGCCGGCGCACTACGGCGGCACCCTGCTAGACGAGAACGGTGACCCCAGATGCAGTCTCATGGTACCCACATTCAGTCTTTTAAAAATTTATTTGGCATCAAACCCGGACCAAAAAGTCTACGATAGTTACAAAAGTCGGGAATGTGTTTTTAAAAAGATAATGTTGCATGCAATAAAAGAGGATTTCTCCAAAAAAGTGGTTATAAAACGTTATGGGGTCAAAAAAGTTCATTTCACACAATTTAACCTACTATTCTGTAATGATGACTAAATGTCAAACAATTATATGAAAACATCAATTAATTAAGTTCAAGTTATTTATGTATCATTACTGTACGCAGGTAAAGCCAGGCGGCAAAGTTCCTAAAAGCTACTACTCAAAGAACGCCCCCAGCGAGCAGAGCAAGGAGTACAAGCGAGTCACCGTCAAGACCGGGGAGAAACATTCTATCGACTTGCTTTGTATAGAAGAGGAGAGCGTTTTAAAGTATGTTTTGATTTTTAAAATATAACAAATGAAGATCTGCTTCTTATCAAAAAACTTAAGATACCTACACGTTCACTCTTAGCATTCCTCCTTAGTATTTAATGCGACCTATCTCTCACTATCTTCGCCAGTCGCCTCCATTTCACCCCGTTCTAATGCTTGCCAAAGTCGTACAAAACAATTGAATTTCAGATGGGAATGCGGTGTGGACAGTCACGACATCAAGTTCCTGATCAAGCGGAAAGACGAGGAAGGCACCGAGAGCGTGGTGCACGGGCCCCGCAAGGTGGCCGAGGGCCCAGTCGACGTCGGCTTCTTGCCCGTCACCGGACCTGCGACTTGTAAGTTTAATCCTTGGATAACTGTGTTCTTTGGTAACCTAAAGATTTGAAAGAATTAGCTGGGATTACAGTCAGTCGGTTGATAAATTTGTTTAATTAAGTATTGTTTATAAAGTTTGTTATTTTCCGGTAAATTGAAGTTTACATCATTTACATTTTTTAATTCCCGCTCTAGCAATTACGAAAAAGCTCAAGCCTGCTGGTTATTTTTTTTAGTTTTTAATGGCGCGTATTGTAATTGACTAATTATCGTAATTTACTAAAGCCGAAACATTGTCTTATTCAAAAATACATTGTTATATTATTTTTCCGTGTTTTTTTAATAACAGAAAATTTGTAATTTTACAGATTCTGTGATATTCGATAATAAGAGTGCATATTTACGTAACAAAAAGGTGTTTTACGATGTACTGATATCCGTACCGGAAAGAGATCTCAACATGTCCGACGAACCTGAAGACGCTATAGAGGCTACCGAGACCAGTGGAAACATAGAAATTGCTCAACTTTGAACTATAAGACATAAATTGATGGAAAGCGTGGATTTTCACGGAGATGTTTCGGACCCTTTGGCATATTTCACGGCTAGCTGTCAAAGTTAACAAAAGTCTGCGTGATTGTACAAAAATATAAATATGACAATACCGACTGTTACTTCAAAGATGACATTCTTGCAAGTCACCAAGTGGCTGAACGTCAAAGCGTATACATTAAATTTGTTTATAAAAATGACAATGATTACAAAGATAAATTGAATTTATAATTGAATATTTTTTTGTAATATTCAATGTGGATACTGGTTGTTTATAACCTAACATAAAATATAAAAATCCTGGCCTTGGAGCGCTTAAGTTAGCTTCCGTATTATACCACTTTTTAATCTACGCAAGGAAATTAGTTCCGTATTTTTACGCAATATGGCGATAGCAAGTCTTTTTATAATTCTGGTCAGGGCATTATTAGATTATTATTAAAAGTGATCAAAAAATCATGTATATAAAGGGAATGTATGCTATAAATTTGTTTACCTTTTTTAGTTATTTCACTGATAACATTTTAAGCATGTACAAAATAATTATAGAGTTTTCGTGTAGCTTTATTCTTAGTATATCGTTCATAGTAACAGATCAATTCACAAACAAAATATTTAAAAAGGCATTTAAAAGTACACCAGGTTTGCTAAATGAAATGTGATTTTTTAAGCAAATATTCATTTAAATAACGTACAGTTGAAGAGTGTACTGTGATAATTTTTTTGGTGTATAACCAAATCATGCAAGCATGTTTCTGCATGTATTATTTTTGCTTAAAGTATAGTTTGCTTTATTATGTGACAATGTCCCGATGCTCTCTATAAGGGAAAGTTTAGTAAACATTTAAATGTGTACATATTGTTAAGTATAATGTAAACTGTGCTGTGGAATTTGTTTTGCTTTTTAATAAAATGAAATCACAAATTTTTTGACATTTATTTATTGATCCACCTAAGTACTGTACTAATATAAAATTGAATGTATATGTTGTTGTAGGTATGGATGCATGTGGATACACACTGAAACAGATATCCATAATTTTGTCTATCCTTTAAAGGTATCGGCGATATGTAAATATAATTTTTAAAAAACTTACCCCTTTGTATAGCAAGCCGCTATAACTAAAGAATATTAAAATAAACAACAAATAAATTGTACATTTTTTTATTTTCAAAATACACATTTTTTGTAAAAATGTTTACTTAATACATATTACATTTATATAGGCAAAATATATCCTACAAATGAGTACTGAATTAGAATACAAACATTTACTTTGAAATGTATCAAAATAGCTATGGTTTTAAATCGGAATATTGTAATTACTCAAATATTTTGGACAAATATTAATTGATCAAAATGAACTTTACATAATTGCAAATATATTTTAAAGGTCTGTATACATGGAATTCTTAAATTACATTATAAACTTCAGTCGTCTTCCTCGAAAAGCATTTGCAAAAGATCTCTCTTTGTACATTGAGTTCCTTCGAGCCGCTGTACTCCTTTCCACTTGATTATTGTTGGAATTACCAGAAGCTTGGTCCTACTGTCTGTCCTGAATGGACAGGTTTTGTCTTTCCAGCTATAATTTAAAAAGAAATTACTTTACTTAATTTAACATATAAAAATATAAGTTATATATATAATTGAACTTGTTAATTATGTTAGTAAAATGGACAATGGTATGGTTCAGAATGAATGACAAAAACTAGGGCATGTAGTGGCCATGTAGTAGATTATCTCTGATAAGAAACAATCAACATTCCTTCAATTGTTTAGCTGACAATGAACAATGTTAATGGTATAGTGATTCAATGTACTTTACAAAGGTCATAGAAAGGTCAGACACGATGTCCAAGATCGTACATCATTGTTAGTTCTATTATTACACCTGTGATATGAAATTTTACCCCATCACTATCCAGATATAAAATAATGTATACACATTATACTTACTAATCCCTGTCGCCAACATCGACATATGCAAAGATGACATTTCTTTTTAATTCATCCAAAAATGCCTTGACAATGGGTTCAGCTGAAAAATGTATGAAGTATTGATTAAATACAGAATATGCAATAGTAATTGTACAAGAACCATGCATAAAGGCTATCATGATAATATGTGAAGTCTTTAAGCATGTTTTGATACCCATTTGACAATAAATACACCAGCTCCTTCCATTTTCTTTCTTACGTCCAGTAAATAGGAAATAAACATTGGGACCATCTTGAGGCAGTTTACTGATGAATGTTGAAAATTCCTCGTGATTTTTCAAAAATTCTTCTTTCACTTCAGGTTTAGCCATAATTTCAAACAATGTCACAAAAATTCTTTTTACGACTCAAATTGACAACAGTAATATCGAAAAAGTTTCAATACCAAAATGATCAGACAAAAAAGTTCAAAGTATTCCTTACAATGTTGTTTATGAGCCATGATCTGTCAAAATTAATAACAAGGACTTAACGTAAGAAATTGTGTTGAATCACATTAAAATATATTCAGCAAATTACCTTCTACGCAGTCTGGGCACCAGCTTCTGCCTTCGACATTTTTTGATCCGCTAAAGTAGATCAAAACCGGAGGACCTTTTGGATCAATAGAAGCGGTATAATTGGAGAACTCTTGAAAACCTTTGAGGTTAACTAAAGAAACCATTTTAACTAATGATCGTGTCGGCTATAACAACACAACTTTTATAAATGCAACGATATTTTATCACTTGGAATGATAAAAACATTAATGATAAGTAACTTGACATATAAATAGAAGTTGACAGACATGATAATGGATCATGACGTTTGAAATTTAATGCCACAGATAAGGCTAAAACTAAAATTCCATAAATTATTAGGAATGTATTTTTATTTAAAAATTACTAAGATTTGTTTTAATTATATATATCATTATTAATTCAATGATGTAAGTTATAAAATTAGGATTAAAAAGTTTAAAACAGAAACGCCAAGGTACAGGAGAGAATACTGTAATATGGTATCTAATAACAAGTCGGAGATTCTTATTTGGTAAAACCTTAGCTTTTTCTTCCCATGTGTAAAGTTTATAACAAAATAAATCGCGGCAAATACTCGCCTTTAATTCTCGAGACAGATTTATCTTACGAATGAATACTCAAAATTAATAAAACTATTTATTATAAAGTAAAACAAAAACTATGTTAAAGTATTAAAAATAAATTATGAATAATATACAAAACTCTCGATTCTTCTATTAACATACATTTATCTATTTTACATTTACCATATCATCTATGCCACAAGTATTTTCGAAAACATTTCCAAAGTATAGATAGATATGGTTTTGTAACATATCATTTGTATTGGAAACATAATTTATAGTCCATAAAGAATTCATTACGTAAACTACTTAATGTCCAATGAAATAATATTAAGAGAAATAAAGCTGGGATTTTTTTCAAATGAAAATTAGCAATCATTAATTTTTCCATTATTTAAAATCTAAAATATATTCCCTATTACATTACTGAATTTGTACTTCACTATTGCCTTTAGTTAATTTTTTTTTAACCTTTTTTTATGAAAATTATTTTTCATCTTACAAAAACTATTTAAGGTCGATTATTTTTTCTGCTTCGAATGAATCCAGTCACAAGTATTATCCACAATATATTTATCTCTTTTAAAGTGTTCTGATCTAAATGTTAATTCTATGAACAATTATACAGTTTATCCAACTGCATTTGTAGATTTTGCGATGTTAGCCCAGGTGTGTTTGGTGCATTTATATTTTTGGATTTAACAGGTGTATTTAAAAAAATCATTTGCTCCTTCATTTTCATATAAATAGACAGAGCCTTGTTGTCAGTATCCTTGTTTGGTGATTGATTACCATTAGACATATTGGGCATAGATTTGTGGAATACCTTTTTCCTTAGACACAAATTCTTTTTTGGTATTTTATATGTTGGAGACTTTGATGGAGATTTGATAACAGAACAAGGTATTGCCATAACACTATTAATAGTAATAGATTCCATATTTTCTGATTTATTTTTTTTTAAATCCTCTTTATTCTCATATTTTATATCAACTTCAGAATCTAGTTTTTTCTCTTTGATAATATTGTCAATATACTTTTGTTGGTCGATCATTGTGTTTAAATATTGTTCCATAATTTTGATTTTAACTTCATTCTGTTCTTTTAGTTTTAATAAATTGTTAATTTGCATACCACTTAAATTACTTTGGTTTACAACATTGAAACATATGATTGAATTATATGGTAGTTTTTCTGTATCATTGTTGTTGAATAGGAAGTCTTCATGCTTGCTAGGTTCCTCCGAAGGTGTTGACAATATTGGAGATACTTCTTCGATGTCCTCCAGTGTTGGACAGGCTTTAAAAGGTTTAGACTCAGTTTTACTTATTAAATCTTGGATCTTCTTTTCAGTTTGTAGAAAACTCGTGTCACAACTAGATGTTGAAGATATGTTAGATAATGGTGCATCGGAAATAGCTTCCAGAGGTTTCCGGAAATTATTTTCTATTTTATTGACTTTCCTTACATCATTCTCTTTATTAAAAATAGACTTTCTGGTCTTGTATACAGAGGTTCTCTTATTTGTTGGTGTTTCCGGTATCCTATATACACCGCTGATGCGGACAGAGTTTTTATCTGAAATGTTTGTATGATTCAAAAGTTAATGTTTTATGTGTACCCATGTCTTAAGCTACTAAATAAAATTATAATAATAATATACCTGGTATATAGCTCTTTTTTCCATTCAAAACTGGCTTTGTAACTTTTGGTGTTACAGGATTTGGGAAAGTCTGAAAAAGCAATATTAAAAAAATTATTATTGAAATTCATACTCATTGAATGACTATCTTTAGGCCTATAGACTAAGAGTCATTGTATGCATTTCTCACCATTGGTTTTGGTTGTAATTTCAATGTTTTTCTAACAGAGCTTTCCTTGCCTGTGACAGGTTTTGGCTCAGTTTTAGGTAATTTAACAGAAGAGTTCCATCTACTTTTTCTATTTTGGTTGACTGCTGGAGTACATTTAACAGTTGTCTCGTCTTTTAATTCTAGAAAGTAAAAAGAAACATTCTAGCAAATTTTATGTTATATAAAAAAGAACAAAAATATTTTGATTTGTATGAATTTCAATAAAAAATGGGCCATTCAAAAATCGGTATCTATTTACGACGAAATAGATATATACTTTTGTGAAACAAAGAGAAAATTTTATTTACCCATCAAAACGCTCCTCATTTCTGTAAACGACAGAGGTTTGAGATCTACTTTCATGGGCGTTGGTTGTGCTGCCAGTAGTGTCCGCATACAATCCTTTGGTATTACTCCTAAAAATAAACATTGTAGACAGGATTACAGCAAAAAAATCTGTCACTAAAGTTTTTAGTACTAGCTAACTTGTTTGTACGAACCCTTGAGCTCTGGTAATAATTCACGAATTGGCTTCGCCTTTGTTGATATCTGTATGTTTTGACTCATATTATCCATCATAAATTCACTTTATAATATCCATGTAACTTCGACAATTTTTAATTATCATTTAACAGGCCTGTTAAAAATACTAAGTAGTCACAACATAAAGCGATTATTTGTACGCTGTATCTAATTCTCTCAATTACTTAGCTTGTCTCACAAACATGAAGTCAAAATTATGTTCAATATCGCTCATAATCTTCCAGATATATATTAAGTTCAACACTATACACAATAATGAACTGCAGGGAAAACTAAATCGAAAATACTAAACAAAACTTTTACATTTTATAGAGTTCAAATCAAACAATCAAAAATTTCAAATCAACAAATTCAGTTAACTGTCAATTATGTCAAAAAGAAGTCGCATTTATGATCAGTTTCACAACAGTTTTAAAGTCTTTGAAAGAATGTGCACAAATCAATTTAAAAGTACAAAAATGCTTACTAAAATAATAAAATAATAGTTGTAGAAAATTACTGAAAAAGTTGGATTTAACAAGAAAACCTATTAAAATGTAGTTATTATTTAGTCTGTTGATTACTTAATTTTTTGATTTGGTCACCTTTGTCAAAACTTTTAAAACTGTCATTGTCAACAGCCAGAAGTGAAACTGGAAATTACCAAGTCCTATTTAAATTGGTTTTGTTTTGCTCGCACAGTAGTTGATAAGGTATGACAAGTAATGATAACAGACTTATCTTTATAATTGTAAACTTTGATCTGTAGATACTGTCTTGGACTTGCTCCTTCTATTACAAGATAGTATTGTTATCAATAAAACTGTTTTAAAAACTTCACGACTGAACATTGCAAATAAGGAACTTTGTGCAAAATGGCTCTATCGAAACCAATAATGAATCTGGCAGCATCATATTTACAAAACTTGTACCTCCACCCTATTAAAACCAAAGCAATAACAAGGTATGTTTGCATAATTTTTTTATTAGATAATTAAGTCTAAGTCTTGTTCAAATACATATGTTGTTAAAACATATTTTAATAAAAAAAAATCTAGCAAGTTTAATGTTCAAAGTCCATGTCTTGTCACAAAAACTTATTAAAACTATTTTATACAAATACCTTTGAAAGATGTAAAGTAAACTAAAGTTGTATAGTTTCTATTATTTCACAGTTGTGTAGTGGGATCAGCTGGGAGTATTGCATCTCAACTTGTAGCTGGACAAACGTTGAGATCAGATCCAGTATTGGCATTTGGATTGTATGGGTAAGTTGTGATTAAAAACATAGTCAACCTATAGTAACCATGAGCAGTAAAATTTACATAGATTAAAAAAACCTAACAGTATTGAAAAGATATTGCAAACTAGATTAAGAAAAGTTCTTATATAATTTCTGAAATTTGTAGGTTATTGTTTGGAGGCACCATACCGCATTATTTCTACGAAGTTTTAGAAAGATTATTCCCCGAAGACGCTGTAGCCTTCCCGTTGGTGAAGAAGTTACTATTTGAAAGAGCAATCTTTGCACCTATGATACAGGCATTTTCACTGTACACATTATCTCGATTTGAAGGAAAAAACCACAAAGCTGCAGTGAAACAACTGTTTTCACTATATTATTCGGTGCTCGAAGCTAACTGGAAATGGCTTACTCTGTTCCAAATCATCAACTTAGCATTTATTCCACCGATGGTAAGTTATTTAGTTAGTTATAAACCCACCGTCAGCTACATATTTTAATCCCCATGTAACTGGTATATTTTCTATAGTTGTGAACACTGGTTAAATAATGTTGTGTTAATTTGTTTCCTTATTGATAATCAGAGGTGTGGTCTAACAATTGAAATTTCCTCATATTACTAATGTTATTGA
The DNA here is from genome assembly GCA_027563995.1 of Papilio gigon. Taxonomy (NCBI): domain Eukaryota; kingdom Metazoa; phylum Arthropoda; class Insecta; order Lepidoptera; family Papilionidae; genus Papilio; species Papilio gigon. The sequence continues at coordinate 7,845,639 of JAODUI010000027.1, forward strand.
AATAAGAGAATAAACAGGCTCGTTTGAACCCTTTTATTATAAAAAAATAAAACATAATGCATGCAACATTATATTTTTGATCTGTTGAATAAATTTTATAATCTAGCATCTATCATGGCGATGTTGAATTTTTTTTTTTAAATGCACTATCTTTTGTACATCATTGAAATGAATGATTTGATACTTTAATGTGTTAATTGTTTTCAGTTGAGAGTGTTGTTTATGAATCTCGTTGGATTCGGTTGGGCGATGTTTATCGCAACGAAACGTCGTGAACAGAGTCAAAAGAAAAGTTCAGGAAATTAAATCTTTTGATATTAACACATTCAATGTCACTCGCCTCGCGAGTTTGTATGGTATGGTAAGTGTTGGGGTGGAAGGTGGTGGTTTTTACATGTTTGATGCAGGGAAGGATGTAATCGCATTTAATTTTTTTTAATATCTATGAGTTATTTGAAGTAAAGACTGTACGCCGCTGTATTGTTTGAAAAACAAAACATTTCAATTTAATTGAAAAGGCTGTGAAACGAGATAGCACTGTTAGTTCAACTTTTATTTCCAATTGAAATTGTTATTTTTGTGAATAAAAGTACTTTAATATGATGAAACTTATTGTTCAGTGAAAATAAAATAATGCAGGGGTTCTGATATGTATTTCTATAATTTATGTGTAATTAAAAAAAATAATTCTACCTACATCTAATTGCTGAATCAAATAAATAACAATCATGTTTTTTTAGAGAAATATTCTATTTAATATTTTGATACAGCGTTCATTATTATTAAATAACTTTATACGTGAAATAATGTAAGATATATGTCGTATTTAATAAAAGATTTTTACTTAAATATTGTATCATTATTTTCTATCCATTTGATGATAAAACCAGTTGAATGTTTTGAACGCTTGGTTCAATTGATACTTCAGGCAACACTTTCGTCGACACTTAGGCAATCAGAAAAAAAACTTTGCTGTACCTGTATTTTTGGCAATTTTAGGGTAAGAGAATATACTAGTGTCAAGATTAAAGTCATAATATGTCAGCATTGTACGACTGAAAAATGGTTATAACTTCTCACAGGCAGGGTAGGTAAGATGTACAAGGGAAATTATTTTTCAAATCAATGAAATCACAAAATATCATAATGTAATTTTATTTCGTCCAGAGCGATGGTACGGTGTACGTGGGATTTGTCTATTAATACTAAAAATCTAAATTGAAACTCGTTCCTACGGTGAAACGGAACGTTACATTCATTCAGATTTTTTTTCTACATTGATTGTAATTAACTTAACAGATTGAGAACTTCACACCCAATTTATTGCTTCCCAAAATATTTTTAGTCATATTAACATGAAGCATATTTATTTACATACTTTTTATACGAAATAAGTTTTTATTACACATATTATTCCCATAATGTAAATAACTATACTAAAAAAAATGCATTTGAAACATAAAAGATGGTAAGTATGAAAACGATGCGGTGGTTAGTACAATAAATAGACTAGAATTAAAAAAAAAACATGACTAGTATTCGTTTGGAAATTAATATTGAGATCTTAACGTATTAAAAAACGCAACGTACAAAATAATGACTAGTTATAAAATAAATATGTAAATAAGCTGTAAATGACTAGCGTATATCGTAATATCGATTTTCAATAAATATATTGCACTATAACCTAAAATATATTGAATTAAATTCTAAGTTGTTTTTTTACGACTAGAGTATTTTTTGGTACGCTTACTGTCTACGTGAGATTCGCTTTAATAAAATTATCAACAAAATAAGATTGTAAAAAGTAGAAATCAAAATATGCCTTTCATCATTATGACACACCATGGCATCATTTAACCCTATTAAGAGTTTTTTTAGAGTAAATAAATAATCTTTGGCCAGTTTTTCTTTTCATTTTTTTTAAATCTTAATTATAAAATGGAATGCTTTTATTAGTTAAGCAGCATTAATTCTATTCATAAATAACGAATATTCGATCTTTGTGTATAACTACATCGAAAATCGTTAAAAAGGTAAATTATTAATTAAATAATGTTCCTATATTGTACAATATTGACATTATTTTTTTCATTGCCTTAAATTCATGCGATGAAATTATTCACACGCATTTTCTTTACGTAGATATATTTTGACTACATTTTATCAATTTCCTCTCACATATCTTGATTCCTATAAATGGGATTCTTTTTGGATACATCAGTAATATTAAATCACAATTTTAGATAAACCGACATCAGCTTGAATTGTTAAAAAAGCATGGCCACCATTAATTACGTCATTTTACGTTCAGGATGGGGGAGAGGGCGGGGTCAATATTTGCGTACTCTTTTAAAGTTTTTTTAAAAATCAATTCATTCAAAATTGTATCTTTTATACAAATACAGACACTTATTAGTTTGGATGTTATTTGATATCGATTTACTTGCAATAGCTTTTTAAAATAAAATTGACTAAAACAATTAAAAATGGAATGCAAATTAGACATCTATTTATAAACAAATAGGGTTGCCTACATTAAAAAAAAGAAACGTAATTTATGGTTGGCCCCAAACCAGTTTTGTTATTGTCGATGGTTAGGATGTTATCCTTAATCGTGTTCAGGTCTCGGGGATCGTGTCCAGCTCCTATGCGAGGACCTGCTGCTGTAGTAGCTCTGTGTGCTGGGTGACGACGGCGTCGGTCTTCTGTACGGTATCGGGCGCTTCCTTGCGCTATTCAAATTGTTAATTTGTTAGCAGACATGCGTTAATTAGTACAGGTTATAAAGAACAAAATTTAATTGTAACATGCAATTGTTTATTTAAATGTGAAGTTAAACAGGCGGAGTATGATTCCTTTCTCGATATATTCATTTCCAAGACATATTCATAATTTTAACAGACAAAAAATGATATAATTTGAATTCAATGGAGGAACGAAAGGACACTTATTTGTGTCCTTTAGATCAGAACATATCGGAACGGGACACTGGTATTTTCAAAGTACTTTTAGAACATAATATCGAGAAAGTATATCTTACTTTGTATAAAAATATGCAAATATGGCTTACCTCCTCAACTTGTAGTGATAATGCCAAACTAGCTTTATAGAAAATTGAAAGAAAAAAAACAATATAAAGTTATTTCGTTTAAGTGTATTCTACAACGTCTCTACCAATGCATCACATTACGTTACCACTCGAGCATGCAACAAAATAAATAAATAAAAAAAAAAACAAACATAATTTCACAATAAACTTTAATGTAAAGAAACAAATCAGATTAATATAGAAACACTTGTAATAAATGTCCGCTGATATATAGCAACACTTTCTACATCTGGCTGTCAATTTGAAGTTATTTTCTTAAAAATTAAAATTCAAACATTTGATTCCATTCGTTCACCTTCTTCTTCGATATTTGTATCTGTTCGGTTCGTACGTTAGATCTATTATGGGTGCGCTACGGAGGAAAACATAGTACATTAATTATATTATACCAACTAGCTGGGAGTTAGCGTCAACACCGCCTTGTCACGTTGTTCAGACACACGTAAGTAGCACACCCCTGTTAGTCACGAATATCGCTCGTTCAAATGACTGATGGAAATAATGTTATGCATAGAAGTTAACAGGACTTTTAAAGAATTTTAACTTTAAAATCAGAATAGGACAAAATTGCTTATATAGCATCGTTAATGTCAACATTTATGTTTATATATAATAAAACAGCGATCGGAGTGAATTGAACTAATAAGCTACAATTTAAGAAGTATGGGAACAAAAAATGCGCATGTCTACCGCAGGTTAAGTGAATGCAAATATAAACACCACGTGAAATATCCAGCAACACATGAACACAAAGTCTCGTATAGTGAACACTTGTACAATACAAATAACTTAAAACTATTCTATCCAGTCACTTCACTAATCGGAGCTACTGCTCGTGTCTTCAGAACTCGTGCTATATTTTCGTGACTTTTTTCTACAAAAAAAAAACAAAATGACAAATTTCGATAAAACAAAAAAAAAAACAAAACCATACTATGAGGTGATTTAAAAATGGTACGCTGGTTGCAAAGAAATAAAAATTAAAGCTAATTAAATACTAAATTAGCATAATAAGCGACACACGGAAAATGTTAAAAAAAAGTGCTACAAAACCACTTGAAACAATAATGATGCCAATCTTTATTATTTCAACACAATCCCTACATTGCCCCTTACAGTGCTTTAGGTGTCATCGTACTTACTATTTGCGTTATCAACCAAACCCCAGTCAGTGAATAATCGTGACGTTTCTCTAGCGAATCTGTCGTCATAAGTCATAACGGAACATTTTATATACCATTGTATCGTAAAATAAGTGAGAAAATAATATCACAGTAAATAACCTCACTGTACTTTTAAGATGCCTAAATATAGACCACATTTATAATAGAGCTAGAAGTGTAGTCCGCCTAGTGTACCTAAAGCACTGTACGGGGTGGCTGGACCCGGGGCGGGCGGGCAGTACCTCGTGATGCGCCTCCTGTCTAGGAAGCTGGGCGAGCCCGCGCGGCGCGGTATGGAGAGCGAGCGCGAGCGCGAGCGCGTGCGCGTGCGCCGCGCGCCGCTCGATCTACGGTAATCGGCGTACACGCCCGTCATTGTTCTGTACGTTATTGCGTCGCGCACGTTGCATGCATTCACAGTTCAATTCGTCCGTTTTGATTGTGGTTTTTTTATTTATTCGCATTTGTTTTTGTTTCGATTGCGGAAAACAGAATTTGAGTTAGTTTTGTTTTATTAGATTGTTCGGTTTGGCGAGCTTTATCAATATATACTGCGGCATTAGTACATCGAATAGATCGTCGTTAAAATTCCAAAATCAAGTTATAATTTATTATTAGATTTAAGTTGCAATAATTTTTAT
>JAODUI010000027.1:7850640-7871963 GCA_027563995.1 Papilio gigon
ATTGACCTCTTCATTTTGTTTTACATTATAGCAAGATTAAAAATAACTTGAACTAAAGTATAAAATGGATCGAAATTCCTGAACCCATCTATATAATAATTATAATTCTTTTTTTTATCATTACTTTTGAACCTTTTATATTTTTTTAATTGCAAAAAACTGAATCTTACCTTGACGAAGAATAGGAGCGAGATCTCGAACGCGATGACCTTGAGCGAGAGCGTGACCTTGACCGTGATCGGGATTTTCCTCTTGAATTGGATTTGCCACGGGAACGAGATTTGTCACGTGAGCGTGACTTGTTGCGAGAGCGTGACTGTTCGCGGGAGTGCGACTTGGCGCGCGGGGGCTTGTCGCGGGAGCGAGACTTATCGCGTGATCGGGATTTTACTAGCGAAACAGATTTGGAGCGCGTGCGCGAGCGTCGCGACGACGAGCGCGACCAACTGCGAGATTTACTTCTTACACGTTTGACTTCTGGTGAACTTTCGACATTAACCGGACTCTTCTCCTTCGGCGGGTCGGACTTTTCGGTGCCTTTGCTTTCTTGTTGTGGCGATTTGTTAGTTTTATCAGCTTTTGGGCTTAGTTTAGTAGTTTGTTCTTCCACTACGCTACAATCGGGTTGGGACGTGGAAGCATTTGCTTCTTCAGTTGTCTTCTCCAAAGTGGCCTTAGCCATGCGAGCTAGTTTCTCCTTTAGCCAGGTTATTTCTTTGATGTCTAATTCCTCCTGCCTGTCCCGCGTGTCCAGCGACAAGAAATCATCTTCAGAATCGTCGTTCTCGCTGGATGAACTTCTGATGCACAAAGTCGTCGGTTTGTAGTTTCCACCGTCTTTCTTTTTAGGATGTAGGTCGGATGGAGATTTGATGTATTTACGCTTATCTTTTTCGGGTAACTTTTCAATAATGTCCTTGTACCGTTCGGGGCTGCGCCTCGCGGGAGAGTAGCTGAGGCTTGATGTGCTTCGGCTCCTTTGTTTCGAGTGAGATCTAGACCTATGTCTGCGATGTTCTCTGCGATCGTTGTTCTTCTCTTTATCTCTTTTATCTCTGGGTGAAGAAGAACGCTTGACTTGTCGTTTCTTCAATTTACGACTCGGACTTTCACTTTTATCCTTTTTGCTTCTTTTTTTGGGTATAGATGATGATCTTGACCGGCTTTGTCTATGTTCAGCTCTGTTGTCAGGTGTTGCAGATTTTCTAACAGGTCTACTTTCTCGTTTTTCAGCATCTTTGAGCGACACTTTAGTTTTGTCTTCTTTTTTTCTGAGCGGAGATAAGTCTTGTCTCCGGAATGGCGACCCTTTTGGCGAAGGTCTTTGATATTTCTTCGACTGTGGTGAATCGCGACTTCTCATCGGCGAGTCACGTCTTCTCAGGATTGATGAATCGCCTTTTCTCTGCGGCGACGATCCCCGCCTTCTAGGAGAAGAAGAGTCAACTCCTCTTGGTGGTGACGAATCGCGTCCCTTTGACAATAACGAGTCCCGATTTCTCGCTGGTGACAGATCGCGTTTTCTTGACAGTGATTCATCACGTTTAGGAGGAGAAATGTTACGTTTCCTTGGCGACAATTCTCGTTTCTTAGGCGGCGTTGGATCTCGCCGTCGGGGCGCGGGTGAATCTCGTCTCGGTGGCGGCGAAGAATCGCGTTTTGAGTTAGGTGCTCGACGTTTAGGTGAGGGGCCACGACGCAAGGGCGACGGAGAGCTCCGTCTCTTAGCCAAAGAAGCATCGTAGCGTCGGCGACCTGGAGATGGACTCTTTCTATTTTGCTCCTTTGTCGGAGGGGAAGCACTTCTGTCTTTGTGATATCGGCTTTTGCTTTTAATTTCTTTCTCGCGTCCTTCATGGCGCGGCCCTCCCGCTTCAGACTCCGATGACACGGACTGCGCAGGTTTTGACATTTTGTAATATCTTTCCGGTTCTTTGTAAGTTGCTTTGTTTCTATTATCTTTACTTTGATATTCCGGAGACGAGTCCCGATGACCTCTGGTGACGGATCTACTTATTTTATTTCTCGGTTCTTCATCATAACTGTCTCCACGGTCAAGTCTTGGTCGATCATTGTATTTTTTAGTGTCATATCTTTCATCCTTTTCCTTTCTAAAAGTGCTTTCTCGTCCTCTATCATTCCTACTTTCATACGAACGGCTCCTTCGGCGCGTTCTTCTATCCTCACGGTACGAACCTTCTCTCCTATTCGTATACACATCTCGATCTACATCGTTAGTATGAGAATCATTTCGACGATGTTCGACAGAAATACTCCTTTTCCTCTTCACAGGAGGAAGGGAGTCACTCTTTTCTCGTTCATCTCGTTTTTTGTCTGACTTGTGTTCTTTATTTTTTGGTGGCGGTTCTTCGTCAGATACAGACACAGAGCGCACTTGTTGGTGTTTTCCTAACCTCGATCTTTCAGTATTGTCTACAACTGATTCGCGATTTTTGTTAACGATTTTGGTGACATAAGATCTTTGTCTGTACTCCGGCGACTCCCTTTTATCATCTTTTGAAGAGCTACGGTCTTCACGACGTCTCCGATCAGATCTCGAGTCCCTCGTGGGCTCGTCACAACGGTCACGGTCACTGACGCTTCTATTGCGACGCCTCAAATCATCGCGGTCGTTCTCCTTCCTCTTGCTCCGTACGACGTCCGAAACAGGTTCACATCCCCGTTCTGATCTTTTATCTTTTTGTATTTTTACTGGAGAACTGCAAAAAAGTTTTTTTTTCTAAATGTGGTAGTACTATACCATGAATAAGGTTAAGGCAAAAACTTAAGTTTAGATCGAATGTATTGTGGGCAGATAATATTTTTTAGACATACCTCTCGCGGCTGGATGCTTCACTGCTTGCACGATGTCTGGCACCCGACTTTTTCTGTCAAAATTTAAGTGCATATTAATACTATTATTATTAGAGCTGGATTCGAACACCAGTGCCAAGAAAGAAACTAAGTGTTTACGCCATTTTTTTATCTTTAAACTAGAACCGATGAAATCCTTCAACCCAACAAAAGAAAGACTGGCGTGAAGAATTTCAACAAAGGAAATAAAATAATGTCATTTTTGCACATGCATGTCTATGTTGGTAAACATTGAAACAAATTAATTAGAGGCAATTAAATGAATGAACCACAATAAATAATAAGTACAAGCTACTCACAAAAGCATTAGACTGACGTAATAATCACAATTATTTAATGTTATTTGTGCTTGATTTGAAAGGATGTTACACTTGTCATCCATAACATTCTCAATGCTTTGAGAGAACACAACGCTCATTTGGCACCAGTGTTTTTTGTCAGTATAACTATACTAATGTTGAGTACACGAGAACGTAAACACTGTTCCAATGTTATTAAATACATATATACAAGTATTACACAAAATCAAATGTAAAATAACACTTCTGGGACGTACCTTATACAACAAACGGTGGTGGTATTTTCTACCATTTAAACATGTGGCGCATCCTTAACAAGTTTTGAGTAAACGAGAAGAGGGAGAATGTTATGGATTAGTTACATTTTTATTAAACATTCTTGACACTATCACTAAACTTATATTGGAAAAATACGCCGATATCTTGCTCGAAGGACCATGTTGAACAAAAACAAATGTTGACACAAAATCAAAACATTCATGTTAAAGCTATGCATTACAATAACGAGCACATTTTTCCAAGAAACAAAGGTGACGCGTCTTAATAATAATGCAAAACCACCATCTTTTGTAAGGACTACGAAACACCATGCATGTAAATCACTGTACCCGCGTGAGAACCCGACAATAGCCCGTCGACTGCGTTACGCGTTTGCACCATGTCAGTTAGTCGCGAGCGTTACGCTTCAATGATGCAAGGTAACAGTTCAACACCGACAGTTTAGTATTCACCTAACATAGTGTTTATACTGAGTGTTATTGTTTTGTGATATACTTACAGTATACGTTATTTCTTCAGATAAAGATGGCTATCCTATGAAATGATGCACAGTTAAACAGATCATTTTTACTGGCAATTTCTTGTATTTACAGAACAAAATAAAACAAATAAACAAAAAAGGAAATAACAATTTCTCAACACTGAGACATCGGATGTTAACCCCACAGAGAAAGTCGTTTAGGGCTAGGAATACTTGTAGCAAAGAAACTGACAAAATTATTTTTATTTCACTATCAAGCGATGAATCTAAGGAAAAATACGTTTGGATTGTGTCAGTCTGATTTATCTCAACATGTCAAACCCACCGTCTGGTGCTACGAAGAACCATGTAAATCCGGCCAATGTGTTTTGTGTACAACAAAAAGAAACAAAGCGAGTGCTATACCGGCTAGAATGACTATCCCCTCTAAACTATTGACTCACATAAAATATAATAAGGAAGGAATGCAAAGGGTTAGTGTTGTTTAAGAACATAATCCCATATGAAAATGTGTAAAGGCCCGTTTTCTCTGAAATTTAACCTTTAAAAAATCACAAAGAGCCATCTATGTTTCAAATGTAAAAAGATCGTATTTCAACTGATGGTCCATACATATTTACTGTAGATAATATTAATTACATGTTTAATGTGATATTTGGTCCATGTCAAGTAATTATATTTTTCAGACATCTACGTATTCGTGATGTGTTATAACAAACAGTGTAAAGATGATGGTTTAAATACCTTTTTCTTCTTCTTCTGCTTCTCGTCATCGGATGTGGCGGAGTCGCTGTCGTGGCCAGCGTCAGAACTGCTCGAACTCTCTGTGTACGGTGACTTAGAGCGCTTCTTCTTTTTCTTGCTGCTCTCTTGTCTATTGAATCAGAAGTGTAAAAAATATTTTTTTTGATTAACGATTTCAAACAGAAATTTTGGACGTTTTAAGGACACTTGTTAATATGGATTGTTTAAAGCAATAGATTATAAATGGTTATAGTATGATTGAAGTTGGGCGGAACTTGATATCATTGCATTGTTTTATTACCGTCAAAAAGATGTAACATTAAACAGGAACAGTCGACAAATTTTATTATAATATATCAAAGTCTTAATGTAAAATAGATCAATAAGTTTCTAGGCTAGAATTTTCACTTGCAACGTTTACAATTAAAACCTAACCTAAGACTCTAGACAGGTTAAGTGAACGGAATAGTCATTTTATTAAAAAAAAATATTAAAATATTTCAAGAATATACACATGTATTTTAGTATGTCAGTATTGGTACAGGTGGTTTACTAAAATAAATATTTCATTACTACTTACTACGAGAACACGGCTGTAAGTAACGTCGTGATGTTCGCACTACGCTTACAGTAAACAAAAAAGGTGAGGTTTCTGATCAAGCAAAGCCCTTTTCCACTTAGCAATTACTATATAGGTGTCCAGGTTGTAAGCGGTACCAGTGAAAATGGGCATTATTACTTAATATTAAAGATTTTGTTGGACATTTAAACAAAAAAAAGAATCGTCTTTGTAATTCAGCATGACAAACTCGTTGATATAAATTTCAAGATGGCATAAATTAATTATAAAGAAAATGTAAAGTTGCCATACCTACGCATGTATTTCCATAACATTTTCCTTTGACTGAAATAAGTAATTAAATGAAATAAAAAATGAATTTAATGATTCAAATTGCAATCTATACAAGGCCTAATTGATTGTACTTGCCTTTTTGTCAACTCAAGTGTCACCTGCCTGGATGTAAATTATATTTTATACAATTGTAAAAAAAAAAAACTCATAACATATCAAATAATAATAAACAATACTCACTTGTCTTTCTTATTTTTCTTTGACTTTTTCTTCTTCGACTTCTTAGACTCTGGTGATGCACTGTAAACATGTTTTTCAACATTTAGAACAAAGACTTAGTGAATGATTTCAAACAATGGCAGTAGACGTAGCAAATAGAGAACTGCATTATATCACGGAGCCTGGGATTCCAAGGAAATCTGCACTGCCTACATAAATACTGATTCATTGACATTTCTAAATCTCCCATCAAAAATCAAACCATAAGAAACCTTGTCCATTACCAAATCTTTAAAACGTTTATTATTTTTATATCTAAGAATTTATTACAAAGGACTTCTCTTGGTAACTCTTCTTGTATTACAATTTCCAGCTAAGCTGAAGTACCTGCAGAGTTTAGCTTTGTAACGTTTTACCTTCTTTTCTTTTTCTTCTTAGTAAGATGTGTGTCTCGTTCCTCTCGCTCGTGGCTGGGCGTCCTCACGAGCGGGTACCGGCGGGCCTCCTCGCGCGCGCGCCTCTCCGGGTCGAGACTGGTACCCTCCACGAACCTGGGCGATATTCCGAACGCATCTCGAAGACGCGCATTCTTCTCCTGTTGCGCTTCCGCGACCGCGTGCGTCTCACGTACGCTGTCAAACAACATGAAAATTCAAGATGGCGCCGAGCTGTCGATATTTATTTCAACGGAGTTAACTTTGGTGGATGTATCTTTCGTTGTTTATGGATTTCAACATCTCAATGTACATTCTAATTGGAATTGAAGGTTTGTTTACTTTTAATTGAGCGATACCAAGTGAACCATTTATGAGACCAATAAAAGTAACAATAAATACTTTAATTACCGTTTTAGAACGAATATTTACCTGATTTGCACCTAAGTGCGCTAAAAATATGAAACATACGTTTAGAATACTAGATCCAGTGGGGCCAATTGAAGTGTCGATCGCATTGTGTTATGCCAGTAGCAAACAATCAATGTTAGCGGAAAACGAGCGTGAAATCGTTTATATTATAGAGAATTATCGTACGCTTAACGTTTCATATTCATTTAGCAAGTTTCCTGTAACAATAGCAAGCGACCTACATACGCCGGCTTCTCGGCCGATCGATCGAACAAACCTATGCCCACCTTATGACGGACCGCATGGACTTCCTCTCCTCCTCGTTGGAGAGACAGACCTGCAAATTGTTGTTAACATTGTTGCTCATTGCGCAGTTACATCTGCAACAGCACGAGCTCCTGAGGCCGGCGAGCAGCGTGCGCAGGGCGGGCTCCAGCGAGTCCGCGACGTGGGACGGCCCTTGCTGTGCCCTTGCGGCGGGCATTTCTATGGCCTCGGGGTTAGGGTCGTGCGAGGAGGCGCGGGGCCTTCTCTGCGGGCCCGCCACGACGGCCCTGAAGGTGCCCCGCCAGAGTCGTTCGAAGACGAGCCTATCGTTTCGTTCGCGACGCGACGCTCCGCCCCTCTGCATCTTATCTTAAACTACTTAAAATCTAATGGAAGACTTAGTTACTTAAGGCTAATATATTTCTAAGGCGGTTGTGGAAGACTGTTCAGAGAGGGGAGGAGCGTGGCTACATGGCGGCGGCCGGCGGCGGCCCGCGGCGCGACTGCCGCTGCGGCGGGCGGCAGGAAGCACGCCGACGCGCGCAGCGTGCGCAAACAACTCATCTCCGTTCTCCGACGCCCTCGCCCTTGTATCATTAAAACCTTTGTGTCGTAATGGGGACAATTTCTGAATACTCTACATTTTTTAAAAAATATTGTTCTGAAAACGTTGGACGTAGGCTAATTATTCGAGTAATAGGTTAACCGATTTTCATCCCTGGCATACCATAGTATTAGATTTGTAAATATTAATTAGTTTTGTATAGACGAATCTTGATGCAATTAATCAATATGAATGTGCTCGTCTGACACACAATATAGAGAAGCTATAACACCTATTAGTGCATTTTTATGCGTCGCAGTAAAAATTGCATCGTTTGTTACACATAGGAATCGTAAAGCGTGTCCGTGTAAAAATGTCATAATTGTTTTTATGTGGCATTCCTATATCACGATTCGGGCACAATGGCGGACGAGGCGTGCTGAGGACGCCGGGCCGAGGCTTAGCTCTGCGTGTGTTTACTGTTTTTATTGCCGGCTCGCGCACCGCCATTATCATAATGAAATTATGACGGCCTAGATTTATATTACCCGCTCCCAACTCGCTTTGGGCGCTCCTAATGCTTAATATTTTCTATAATTACAGATTTTTAAATAATTCGTAATATTAATATAAAATAAATCATTAAAAATACGCATAATATAATTAATATTATGAAAGAAGCACTCAACAATAGAAAAAAAAACAGTAATTAATCAAGTCTTTAATTTAGTAGAAATTTATTACCGATTTTATTAATTTGCTGTGATATATTACGTATTACAATTAGCAATTAAACTAAGATCGTCTTGATTTTTACAAAAAAAAAATCAATAATGTGAAGTCTTACCGTGGTAATCCAATTAGTAATACCGGCTTGACACATATTCGTAATTCTTAGCTCGGTCGATCCTTGTGTGTGTTTATACTATATCCAATAAACCAAATCTGATCTGATTGGATAAACCACCGCTACGTGCAGGATTTTAGAAGGTAAGAAAACATATTTATTACAACAAAGACAAAAAAAAAACAAAACAATTATAACACCAACAAATAAGGTACAGAGTTTTGTAATTTGAACGATATGCGTGAGCCCTAGCTTTAAGTGGTACTTCGTATTTGTGTTAGACCTTTTAAATTATTCGTACAATCATATCTTCTTTTGCAATATCTAATTAAACAGACCTATTTCATCATCTCAACATTTTCTAATCATTCGAATTTACGCCTTGTCTCTTGTCGTATAAAATTTAAAAATGCTTAGCCATTTCTCCGTTCGCCTCATATGCAAGTGACAAATCAATCATAGTAGTTCATTTCCTCTCATTAATGAGCCAAGCCAACCGTAACTCGGTGAAGATTCTGTTTGAATTGCGTCAGTAATACCTTAGCATATTTGTTAACACGACATGACAATTGTTCATCGACATATATATGTGACTATTAAGACAGACTTTGGTCTTTTGTTATGTAGAATTTACCCCCACCTTATAAGCAGCTGCCTTTGATTACAGATTAAACCCGACGCGTGCTGCCGTTCCGTTTCACAATCAATACAAGCGTGAAGTACTACATGACGTTCTGTGCTATTATTTTATAAACTAAAATAAGGCGTACATTAATCCGTTCGGTGGAAATGTATGTTGACCAATTCAAAATAATAATAATATTTATTTATTTCACGACATACATTACATTAAAATATTACATCTTGTGAACAGTTTTACACTATTTTTTTACTGCAACGTGTAATATTCTTTACACCGAAAAACATTACATTACCAATTTAAGACTTAACTATTGCGTGACTTTATTAAATGTTTACTTTGATAGTGTGGGTGTGTTTATACATTGCGTGCGATATCACAGACTCAAAATATAATTTCCGTTGGTATCAAATCATTATATTTATTAGTATTGAAGTAACTTGATACTTTTACTCGATGAAATTTTCTAATCTATAAGAATTGCATCTTCACTGAAAGACGAAGCTGATAAATTTTATTCAAAGCGAGAGGACTTTGGTTATATATCTGATACAAATGTTTGCAGTTAGTGCTAATAAATAATTATTTTTATGTTAGCAAAGTTTCTCGCTCGCTAGTTTCGTCCCGCCTATCTCGGGCAGCGCCGACTTCTGGATCTATTGTGTCGTAAATATGAAGAGCACAGCTGCTGCTAATAATACCGGAATTTAATCATAAGTTTTCAAACTTTTTCGTTTTCAAACGTTTTATTTGTCTATAATTTTATACCTATGTCACTATGCTTCCCAAAATCCTAAGAATTTTAAATAACTTTTGACGTAACAACGTTACCGTAATGTTATATTCCACTTATAGTAAATTAATTTAAAATTTTCTAGGCTAAGTGTGAAAACGTGCAAAGAAACCGCAAGTCGAGGTGGAAATGGGGTCAACCTCTTATTTATTTTTCCGCACACATATTTTGAACAAAGGCGCTAGACGCGACAAAGTGTGCGCCCTCCACCACCTCTTATCACGGAGCCGCAGCCCACCTGTCTTGTGCTAAATATGCAAGAACTTCAGTAAATGAGCTCGTAATACAATGCACGTTCGAAAATTAATGAAATCAATATAAAAGTTCTGAATATTGCATGTATTGTGTAGTAAACAATAAACACAACAATATAAATACTGTTACAAGTTAGATTTTCTTTGTTATCCAAAGACAACAAAACGATTTTTTTTTTAATTAGAGAAAAAAATATACTCAACTCCACAGACTGCACTAAGACTAAATAAAACAAGACATTTTTTTTCCAAATAACATTACGTATAAAATCAAGTCATGCAAAATTATAATTGTTAATTAACCCTTCAATATAAGATAAACATCGAGTTGATGTAAAAGCTGGGGTGGCAGCGCGTGGATATTTTAAATGGCCACCCCCGGCTCCCGGGCGCGAGGGTGCGGACTGGCCCCTTCATGCCGTCGATCGATAGGAAAGGACCCTAGCTGGATTACGTATTACGCTTAGCGCACAGTTCATTGCCTCCTACCCTTAGCGACGATGCAAAGATACAATACGTGACGATAGATGTATGTCGCATCTGATACGATGACTATTGTATATTTATGATGTACGGAAAGAAAAACATAACAAAAAGACTGTCATATATTTCTCGATGTAACTTTTCATGTGTTTATAAATCAGCTTTTTTAATTAGCATGACAATACTGTAGACAATACTGTACAATACTAGATCAAACAGAAGTTTCATTTAATTTGGTTAATCTTGGTGTATTTTTAACCATATGTTAAATATAGTTTCTTCTACATCGTGTTGTAAGTGAAATCAATATGAAAGTTTTATAAATGTTTCTAGCTATTTAAAGAAAACGAAGCAAATTAAAACATTGAACAGGAATAACCAACAGGTAGATATATAAATAGATTTCACGTCGATTCCCCGCGGCGTGTCCGCGATCAGGTCGCGACTCCAATCGATTACTCGATTTATAATTGCCAGAGAAATTAATTGCGTTTGGCAGATCGTTCGGCTCGCGTCGGCGGCGACCTCAAGTGCCGTTTTTCCATTCGTTTTATAAGATGAGTTATTAATTATAGGGTTTTGAATTTTATATGTCTGAACGATGAGAAGTAAATATTTATTTACAAAATAAAGCGTTTTTTGCTCTCCAGTAATCTGATTGTTTTTCTGCATCACTTTTTACCAATTCCAGCTATGATAAATACTCGCGTGCAATTTCATTTTAAAATTTGATTCTAAACATGTAATGAAATATCTTTTGCTTTTATATAGTGGCGCGCTCAGCACCGACTCGTGGAATGTAAATATTGTTCTACTCACGCGACTCTTCCATATTCATCCTTGCCCACGTCCTTGTCTCCGCTGCTGGACTCTGACAGCTTCGCCCTGAAGGCGGCCACGCGCGCCGCTATCTCCTCCCGCGGCAACCTGCGCAGCCACACCAGAGACACGCTCATTAATAAAAAAAAATATCTCCTTTCAAACAAGGCACAGGTTAACTAAATTAAAAACAAATTATATTGTCACATTCGTGCAATCTACAAAAGGATGAAAACGACTTGCGGCAGACACCGCGCCATACGAACAAATGAAATGTAATAAAAATCTGAAAATAATTTCTCGGTTAAGCCGTCGCCGTAGTTCACCTGAACGTACCAATGCATGTTCCGCCGCGCTGTTGTAATCGCGGAATTACTTTCCGAAAAACAATAAAAACGATAACAACTGCACGTTACACGGCGCGACTTGTCCGACTGCGGCGAACAAAATGAATATTATATGAATTGGGGTTGCCTAGTCTCGCTCTGTTGCATTATTGATTTGACTCGTGCGCAACGGGGGCTGTTGCCCTTACAGGGGTGGCTCGATACGGCAGCAGGCCATTCATTGACATACCCTATTCCCTACTAGAGACCTATCTATTGTTTTACTATCTTTTTTTTCTTCATTTTTTTTCTATAAGCGGCGTGGCGTCAATAAATCGTTACATATAACAGGTTGGAAACGCTGGTGACAATTATAAATAAGTAAGGTTTTTATCTTTCGATAAATTTAATTTATACAGCAGTAAAGAGTAACGTGTGCAAACAGTAAAAATTAATTACAGTGGAGCAATTTGAACACAACCAGGTGCTAATCTGACCAAACATATCAGCCTCTAGAGCCCTATAACACGAAGGTTTTTATTACGCACATTAAATATATTTTCTCGACTCATAACTATTCAATAGTTTCCTTTACCAATAGGTTTTTTTAGTTACTAAATATAACTTTCTTTAATAGTTCTAATTATACGGTAAATTTTGTACATTTTAGTTACTGTAAAAATAATTTCATGTTTATCGAGTAAAATGTACTTTGGTGTTTATTTCTCTCATTATAATAAAGACTTAAACTTAAAGATCAGATCTAAAAAACAACATACAATATAATAACAGTTAATTGAACCAAATTTTTTGAGTTACAAAACAATATATACATTAGCAGATTTTTCTCCGGGATAAATATGACGAGGGTCTTTTACGGAAATATCTTTTAGTTCTTAAATATGATAACAGATTGAAAACAATTTACGTGCCTTTTTTTTGAATAGCCGATTGAATGTGCATCAGAAATTTTCTCCAACATGACTAAATTTATAGCCATGGTCAATTAAAAATTAATTTAATGGTAATTCATTAGTTAATCCATGAAGTTTAATTTGCAAATATGATACAGTTTGATTATTGAGCAAATTTTAACTGTAATAAAGAATCTAATGAAATACTAGATTATTTACAGATGTTAAACCCCAATTTAACATCACTTCTAAGTGACTTATTCGACAACATTCCAGCTGGTACACTCTATTCTACTGTGTATATTGCTTAACCTAAAATGGCTAAATTTTACATATATCTTACATACTGCAAGAGAACAAGATTTTTTGATTTAACATGTTGCAATATATTGTCATAAAGACAATTGAGTATTTGACTACAAAGGTAGAGAAACAACGAATAAATGAATGGATTGTGTAAAAAAGGATAAGGAGTGAATTATGATATGATGGCTGATGTTTGGGAGAGTAGTACACACTGAACCGACCTTTGATAAGGAAAGGGGCATTGGGATTGCAATCTACTGATATGTGTTTGATTGCATACTATAGGTAAATTAATAATAACGACAGTAACAGTTAAAATCAAATAAGGAAAAGTTTTAACCAAATTACTTAATAAAATTTACAAATTCCACATATAAACATTCGTGTAAATGTTACATGTGGATATTTGCTATAAACATTTAATGCATGGTTTTAATATTGATAACCTATAGTTTGAATGTGACGAAAATCTTGTCAAAAGCACTCACCCCTGTTCTTCCAAGCTATCTTCAAGTTCTGCACATTTTACTTCGATTTTTCTTTTCCTTTCGTGATCAAGTATTTCACGATTTGGTTGCTTGTTTGACGCCGAATCCAACTTAGCAATCTCCTCTTCTGTGCGATAGTTTACAGAATCTTTGGTTTTTCGAACCGAAGCCCAATTCCTTTGAACGTAGCCATTAGTTCCTGATCCTCGCGGAGTCGTCAATCCAATGCCATTGTACATTGTGTTGGTTTATTTACCTACATTGATATTTAAGTCAATTAACAAAATTAAGTCCATAAAACGAAGCGCAATTTGATACGTAGACTAATAGAGAAATTGATAGAATTACAGTACGCGTCATTTATTTAGTTATTAAATTAAGCACGAATACGCGGAATGTTTATTTGGGTCAAAGTTATAAATATCTCACCAATATTTTTATATACAGCTCAAGAATATTTATTCGTAAATCGCACGTCCATCTTGGCTGAAAGGCTATGAATTTGTTGTCTGTATTTTTTTCAGTGTGACCAGATTTAAGTTGAACATTCTCCTTGCTACTCATCTTAATTATGTTACTTTTTTTCCTCTGATAGTTTGAACATTTTGTTCATAAACGAGTTCTGATCTATAAACAATCTTGCTAATAAATGTTTTCATTAAAAAATAAATAATAGATTTCTAGAATCTATAAAGTTTTAAAAGTGTATTTTTCTAAAATACAGAATAATTCTAAAACGGGCCACATTGCTTTTTGCTGAGAAACTTCTTAAGATTTGTCTATGACACTCCATAGTTGCTGGTCGTTCTTTTGTGTTTATGACTGTTTTGCAAAAAGATAAAATATTTGAATTTAATATTTTCTTCGTGAAAAAAGTTTTCTAATTATATGATGTAGCAGTTTCAAAAAGTGATTAAGAAAAGTAGAGGATACTATTATCGGTAATCGCAATATAACTTAATACTAACTTATTTCCTAATACTTTATAATCTGTATTTTTACTTGACGCATTTAAAAAAATGTCATTTGTCAAGAAAAAGAGATTATATTGTACCTGCGCTTTAAGGTTATGTTTATGTTTGATTTGTGAAGCTTTCGTGATATAACCCTCTTATAAAATGCTAGATAAAATGTTATACAACACTGTTCTGTGTCAGACATATTCACCCTGTGGTAAATATTTAATCGCCGGTAATATTTACGGACACATCGCGGTGTTTGAGTAAGTATTTGTTTAGTTAATACTTTTATATAAATTACCGTATATCATCTAATAAAAATATTATTTACAGCCTCGATATAATACTTAATCCAGTTATTGAGTTACTGACGCCTGATTATAATAAACCAAAACAT
The DNA here is from genome assembly GCA_027563995.1 of Papilio gigon. Taxonomy (NCBI): domain Eukaryota; kingdom Metazoa; phylum Arthropoda; class Insecta; order Lepidoptera; family Papilionidae; genus Papilio; species Papilio gigon. The sequence goes on from JAODUI010000027.1 coordinate 7,865,272, forward strand.
TTGCATCTCTTAGAGAATAGGGCTCAGATATGTAGTTTGGTTAGTACTGAAAATTTCCTTATTGTTGGAACCGTTAATGAAATATATGGCTGGGATTGGAAGGCGATTGTTCAATCAAAATTAAGTAAACCAGCTTGGACTATTAAAATATCATTTCAATCAAAGATTGATCAAACAGATGTCAATAGTTTATGGTTCAGTGAAGAAGAAAATAAGATCTATGCTGGTTGTGGTGACAATAAAGTTTATGTTTATAATTTAGAGGATGGACGACATTTAAATACATTTGATGGACATAAAGACTTCATACACAGTGTCCATGGGAGGTGGGTATTTATTTTATTTTATTTTAACTATGCAAAAGATGTGTTTTATTTTGCCTAAAAATTCTTATTTCTTTCGTTTTTAAAATACTTTACATATGTAATTTAATGAATAATTTAACTAATTGATCTAGCTAATGATTAGAGTGACATCTTCTATGGGATCTTTGACAATTAACTCTATGTCAGTGGATGAAAATATCAATACTAGACATGAATGGTACATTTAATGTTCCAGAGGGAAACAGTTAATTTCTGCAGGTGAAGATGGTTTAGTAATGCTGTGGGACACAAGGACGGGAAAGTCACATAATAAATTGGAGCCACATAAAAAAGCTAATATCTCCAGACCTGAAATTGGTAAATGGATTGGATCTGTGGCTTTAGATGAAGACTGGATAGTAAGCTAAAATTTGTTTTATAATTTTATGTTTCATTTTTGTGTAAACCAAATACATAAGGTGAATATACAAACCAGTGACAAATATTTCTATGCATTTCAAAGGTGTGTGGCGGTGGTCCTCGGCTATCGCTCTGGCATCAACGCTCACTGGATGTAGTGATGACGTTTGACATCCCAGACCGTGGCATTCATGTCTCGTTCTTCCATGATGATTGCGTAGTGGCAGGTGGGGCTGCTAAACATCTCTACCAATTGAGTTACTCTGGTGAAGTCAAAGTGGAACTGCCAGTGTCGGCCACAACTGTGTACTCGGCGGCATTAAGAACTAGCCCAAATAAGTTATTGTGCATCGCTGGCTCCAGCCCTGAGATTGACCTTTGCACTAGTTTTAAATACAGAGATCAAGTTTTACATTTCAGATGACATGTTTGTAATAAGCCCGAAATATAATTTTTGAAAGTTTGATCTGATTTTTATTTCGTGTAATAATTTTTTTTATTTCTAAAGTTTAATGTAGATTACCAAAAAAAAAATAAGCTGTATTGTAAAAACTATGTGATAGATTTATATCCGTTCATTTCATGATGGGGATAAAATAAGATTTTTCGTAACAAAAATTTTATTAAATATATCCATGACCAGCTACGACCGCAGGTATAAAACCCTGACTTCCGTCTGTTTTCTTAACGTAAAACCACTCTGAATCAACATCGCTCTCGCCGACACCGGACACCAGCATCACTACATCTCCTTTGTTCACAGATAATGTCTTGTTCAAGGCGTTCCCGCCATAATCACTATTAATAACTAACAAAGTTTGACGTCTCACCACACTTTTCATTTGTACATTTTCTTTTTCATGAATTTTATCAATATTTGAAGAAATAGATTTAGTTTTTAAATACAACGTATCGAAGTCTTTCTCGGCACACGAAGTTTGAGATTTTATAGATTTTACTATGCGCGGCCGGCTGCGTGTTTCGGAACGCGTGCGCCCGCGCAGCTGTTCTTTCTCCGTGTCCGTGAGGTTGCCGCACGGCCGCGGATAGATGTCAGTGCTGCTTTCCCAGCATGGTGTCTTCTTCTGTACTGATGTCCTAGAATAAATAATCACATATGACTTTGTTTTAATTTTATGAGAAATAACTAAAAATAAAAATTTTAAGAAATAGAAAGAACATAATTTGGGTACTTTAAATTGTACCTATTCGGTAGTATTCCTAACGGCAGACAAGCGGTGTAGAGTACGTAACCCTCATGACCGTGCGGAGTCTGTGCGTATACCCACTGCTGATTCTTGAACACGGCGTTGACGACGGTGCCTAGCGGCAGGGTCAGCTCCTGCTGGCAATCCTTCTGCGTCTGGTACAGTGTGGTCGGGAACGCTATCACTACCGGAATATTCCCCGGATGATCTATTGATGCCTGTCAATTGTAATGCAGAATTTATTTTAACAATAAGGTAGTGATTTGCTGGAAATAAGAATAAATCTAGACGAAAAGTTATTATTAAGTGAAATAGTAGTATAATAGTTTTTATTTATGCGTTTTAAAAATTACAGAAAACTATACAACAAAAAATGGTAGGTTCTTACTCCTGTCTGATCACAAGTATATTATGTCGGACATGTAGATATTCCAAAAATCTATAACATTTGATTTATGAGCAAATCAATGCATTATTGATCGTTTTATTAAAATAAATTTCTAACATATCAATAGTTAAATAAGCAACCGAAAACAAAAATCGAATAAAAGCGTCTAATCCAATTATAAACTTTAAACAAATTATAAATGTTAGATTTTAATTCAAAGAACCAATCACGGACAGCTTCACCTCGCTATTAGCGAATCAAAATCACCGCGTATCATTCACCGGAGTCTATAACCTATAAAACATTTTTGATTCATGAGACAGCGGGCAAAGGTCGAGAGACAAATCATCGGAACATTTTAAAGCGATTTTTTAACGTCCATCGGATATATCATATTACACGCGATACGAACTGGCGCAATTAGCTTACTAGCGTTTAACCTCGCCAAGATATATAGTTGTTTTAAATTAGGAGCGCTGATGAATGGCCCGGCACAGGCCCGCACTCGGCAATGCATAATGAACCAAATATATCTCTGTCATTATGCGCAAAAATTTTTACTTTTTGTCAAGGCACAGACTTTAATATGGTGAAAAAATAATCAAGCAGGAGTCACGGATTTAGTAAAACTAATTTTGTATATGTTGGCGTAATGGTCTCAGTAATATAAACGCTGTTATTCTAAAATTCTTAATAATATGATAATTTTTCCTAAGAAACTATGGCGATATGTGCATATATCAATGTTATAAGATGTCGCCTTAATTTTCAGAAACAATACAAGTCATGTTTTTTTAGGTTAGTTTTGACAAAAAAACAATTGCTTCGTTAGTTCGTTAACAAGCAATGTGCTAGCAGCAGATGTACTAAATAAGCAACGGAAGTATGTATAGGGTAAGCTAGTATTCTATTCTTCAAATTACCGTCTTGACAATCCGCTTCTTTTAATAAAAAGTAAGAATTCAAAATGAGCGCGGTCAATTGCGGTTCAAGTCAGTACCTGGTACGGTTTTCTTTTTACATACAATCGAAAAGAGCGTTCAATACGGGGAGACGATAATTGCGTGAAATCGCAGTGTAATTTTTTCAAAAATCGGTAATGTCCAAAGGCCGAAACGAAGTCCGTGTTTAAATTGCGAAATACCGTACTTCAGAGATGCAGTTTATACCGCGAACGATTTTGAGCCAATTTCGCGGTTAACAAATTTCCGTCATCTTTTTTAAGGATAAATATTTTTGTATTTTTCAAACCGTAACATAATGGAGTTAGAGTGGTGTAATTTTGTTACACAACAGGACCACTAATTGTATTCTATTAAGGAAAAATTACTTTGCTAAAATTTTTATTTAATTTTAAGGTTAAGGCCAATTTAATATAAAGCCATAGCCAAAATTATTACCTATTCATCCTCATGAGTTGATGAAATTAGATTATTTATTCTTCAAGAAGGCTTGCCAGTCTCCCAAAAATTGTTTTTATGTACGAAAACTAGGATATTCATTGCAAATTAACCGAAAGTAAAAACCAATAAACATTTATAACCGTTAAGCAACTCATCTGATAATAATTTCTCCTGGGATGTAGGAATTTTGATGAAATCGTCTCCGCATTGCATATGATGTAAAAACAAAAATTACTAGCGACACAATTGTCACATAAATTATAGTCACACACGCTTTTATGAACTTTATGCCATTACAATAGAGCTGGTAATTGCTTAAGTACGTGCAGTTGAGTACGATAGCGTTGTAGCCGCACCATCCTACATTACGTTGTCACAATATTGCAGGAATGAGTAATGGCGGACGTTCACGAATCGCGACTAACTTCAAAATGTTCCTGAGCAATTGCAATAAAGTACTCTCGTAAATGTATACAAATGAATTATGGTACAGTTACGAGCGCTTGAATGGTGGGGAAAGATTTGATTAGAATCGTGCGATCAAAACAATACATTTAGAATACATGAAATCTAAGATTTTGTTTTGTCCCTAAATCGTTGTCAATCTTTTTGGGATCCAAATGCGTTAGAAGCTAAATAGAAATTAAAGATGAAATCATTGATTAAACAAAATACTGAAAAAGAAACATGTATTTTGTTCCCCATAATTGCGATACTTAAGCTGTCAAATTAACCTTTTTCTTTATCGGATATTCCTGTTACTGGATGTACAAATAACAATTCAACAAAAAAAAAAAGAAATGATTGATTACTTTTTAGTGTACTTAATTGTTTTCGCAATCATTCGAAGAAGATAAGAAACCTCATCATTAACACAGTTACGTAGACACGAGGAAGCGGAGCTGGTTGTGAACACCGCACGTCGGCACACTGACACAATATACCAACGATTTGCGAAGTAATTAAAAATGTATTAGACGTTCTTGGTTTGAAACTCGGAAGTTAAAGCCGCGAACGTGGTTATTTATGTGGCATTCATCAAAATACTTTCGAATCAGAAAATGTTTATACTAACAGTTATCTATACAGTTACATATATATAAAATGAATTGCTGTTCGTTAGTCTCGTTAAAACTCGGGAACGGCTGAAAGGATTTATCTTGTCTTGGTCTTGGAATGTTCGTGAAGGTCTAGAGAAGGTTTAAAAGGTGAGAAAAATTAGAAAAGCTCCTGTGAAAGCCTTAAAAATGGCCCTTTTCCATTTTCCATACAAGCGTTTTTTTTCCGAAGAGGAAATGTTTTTTATTGCCTTTAAGGCGAAACACAGTTCGCGGGGACAGCTAGTTAACAATATTAAATGCGATAACAGAACAGTGACAAGTATTTTACTCTAGATTTCTTTCAATATGTAAATCCTGTACCAAAAGAAATGTATTTATTCGCATAAGTAAAAAATCTTAGAAGTAATTAAATTTATTTGTATTACTATTTTCTATAAAGTAAGTTATAACAATAATAACGTTGTTGTAACAATACTTTTGTTTCAAAATATATTGGTGACACATTTGTGGGTTAATAGTTATTTTAACACATTCTGCGGTAATCTGTTCCCACGCGATCGCGTTTGTAAGGATTCGTTCGTATACGAGAGCTACTGATCAGTCGGTCAGATCGGCGACATAATTTGGTCGTGTAATACGGCCAACTGTTTTTGTTGCCAGTTACTGCGACAGCTGGTGGAAATAATCGTTATATTATCTGTTGTTGTTTTATTTTTATAACTACTTTTCATGTAAGCAAATATTTACTCGTACACATTTTTAAATTACAAAATTTCTTGTGACCATTTCCAATAAGGTCGATGCTTGTGTTAGAATACGGTTGACTACAGACGAATGTCAGGGATCGAACATCGTTACTCGTAAACCGTGGGTTATTCAATGTAATTTAAATAAGTAATGTTACTAGAACAAATTTAAGTAGAAATGCAGTGTAAATACTTACAGCACTTAAGAAACTATCCAAATCTCTGATATCGTATCCGAACTTTCCATTTTGCCGTTTTTTTCTCCTGTGACGATGTCGATGCTTCCGCCTCACGTATTCTTCAGTGCCAACGCTTGTATCAGAATAAGTTTCCTGACCGTTGAACTCCTCGCAGGCATTTCTGAACTTTAAGTTGTGATAAGTCTCGTTGCGACCAACAACTCGATTCACTTGGCCCCTATACTTCGTAACGAGTCGCTCAGTTTCCTTCAATTGATTACAATTCTTGCTTAAATAACCTAGTTTGTTTTTTATTATATCGTCTTGTTTGACTTTAACATTTTCGAGGTTATCTTTAAGGACCCATGTTAGTGATATTTTCGATTTGTGCCGATGCTGCAGAGGCGAGGAGTGCCAAAGACCCATTTCTTCGATTTCGCCGTAATCGTCCGAGTGCAAGTTTTCATCGGTTTTTGAGGTTATGTTGCAACCCGCCAGTAAATCTAGTACTTCGCATATCGGTGCGTTATCCTGCAATATAAAAAAACTCTAAAGAATATATTTTACAATAATACGAGTCATCTATCATCCAATTTATTTTAATAATTTAAATGAGTTTAGATTTTCGTAAAGCATTTAACAGAGAATGTTTATTACAATTAGAATTATCATTTTATGATATAAATAAAATAATAATTCGGATTGTTATAATTGATTGCATGTAATCAGAATTAGCGTGCGCGAGGCCGCGGACAGCTCTATCATTATGTTATTTAGCAGATGATTTAATGTACATATAGCACATAATTACATCTTATCCTATTTCCCATTAGAGTCGGGGAGAAAATATACTCAAAGATAGACTTACAAGTCAATAAACAATGTTCTACAATTATAATCATTGCGAGAAATCTACTCACGTTAACAAACCGATAAAATTTATTATTAAACATTATAAAGGAGGTTTGTTCTTTTCAGTCTC
>JAODUI010000027.1:7886875-7929104 GCA_027563995.1 Papilio gigon
AATGAAAATGAACCTGCGCAGTTAAACAAGGCATATGTAATATAGATCTGGGACGTGAGCACGGGACAGTGCCTGGCAAAACTAGTCGGTACTGACACCGATTTACACGTGAGTTAAGCCGTTTTATAAGTAATATTTCCATAGCTGTTGTTGTGTAGGTAATTACTAATAGACATGTACAAAAGTGTGTTGCGCTCGTAAGGTCCCCTACCTCACATTATGCAGGGCTACTGTTGCATATCGCACGGCGTCACACTCTGCTAATCCTACCGACTCTATCATTCTTAAGAACTCACTGTAACAATGATAATCAGTTATGTACCTTACCACGGGTTCACACTAACGAAACATTCACGTGAAAAATTGTTCATTTTATAAAAAAATCAGATCAATTTATTTATCAAATTGTTAATATAAGAATATTTTAGATTTGATAATGCGTTCTTTTGATTTTATTATACCTTAATAATAATAATTATAACCCGAAAGTTTAGTTGGATGAATGTTTGTTAACACACACCTCTAACGTCTTAGAATATAATAATAATATAATCTTAAATGAAGCCGGGAAAGGTAGACCAGTATTGTTTTTTATTATTTTTTAAACAATACAAACTTATCAAATCAAATTGTCAATTAATTCGAATATAAATATGACAGTTTGTTACGTGAAAAACATTATATTATAAAGTGACTGAATAAGTATAAAAGATAGTTTATATTACTCGAATTCATTTTTATTTTATTACTTTGTTTAACAGACCACAAAATGTCTGTAAACGAAATGCCCCAAACACAGGAGCAGTCTCAAATAACTCCAACCGCGGACCAAAAGCTCAGTGTGAGCGAATCTAGTCAGACTACGTTATATAAAGTGAGCAAAGGAACGATATCCTTAATGGAAAAAAGACAAATGTATCGGGTGATCGACGACGGCATGGACCTGACTCCGGACAACATCGTGGACCCAGAGTACTTGCTGATGGAGGACACACACACGCACGCCGCATTCGGAGCAAGAACGGACAAGGCGATGAAAAGTGACATCGGTCTTAAAGTGACCAAGTCAAAGTCTAAGACTACAGTGGAGGTGGCGATGAAAGTGTACACAACAACCATCTCCCTTGACGACATTTATATCGACCACACAAAGGACACCGGCGAGAGCTTTACCGGAGACGAAATTGATCTAGAAATAGCACCGTCGGCCTTTTATATGCCGGTCAAAAAACCAGTCATGGAGTACCCGGAGGAAATATTTGTCGTCCTCAAAGAGACGGAGACAGAATTCCTATTTGAATTGCCTTGCACTTCGTTCGAAAAAGGAACGACAGAAGCGAATATTGTCGAAGAACAGAATAATTACTATCAATACATAACCGTCGGAAAGGGAAGGAATCGCAAGATGGTATCAGAGGAGACGCAAACGAAGGAGTGCGTGTCTCAATCTCGACACACGATCGCGACGAGGCCGAAGAAGAAAAATGCAATATCCTTCGCCTCCCTGTGGGACATGCACGACACGTACGCTCAACTCGCCAAGCAGGCGAAGATCGAGGAACCGGACGAAATGGTAATGTATCAATCCGTTGAGGCTAGACTGCTGCGGAAGAAGAAAAAACTTGCAGGCGAAGCTGCGGAGCTCAGAGGTAAAAGCTACAAGGATATTTGCAACACCCAAGCGTTTTTGGATGCCGTCCTGCTGACGGAGCGCGTTCTCGCCACGATGCAATTTGCCAATGCCCAGAAAAAATTCCGAGGACTCGTGCAGTTTAATCCACTAGCCCTCGATCTCCAATACGTGTACACGTTGAAACCTCTCTGGACACTAGAGTGTAACGATACGGTCGGCCGACCGATCACCGGCATATCGTTTAATCCGAGAAACTCTAACATTGTGGCCGTGGCACATGGAAAATTTACTTACGCAGAAACTTTCGATGGCCTAATCAGCATTTGGTGCACGAAAAACCCGTGCATACCCGAAAGACTGTACCGCTTCAAGCAGCCCGTCACCGCGGTCGCGTTTTCGGAGAAGAACCCCAATTGGCTCGCTTGCGGTTTCCACGACGGCGACGTGCTGATCCTGGACATCACGTCCTACTCTATTAAGACCGTTGCTAAAAGCAAACGCGACACCAATCCCTGTTTCGAGCCTATATGGCATATCAACTGGCACTTTATCGACTCGATACAATTTGTCATAACAACGTGCCAGGACGGCAGGATAAACCGGTTCAGGAGCACGAAGACGCACGACTTCATCTGCTCGCCGATTATGCGAATGGCGACAGTCGAGGGTCAGCTGAAGGGTCTGGAGACTGCCAAGGCATGCGTCAACGTGGACGTGCCCATCATCCGACACCCCGCGGTGCTCTGCATGAAGTGGCACAGCGAAATAGATCACATATATTTTGTGGGGACGGACGAGGGTTGCATTTACAAATGCTCCACGCACTACTCGAACCAGCACATCGAGGTGATTAGGGCGCACGCGGGGCCGGTGTTCAACATGACGTTTTCGCCGTTTCTGGAGCGGCTGCTGGTGACGTGCGGTGCGGATAACGCGATCCGGCTGTGGCTGGAAGAGCTGGATGACGTCATCATGACGCTTAACTGCCCCGCCGCCGTGTACGACGTCGCCTTCTGTCCAGTCAACTCGACCGTGCTCATCTCGGTGAGCGGCAACGTGCTCTCTATATGGGATATTCGGCGGAAAAATCACATTCCCTGTGCGGAATACAAGTTCCCGGGTAACGTTGTACTGAACTTTGTCAAGTTTTCAAAGTCCGGTGACAACGTGTTCGTGGGCGACACGTTGGGGCGTGTGCACACGTTCCACTTGGAAGACACGCCCATACCGCCCTTTTACCAACACAAAATATTGGACGAGGCGATAAAGAAAGCGCTCTGCACAAGACCGCAGCTGCTGAAGCAGTTGCAAAAAATTGAAAAATATAAAGAACGTCACTATAAGTAATACAATAGCTTTTTCATTGTTGCAATGGTTAAAAAAAACATAGTATTTCCGAATACCAAATACTTATTTAGTATTCAGAAGTTGGAAGCGGCAGACGGAGGCCGCATACTGTGGAAAGTCTTAGGGAAGGCCTATGGAAGCAGTGGGCAGACAAAGATGCCGATGATGACTCATGAGTCTGTTCATATTGATCATAGCAAAACTGTTGTTATTTTGTTGTTAGATAAAAGTTGTAACTTTATACACGCGAAAGTATTAAAAGTCCAATGAAATGCAACAAGGTAACATTTATCAATTTTATTTACTCTTAGGAATATATTATAATAACAAAATTATATTAATGTTATATTGAAACAGTTTCAATAATCATATATAGTATACGGAATGACTAGGGCTTGTTTGAGAGCATTTGCAGTTGATATTCTTTCTTCAGTTCTTTTAAATTAGCTTCCAAAATGGCCACCTGTAAAAAATAACAACACATAAACTAAAGCAATACAAACCTAAAAAAAAAACTAATTGAAATACTTGAACGGCCTCGATGGAATTTATTAAAAAAACAAGAAATATTACCTCTTCGAATCGTAGTTCCTTCTTAGCATCTTTAATGTAGCCTCTGATGATATTCATTTGCTCTATGAGCGGGTCGTTCTCGTCCACGTCCGCGGGCTGCGCGCGGCTGCCGCCCGCCGCCGCCCCGCGCCCGCCGCGCTCCCTCTCTCCGCGCTCCCTCTCCAGCTGGATCTGCTCCTGCGCGCGCTCGTACCTGTCCCTGCGCACTTCCTCGATCTGCGCCTCGGTCGGCAACTTGCGCAGCGACAAGAGGTCTTCCTACAATTAATGCAAATTGTTCCACAACCATCACATACAAAATGGTCACTAATTTAATGTTTACTGAAGTCTACCTTAAATGTAAATTTAGTATGAGAAATCTACACTAAGGGACTGCTTAGGAAACAATCCACAAAATGTAGAAGCCATTGCATAAAAAAATCATATCATACTAACTATTCCAGAGTATGCAGACATAAATAAAGTTTCAAAATTGTTCATACTTATGTCGGACAGAGGAGTGGACAATTTAATCCATTCCTCTGACCTTCCTATACTCTCTCTTAATAATTTATAAACCTACCTTAATGTAATGCGCCGCAGCCTGCCGTATAGAGGTCTGCAGGCGCGCCTGCCGCGTGCCGGGCTCCGCGGGGTGCGCCACGATCTGCTTACTCAGCAGGTCAATGCCCTCGGCTAGCTTACCTATTTTACCTCGCATCGCGTTTACATCTGCCAAGTTGTATGTTGTTTCACCATCGAACAGGCTTTGACACATCTAGAAATAAAAAAAGAAAAACATTTGTGCCCAGCCATGAACTTTTGTATATATTGAGATAATCGTGGGTAATTATAGCATATTCAAATTAATAGGTCTGAAGTAGAATTCCATATAATACATTTTTTTACCAGATTAATTCATTTAGTAAATCTTACTACCTTCTCATACATAGCCACAGCCGGCCTGGCTTGGTCCATCAAGCTTCTCATTTGATCATATGCGGTCATGAGAGCTGTCTTTGCGTTATGTCTCTCTTGGATCTGTTTACGAAGCTGTATCAAATTGTAACAATGCTCGCAGAGTCTTAAACCATTCTTCTCTGTAACTTCTTGATCGGGTTGATTTGATGTTTGGGGTATGGACGGATCAACAATGGATTCTGGAAATGTATATATAGTTTTATTATAACTGTAAAATTAGAAAACATATTTATGTAAATATAATTTATTCAAATATGTACTTATTAAAGATTACTGATCAATAGACATGCATATTCTTTTTTTAAACACTTTCTCGTGCATTCCGTTGTGTTTGTACTGTAAGCCGATAAAACTATATCCAATTATTACCCTTTCACTGTAACCTTATGCATAATCAATACTCTATGTAAAGTGTGAAAGGCGTATTTTAAAATCTCTATTAAAAATTAACAGAGCACATAACAAATAAGTTAAAACAATCATATAATAATTTAAAATCAAAAGTGTTTTTGTTAATAATTACAAATTGTAGATAAAAAAAAAGGTAGATATGCTTTCACAGTTGGTAGTATCTTATCTACATTATCTAACAATCTTTTTCACCAATTTTTTTTTGTTTTCTAGGATCTCAACAACTACAGTACATATTTGAATAATTCTTTTTATACAAACGAGCCATTTACTTATATCAGGTTTAAAACTAAATATCATTACACTATTAAACTTAGGAATTGAGTAAATTGGAAATATATGTTATTTCATGGTACTGAAGTTACACACACAGGACATGTTGTAGAAAATAAATGTACGTACTTGCTACAGTCAAATCAAGAAAGACAGAACAGTCATGACAGAGTAGAGAACCACAGAGACGACAATGATGCTTCCGTCTAGTTAGATTGAAGGCTTTAGCACAATTGGGACACAGTTTCACTGAAGAACCATCTAGCCAGGGCACAACCTGCAAATATCAACTGTATTTGAATTTACTCTGTGAATTTTAAACAAATTTTAATTTAAATGGGATATAGAATGATATGTATTGTTATTAATATTGCTAAATGCCATTATAGAGGCCAGTAAGTACGCAAAAGTTATGAACAAAACAACTTTTACTAATATTACCTCTTGTTCAAAAGCCTTCCTTTGATTTGGTTCACTGGGCATGTTACAGACAAGCTTGTCTAAGCGGATAAGTAATTTATTAGTTTCAGTTGCATATCTTTCCAATCGTGCTGACCTTACACCTCTAAAGTAATCGGTAGAGCTCCGCGACACACCTATTGATTGTTCTTCATTGGCGTAATAATATTCTTGAGAATTAAATTTTAACGCCCGATCAAAAGTTTCTTTTAATTCCGACTCATCATTGTTCAAAATTATTTTCTTTGCTTTACCGAATATATCCCTCAAAGATTTAAGAACGTCCTGTTCTTCCTGATGTAAACTCTCAAAGTGATTCGTCAGTTGAGTAGCAGATTTCAAGTCTGCTTTGCATATCGGACACAGAAAACCTTCTAGTATTTCGTCTTCGTTCGCAGCTGCCATTATTAAATAATGTTATCAATTACACATACTGAAGAAAATACTTTTATTTAATAATTTAAACAAATAACAAAAGTACTCCCATTTCCTCTTCCGAAAATCCATCTGTCAAACAAATCAAGTCACCAAAACTGTCAAAAATATGTCAACCTTAACGTTTCGTTTCGCGAAAACTTTTGTTTACATAAAATTTCATTAAAATTATACGTCTGGAGGTGCACACATTTTTCAAATTTATGTAAACAATATTTGGCGAAAGAAATTAAGATGTCGTCAAGACTGGAAAAAGGGTAGAATAAAACATACTTTAACGTCAAGGTAATATTTATTTACAATAACGATTTCATATAATCTGTTACAGTATTAAAAAGATTTTTTAATTCTTCTAATAGTGTTTTGGTGTCTGGCCAGTCCTGTTTCTCCACCGCACGTATAACTGCTTGTCCGGTCAAGCGAGCGGATGATAGTTGTTGGTCGGCTTGTAATTTTTCATTGTCTGTTGCTTCTTGTCTCGCCTTTAAGCTGTGTTCTAAAAGGAGTTGCGTTAACTCCATTACTTTCACACAGGTATCTGGATTGTTCGGCCATTCGCCGCTCTGAAAATATAGGAAATATTAAAAAAGACGTTGAGTAATCATCGAAACCATTTAAATATCTTCAAGACAGTTTATTTAGGTTCTAAAACAAAATGTGAATAACTAACTTGTATGTAGCCTTTGTAGGCTTTTTGAAGTCGTTGCGCTTTAAGCAAATATGTGGTACTTAGGTTAGAATACAACTGCCATATTTCCGGGTTGTTCTGATGTACCGCAGTGATCCTGCCGAACAGTTCGAGGGCGCGTTTTTGTAATCTGTAACAAATACAATCTTGTGGATGACACTTGACATTTCAAGGACATAAAGCCACTGGCACCACCTATATCTAGGTAACATAAATTAATTAGCCAGTTATTTTAAAAATTCGATCCACTAAAAAAACAGAAGCTGACCTGGCAGCGCTATCGGAGTCCCCCTGCCCCCGCAGGTTGTCGAGGAGGGCGCGCACGAGCAGCGTCAGCACCTCGACGTCATCGTACTTGCCGCGCAGTTCGAGCAGGCGGTGCACGCCGCGCAGCACGTCCTCCACGTGCCCCGTGTCCATGCTCACCAGCACTATGTTCTCCCACACCTTACATACATACGCTTACATAAATATCTATGTATTTCAGATTTACGGTATAATTAATTTCAATTCACCGCCGAAACTAACCAAACTATGAAATGTCAAATTTTTAAAATGGCGGCAATAACTCTATTACACGATTTTTAATATAATAACACAAAAAGTTGCTGTACGATGGCTGTAGACATTTTTTTTTAAATTAATTACTTTAAAATTTACTTAAAAAAAACACTTTCCTGTAACGGAAATAATCTAAAAACTATAAAAATCTGCTGAAATAAAACTAGCCTTCCAGTTGTCATAATTAAACCGCAGAGATTCCATAAGAGCTCTGTACGCTCTCTGCTTGTCTCCTTGCTTCACGTAGACTTTGGCGAGGTTGTTCCAAGCCTCGAACGTGTTGGGATGCAAGTACGTGTAGCGGCGGTACGCCTTGGCTGACAACTCCCAATTCTCAGTCAATAGAGCGGCGTAACTATGTCAAAAAGTTAAAAGTGCAGAACAAAATAAAATAAAAATTTGTGGGGTGGGGGGAGCAAAGTGAGAGATTTTATTACTAAAGGGCACTTACATTTTTTTTTATCTATAATTTGATTTTTTTTGTTACCGGCAACACAAACAAAATTGCTGCGGTTTTTAGTAATAACAGGGTTCTTTAATAGGTATAAGCTTAAAACGATCAAAAAGTTACTGGCTGAAAAGTCCAGTAACCAAGCCATAAAATCATCAAAAAATAAGTCCCGACTCACCCCAACCTCGCCCACACACTTTCCTGTATAGAGTTGATCTCGACCGACTTCTCATAGTGCGGGATGCACTCTTCGTATTTCTTATGATTGAAAAGGAAATTGCCCCAATGTCTTTGCGCGCGACTGCTTCTATGATTGGAAAACTGCCAGGCCTTTTCATAACACGACACGTCATCTGTAAAATAATTACTATTACATTAATTATTGATAATTTTTAAATCATATTATGACATTTTTAAACGTACCAGTGGCATCGCCTAACAGACAGTATAACTTTACAGTTGGTTTCACGTCGATTTGCTGCTGGATTACTTCCGCTGCCTGTAAAAAAATTACCATATAACATTTTATTTTTAATATGTTTTATTATTGTAAATATGTCGATATTAGTGACTTGGTACAAACTTTATGCCGTAGCTGCAGCATGGTGTAGCAGACGACGACGTCCTCCCAGAGCTGCAGCCGCTGGAACTGCTCCAGCGCTGCCTTCACCAGCCCCGCGCTGAGGTACAGGTCGCCTAGCTGCTGACGCCAGGTCCACGACGCCGGCACACCGCTCGCCCACAAGTATGACAGTCTGACAAAAACAATAAAATCTTAAAAGCCTTACTGGGCATTAAGAATTCCAAAAACGAAAAAAAGGACAATGCAATCTCACACTATAAAACCTCCTAACTTGACAGACTTTGGAAGTCATACTAAAATCGTCATCATAATATAATAAATGTTAAAATTGTGATGGTTGTATGTTTTTTTTGTGCTTTTCCCCTTGGAAGGCTTTATATTATCATTTTCACAGAGCAATTACATTAACTTACTATATTTTTAATGAATTCAGCCAGAGGCGGGCTGCTGTTATTTAATACCACCTTTGGTAAGATGGATGGATGGTGTGATGTTACAAAGTATCTCCGGAAATGCTTCATGGAGCTGAATGAAACTTGGTATACATATAGAACAATGTTTTTAAGAACTCGTAGGTTACTGTTTTTCTCGCTAATGGAACCTCCTTACACTAACAAGGTCTAATTACAGAAGGCTTATAATTCAGACAATAACCAATAGAACTTAATCAATTATTTAATACACACTTAGTTAATTAATAAATAACATACCTAGCAGTAGAAGCGACATCCGTTTTATCATTCACAATAGTCTCACACTGCATCATGGCACGCTCCACCGTGCGCTTGTGATTGGCTTCCAATTTACAGCGTATGAGCAGTGCGGCCACACGAGTGGACCATGGACCATTCTGCTGCGAGAGAATTGCTTCGATATACGGCTGCAGCTCCTCTATCATTAGATCGTCTTTAGGTTGTGACTTCTGTATGTACTGGCTGGAAAGAAAACATTTAGAATGAAAAAAAGACATAGCAATTTGTTTGTGAATTCCTGAATTTAGATCACATTAGTAAGAGGCATTGCAAAGTCTGGACTATTAACTCGATCATTATTAAAGCTTTTTGAAGATGGCTTAAGTAATTTTTTACTGTAGTACATAATATTGTAGATTCAAATATTTAGATGCATGGATGGATATTTGTAAGTAGGGATTTCCACACAACAGATCTGGATTAAATTTGGCACAGACATATTGTTTGGAATAACACATGTGTTACTAAGTAATTTTTTTAATTATGCTTGAACGAAATCGTGGGCAACACTATAGTAAAGGTGGTTAGTAACCTCCTTCAAATTAACCTTTTTTTTAACATAGTATTGACATTGACAAGGGTTTTTAGTTTTTTTTAATACTTACACAGTAAGTAAGCACAGGGTCTGTTCTAAGCTTGGTAATTCTATCTGATCAATCTTTTCTATAAAATGTATCTTATTCAATCTCAAATCATCCTGTAACTCAACATCAGGCGGTAGTTCTGAATCACCGTGGCTCATCACCGCTGATTCACGTTCCACATTCATATCTAGTTCACTTGTTAATGCTAATTGAGGTAACACATTCTGTTGATACTTGGTACGTTTTCCTAGGACACCTGGTAAAATAAAACTTTGAGATGCAAATTTTCTGACGTCAACAAAAATGAATGGTAATAAGAGGTACTATGGGATTGACATAAGACATACATTATGGACAAAAACCCCCAAAAAACAAAACAAAAATGAATGAAGGCCATCGGTCTATTCACACTGATACAAGTGAAATTGTATGTTATACTATTTTCTTTTTAGGCGGTAGCTTTGTGTAATAATTAAGGATAACTTAAATGCAATTATCTAACCTGTTAATTCTAGTTTTAATCCCGCCAGCTCCTTAGCCTTATTTAAATATTCCTCGACCTTTTGTATCCTGCCATAAATAAGATATGCTTGTGCCATTTCAATGTATAATAGAACATTTAACCGAGCATTATCTATTTTTTGTGATTCATTGTACAACTTTGCCATTATCATTTCTAAATCATTGAAAAGGCTAGCACTGGTTTCTTCTAGTGCTCTTTGATGTATCACTTTACTACGAAACCACCACCAAAGGTATACCTATGAGATGTTAAAAAATCAAACTGAATAAATACATATTATGCCATAATATCAATAATAACTACTGCAAAATTATTATTGTAATGCTTTCAAAATTAAATTTGAATTTGTAAGTTGTAAAATCACTCAGCATCAGATGAATGTGAGTTTAAATAAGTTTTTTCTATTCAAATTTTATAAAAAATTCGCTGACTACTTAATTCTAATAATGTTTTAAAAGTTTTTGTTTCTTACTAAGTTCTGGTCCATTGTGTAGAGATTGTTAAATATTTGTGATGAAAAATACAATAATTCTGGATGCAATATATTTGGACACAATGGTTCCGAATCACGCTGAAGTTTTGTATTAACATCAATATCTTTAGGCCACTCTGTTCCAAAATATTCTTCCAATTCTATCTTCTCAGAAACTGTACTCCAATTAATATTACAATAAGTAAGAAATGCACTGATAGCTAAATCCAATATTTTTTCACTAAATTCTTTATCATCTGAATGTCTTTGTAATATTTCCAATAAGGGATCATTTTCAAGTTGACAGGAAAATAATCGTTTACATATTTCAGAATATTGAATATTCCATTTTCCCGTCCACAATTTTTTAAACGTTTCATTGTCTGGAAAAATATTATAGTGTGATAATACATTTTTTAAAATGGCTTAGTCATTTTAAAAACTTGCTTAAAGTGCATGTAAACAAATAACCTTAGACGTACCAAAATTAACATTACGCGTATCAAAATTACAAAGATACATAATTTTTGAATTCGTAGACATATTTGAAAATATCACAAGTAATGTTTCGGTAAATTCTGAAATGTAAAGTAGCAACTTAAATTATTTTTAAAAAGCGATGTAATCAATCCTATATCCCAGATGGATCCATGTGATCGTGACAGTGACAGATCTTGGACTTTGACAGCGTATTCTTTATAAGAATTGTCAATTTTGGTAGGGTTGTGTCATGTATCAGATTTTAAAAAGTCATCTCTGATTCTTCCGGCACGCACACTTAGCCGAAAAATAAAGGGTAAAATTAATTGCACTTAACGACATGCAAATGCATGGTAGTGCTATTTCATGGTAGGGTTCTACCACTGTTATAATAAAATGTCTTATATTTTCGGACAAGATTTTCTTCAAAAAGAAAATTAATTTAACTTGATCAGAAAAAAATCTCGACGAAATAAATAGACTTGACTACAAGGTTCTTCATTAAATTGTACTATTTGGGAACTTTAAACTTCTGGATTATCGATTTGTATAAATTAATATAAGTATACAATAATACAGAAAATTGGCATAGATAATAGATAAATATAATCTATTCAGTTGTCGTTTCACATAATCTGTAACTGTCTGTTGAGTGATGGTGGGTGGGCGAAAAGTTTTTAGGTTAGTGATTAAAATTTAGGATTTCATAATATAAATGACAAGCCAATAGCAAAAATGAAGTTTCATTATAAAATGGAATCAGTGCTCATAGCTATAACTGCCATATTTTGTACAATATTATTTTTGAAACTCCTTCACAACTTGCGGTAAGTACGCGTGACATCGGTATAGGTTACACACTTTCCCGCCTGATAAGATATGCTAATTCTCTTAAATTCTTTACACAGATCAGCGTTACCCTGGCGAGTTAATTGTTGGTTTTGCAACTTAAACACTTGGGTAAAATTTCCTACTCGCAATAGCTGGTTTTGTCCAAAATGTGAACAGTACAACGGTTTTACCAAGGTGATTTCATTTTGACTTTTTCTATAAATAATACTAATCAAGGGTGATAATCATCCATGATTTTGTTAATTACATAGAATTTGTTTACACTGATTTTTATTTTAGTAAAGCTTGTGGCTAACTATAGCTATAATTATATTTCACATTTCATACAAAATTGTTCAATAATTTCTCTGGTCTCTGGGTAATTATCAACATTTATGTCATTGCATATTTAAATTACGATTGAATTATTTAAAAAAAAAATTGCAGGATGGTGACTACAACAGGGTGCTTAATTTACCCACAGAGGAGGCCTGTAAGACCCCCAATATGTTTAAAAAGAGTCCTCCAAAGAATGGCCTTTGTAAAATGTGTAATATAAACCAGCAACTCAAGGTGACACAGTTGGCTAATTTTGTTCCTATGAATGAGAAGAAATTTGATGATGAAATAGACTCCTATAAGTGAGTATCAAATTGTTAATGTTTTAAAAAAATACATAAATTAAAATCTATTGTAACATACATTATTCACTTACTCCTCTATTTAATTACTCAGATATATTACTAAAGTAGTCAGTTAGTGTAGATATTTCATACTAAGTTTTATTTTAAGGGAGATCATTCCATGATGGCCATTTTGTGTCTGTGACGAATCAAATTGTAAACCACATCTGATCTTAGTATGTGATTTTATCTGGATACATTCATTAAGACATTCCGTGCATGATTTATGTTGATGATGATGAGAGTATATGACATTGGGTGTTTGTATAAAATCTTTTTCACTTATATATAGAAACAAAATCAAAATAGACTCGGTCAAATCTTGACACAATTTTTGTCACCATTCCAAATTATAAAAAATAAGTGATTTGTCCAATACTGTAACAAAATTTTACTTGGCAACAACATTTGTGTGCGTTAAATATAACTATGGATTAATAGATACATATTACCGAATTATATTACATATAATCTTATAAAGTTATCGATTATTTTTATTAGTCAAAAGTCAGTGGCCATATTAACAACTGATCATTGGAAGAAGGAAAAAACCATATATATTAAGTTCAATAAACATGTCAAAAAATTATCTACTTTTATAATTAAGTTATTTTTTAAAACATATGATACAGTTATCTTGAGAACATTTAACATTTATCTTGTGGTGATTATGCTATCACAAACCAAATACACATTGATAAATATTTTAGACAAGGAACTGTACTATATTACAATTTACATAAGGTCAATAAACTAAACATTGTTACAGGTTACAATTAGAAAAAGCATACAAATTATGCAGTCCTTGTAAAAGAGTGCTACAATACAAGCTTAATAAAGAAAAGGAAACATTCTTAGGTTCCAAATTATTGGAAACGAGGACACCGGAAAAGAAATTAGAGAAAAGGCAACAGAATAACAATCAAATATTGAATAACCTCATAAATGGTTCATCCGAATTATTAGCGATAATATTATTCGTGCTTGTTGCCATTGATGTGGTGGACAGTATCAAGAAACATAAAGGTCTACTGATGACAATGCATTATGTTAAGAATATTATAGTGACGCTGTTCGAGAGGATATTTAAAATAATCAAAATGAAGACATTTATGACATTCCCGTTTTTAGAAAGTAGCCTGTCTGACATTGAACACGTTGAAACAATTGACATGTTACAATATTTAAAAATAGAACAATTGTATTATTTTAACGATATGACACAGAAGGCGTTGAGTTGTTTTGTTTGTTTCATACAAATTGTTGGTCTTATATTGAAAACGACTAAAGCAAACTATAGTATCATGATTGACTTGCTCTGGTTAATTTTTACAATAACATCAATAAGTCACAAGTCTATGAAATTGGATCCCGTTTACAAGAGTTGCTTCAATGTAAGTGAAATTAGAAATTAATATTTTACATATTTGTTTATGTCTTTATTTAACAAAATGTACATAATTCTTTTTTCTTATTACAGTTGCTGATTATCTCCGGCCTTATATTGTTGTATAGAAAAATTAAATCAAAAACGAATAAAACATCCATAAGGTTGAAAACTCCTCAGAAAGCAAAGAAACCGATTATGGGAACACTCAACTGTTTTATGAATGATGACAGCACGTCCCTGGACACGGACGATGACGTATCACTCAGCAAATTCGGATTGAACAACTTGGCGGACTCCTCAAATGAATCTATTAATTTAAACAGCAGTGCCAGCAACGGTCGGTCGTTCAGTCCGCGCACCGAAAGTGTGTGGGGCAAGACGAAACTTAACTCGACATTTTGCGTGAATCCAGTGTTGAATAAGAGCATGAGCTCTGTCGCCGACAATGTCTTCATAAAACCATCATTCAATAAATACCATAATCCGGCTAAAAGCGATTCAGATGTCGAATTAGACGAGAGCATCAGTTCGCTCTCGATAGGTCCCAAAAATGGTACCACGAAAAGCAATCCGGTGTTCGGTTTGCGCAAGCTGAACGCCACGCCCTTCGTGGCGCCCACACCCATCGCGCGCTCACGCCCCCTCATATCACCGAGCAAGCTAGGCTACAGCACGTCCTGGGTCGCCGGAGGCTACTGGGGCAACGAGGGACAGATATTTAACATAAACGGCAGTCGTTCCTCGAGTCAAAGCTCCGGCTTCGAGTCCCAGACGTCGAGTATGAACCAGCGCAATCTGTTTTCGCAGCCCCCGTCGCGGGAGGATTCGATTTGCGGGGAGCTCGACAGACATCCCCTCCCCCTGGATCGTTTGCAGAACTGCAACTCGAACAACTACTTCCAGAACGCTTCCAGCTTCACTCCGATCGGCGGCCCCGTGTTCCCGCAGATGCAGTACAACAGTCACGTACAAATACCTCAGCCGAGAATGTCGCAGCAGACGTTCATGTCGCAGCCCGCGTTCGGGCGCCGGCCGGGCGCCGCCGACATGTTCAAGGTGCCCGGCGGCTCGGGGCTCATCAGACTACCTCAGGACAACTCGTTCGCGTCGCGCTAGGGCCGGCAGTGGCCGCCAACTTATACATATTTCGATTAAGTTTTGTTTTATCATTAGGATCGACTAACTTAACTTCATAAACTGCCATTAATTTAAGAATCTTACTAAGTTATATCACGTGCATTAGTTGTAAGCGGTTACTAGTTGTATGTTTGAAGGTAAACGTAGCGTAAGGTCGTGCTGATCTCGTGCGCGGCGCCGGCCCGCCCGCGCCCGCGCAGCCCCGGCGGCGGATTTGTGAAAGCATTAAGAATTATTGTATTGTTACAATTTTTATATGGACGTCACTGTCCTCGTCTTCAACAAAATGTGATATGTAAAGACTAATAATTATTTTTTTTCAGAAATGTGAAAATGATTCTTGATGTTGTCATTATTTCCTTTTCTCTATTGGTTTTGTCATCTTGTAACGAAACGTTTTTGTGAAGCTCCTGCAATAAAATTGTGTAAAAAGCATTTGTACCGTGTTTTATTAAATCTTATAATAACATTAAGTCCTCAAAACCTAAATACATAAATGTATTTATTTATTCCTTATCTCATAATTTTCTGACGACTGATTTATGATAGGAATTTGGATTGATGTCAAAACAACCTCCGAAATTGACATTTGGACTAAACTAATAATACTAACGAGGTCCGAGCTTTTCGTTCCGGTCCCTGGAGGTATTGCGCAGGAAGCGGCGGCATATACGTGTCCTCGTACAGGCTGGAGAAGTAGTCTGATATGCCGGAGCACGCCCATTCCTGCTCCATATACTTTTTAAGACCCCATTCTGTGATGTTACCCTGTTTAATGTGTGACAATTGAACTTTACTTTCTTTATTGTGTTTATACTTACGAATAATTAAAAAGACATACATAGCATTTCAATAAATCCGGTTGCGGATAATATCGGTGGGCGCTTCTCCTATAATATCGCTGGTTCGGGCCGCACAGGGGCTTCGGGAGGTGGTGGTAAACAAGATCGTTTATGGTCACGTAGTTACCGCATTTGTCGTGGCTGCTGTGACGTACTACCGTTGGTACATTGCCCTGAATATATTAAAAAAAATACATTTTGATACGCAAAAACTACGTCAAAATATTTACATTAAGATAATGAAAACTGAAGTGCTGATTTAATTGGAAAGATAGAAGTAAGAATACATTTTAGTTCCTTTCTAAAAGACCGAAAACGCGTCTGCAGATCCTATCGTGTTAAACGTCTAAGGTTTACGAAGTACTAAACATTAGCTACTAGTAGTTTGGACCTTTCTATAAAATCATACCTGTACGCTATTAAGCCTGTTGAGACGGAAGTCATCATTTCTCGATTCTAGTTTTAATTTGTCGTAATCGATTACTTCTTTAGGAGGAAAATAAAGCGTATCACCCTTGGGACATTCAGTTCTGTCTTCTATCCAATTACCTAAATCATAGAAATGTTTTTGCTGTTACTTTTGAATTACTAATGTCATCTCTTATTACATGTCACAGTACGTTACTTCAATTTACTATTGTAATTGTTTTAGGCTTATTTCCTTAATATTTCCCAAATTGTGGAACGATCTTACATGTTAAATTACTTTTGGAAAATACTAGGTAAACAGGTGTTTGTCGTCGAGGTTCACGTTTTGCATTTAAGCGAAGTAAATATCACGTCATAAGATAGTAACGGTAGCTAGCTAGTAATGAGAATGAGTTTTATAAGAAAAAAAGATGCAAGTATTTTTACCAACTAATACTCCTGGTCCGTATTCGCGGGCCGGCCTCAGAGCTTTGGCTATAGCTTCTGCCCGAGTTGGTGATTTAGCTCTGGTACTTACTGTTGTCATTTCGTCGATTTAAAGCAAGTTAATGTTTGTAAATGTTATACAATGTAAATTTAAAAAGTGACAAAGTACGACGTCATTTTATCGAATGTCATTAGATTAAAGTCAAAAAGCGACAGCTGATTATTTTAAAATTTTCTGAATTAGTCTTAGTCAACATTATTGAAGACAAGATTTTGAGTTAGTAGCAAAAAGTTTTAATTAATTAAATTAAAAAAAAATCTAGTTATGCATTATTATTCCATGATTTTATTTGTCTCAAATTAAGCGCTTCTTAATATTATATATTTTATGACAGTAGGATTTAACATTGTAATTTATAGGAAATGCATGCCTGACATAAAAATAAGGTTCAAAGTTAAAAGCCATTATTTTTAACTTATCTATTCTTGGTTTTATTATTTCAAACAATGTCTATACAACTTCCAACACACTTATATTACACACATATGATAGTATTTACAAAAATTAAACATAAATTTAATCTGTCTCCATAGAAATGCTGCGGTTGGGTTTCGGTAATGATTGTAGTAAAGTGGCAAGCTGAGCCTCCATTGGACCTGCTTTCTTTATTAGACTTTTTAGATTCTTTTCAATTTCAAGGATATCCTGATTAATTAACTCCATTTTCTGAAAATAAAAAGCATTATTAACATGTATCATTAAAATGTTACCTACATTTTAAATATATTGCTTTATAATGTATAATGTTTTAAATACATTGTACGTATGTATATAGTGGAAACTGAAATGTAGGTCGTTATATAGGTGAAGATTACTAAATAATAAACATACCTGTATTATAGACATATATAAAGGTTTAAATTCCTTTTCACTATAACGCATAAATCCGCTTAGATTTGATTCAGTATCCGACGGTGGGGAAGTCATGATGATGGTATGCTGATTATTTTATAAATAAAAAAAGATGATTAGCTTCAAAAGCCATGAAACAAAACAATTTGAAATTAATAAAAAACGGCGCAACCTAAATTTTAAAACTTTGGTTATAATTAACGGACATATTTTTAAAACCTCTCTGACAGATGATTCAAACAATGTTTAAAAAAATCATGATAGAAATTTGCTTATCTTAGATTTGCATGATGTTATAACATTATACAACTTGTATTTGCTTAAGATCAAAAAATGAAAACATCTTAACTGTCTAATTTATGAAACACGTTTTGTTGAATTTATACTTACATTGTTTTTAAAAATACAAAGTAGATTTTTGAACGAGTAACTACAAATGACATTTTGAGGTTGTCAATGACTGTCAATAATGGGACAGTGACAGTCTTGTTTTCCGTACAGCATGCAGTGTTAGATCTTTCTTACAGCCAATAGAATCGTAGCTCTGAGACTGTACATTACTATGATTGGTTAAAAAAAACAAGATCCGTACTCTGGACGTCATCGAAAACTGAATTTTACAGTCGCAAATAGAATTTCTCCTATATTGTTGAACGGTATAAATTAAATGAAATCTAATAACATAATAAGTGAATTCTGTGAATTATTAAATGATTTATACAGTACTAATTGTAAGAAGTGTGTGTTTTGTAGATTTAGCTATTCATTGCTCATACATATTTTGGTTTTCCAGTAATTTATTGATTGTAACAAAAATGAAGCTTTAATAATGTTATAGCTGTGCTGTAATGAAATAAATAATATTTTTTTGTTTCTTTTATTTTTTTATTAATAGAGTATTACATTTCTTGTGTTGTATTCTTTTAGTAGTGATTGATCCCTACTCCTGCACCTTCCATCTAATCTGATCATTAATTTTTTGCTTATATAGTGTAGATTTTAATTTTTTTAACTGCTGATCGTAACAAAATATGTATGTATGTCCTTTTGGACTATGCTATTTAACCTCTTCACCGTTAGAATCACTTTCCTACAGTAATGATAAGATTGACATAAAATGTTGAATATTATCATGCTAGTCTCAGACTTCTGTTTGAGCCTTAGAAAAAGAGGTCTTGATTGTTAATATTAGTTTATTTTTAAAATGTACACATGAGGTACCCTTTATGTTTTGAAAACTCTGTTTTTTTTTTACATGTAATCGGTGAATGATCAGTTTTCTTATTAGAAGATTTAATAGTCTAAATTGACTTTTGTCAGAAAAGCTTCCTACTGGGCAAATAATTTTCAGTTACACAATTGACCTTAGTTAAATTGATTTTTAAATATGTATATATGTATATAATCTATTTGTAGTTCATTCTGGAAATTTGAATAATAATTTCTTATCAATTGCTAGATGCATATTGTTATGGAAAGTGGCTTCTTATCATGAACATTTTCTCTTAAAACATTAGTTGTAATGTTTAAAATTACAAATATGTTTGTAGCACTTTAGGACAATATAAAAAAAGTATTGTATTCCATCAGTTAGTATATAATCAGAGTCAAATATAAAATATCCCAAAAAATTTTTTTTCAAGAACAGTGAACAAGTTGAATATTCTTTTACAGACTATTTTTGTTAAGCATCAAAGAATAGCCATATGGGTAGGGGATTAGTGAATAGGCGAAATGAGTAGGAGGCCGACGGCGCGGCGCCGGCCGCCGGGCGGCTGGCGTCGCGACGTCGCGTCACAAACCTAACTTCCCCCCACCCCTTCTCCGCAACCCTCCACTTGTGCATCCAGTCGCCCTCAGACACCAAACAACCCTCGGGCAATCACTGCTCTATGAGTTTCATTGCACTGCAGACGATTTTCACTTATGTGCTTACAATTTCACCAAACATGAAGTGATGTAAATTTCAGTGCGAAGTTCTGTGACTGTTATGCAAGGTGATTTTATCTATATAATGCCAGTGTTAGAAATAATGTTTCAATAGACTTTCGGGGAGTCATGTCAGAGGAACATGACAAGGACTGTACTACAAGTGATGATAGAACAGACGAGAAACAGTGTGATACCAGCGAACAGGTCGAAAAGGTGACAGATATTGAAACGACAGACGAACCACAAAGTGCCAATATTAGCGAAGCCCAAACCTGTGCCATAGAAGAAACTAGTCAAACGGATTTAAATGAAAATGAAGATCTGTCTTGTAAAGATGCTGACGCTGAGAAAGCGATCAGTTGGACTGAAGAAGGCTCGGAGTTCAAGATTTCGTGGAAAGTGCCTGAAGGATGCACCTCCGCGAAAGATTACATTGGACTGTGTTGTAAAGGTCAGTCACAATGCTTTAAATGTTTTATTTTCTATATTTGTTATGGTGTACGCAAAGGCGGGATTTGTATTTGATAATTAGAAACATGGCAATAACAATGCCGTTCGAAAGAAAACATTGGAATTAAAAAAAACAATCCCGATACATTGATAATAGAGTGTTCCAGCGATTTCCTTTAATTTTTTGTTTAAAAACAATAGTAGCTTGAAATAATATTGCAATCTTTAATATGCAGTATCATCAACAAGAACAGAGAAACTCTCGTCCGCACGTTCCGTATCTAATCTAAATATCGTGCAGTGTACCCGGAGAAAGGATGTAGGTACAGTCAACATCAACGCATTCTCGTAACTAGCGCATTGAACCATTTCTAAATTCGCGGCGGCGTTTGAAATAATCAACAACATTACTTGTTTAATTCTCAGTATCGCCCTATTGTGTGATGCTTATAATGACCTTAATTAATTTTAAAATTGGCGAAGCGCTTAGGCTACAATAATATATAACGAGACAGAAACGTGGAATACATTTCCCTTCCCTCGGTCCGATTTGCTTTTCCATCAAACCTTGGCAATAACCAAGTTATCTAATAAATAATTTATTACTTATGTTAACAACATTTCTAACTGTCCCTTTCCTTTATATAACTGATGTCAATAACGACATAAGCTGCAATGCAGTCGCTGTCTAGTTTTTGCGTCTTCCGCGGCGTTTCCTTGCTATGTCTCCTAGTATAACTGCACCCGACACCGCTCGTCACAGGAAACGTGTCAATGGCCACCCCGCTCGGTAACATGTCACTATCAGCTAGAATGTCGTAACACTGCAATCACACCGCTTCGCAACTTTTTGATCTGCCCACGTGGATCTCATGTTTGGCGACAAAACATTTTTCCATTGTTTATTGGTCGTATGTTTTATAACGTAAAATGAAATCGTTTATCAAGTGAATAAAACTTACGTGAAATTAAAAAAAAACACAGTAAAGTCCGAAGTATGTACCTTCGTGATATTTTTTATTAAGAGCGGTGAAATAAGTTGTTTTCAGTTTATTTTGGTATAATTGAGTTTGTGTAGTGTAAAATTTGTCCGTAATACAATGATCCACCTGTTTAGAACCCCTGGATCTTCTCATTACAATCAAGTATTGGCGAATTTAAATATGGAAGCAGTGTGTAATCACGTCCCGCCCACGCCGACGTGCGCCCGCGCAGGCCGGGCACGCCGCGCGCGTTGCACCGCAAATCGATTAGTTCTTTATTGCTTAACACGCTCCTTCATTAGTCATAAATTTTAACAATCTTGTTAACTAGACAATAAAGATTTCTACGTGTATTATATTCAAGAACGTACGGACCACCTAGTGAGCCTACTAAAATGAAATTTTAATGTCCCATGGTACATGAGAATCCACACTAGTCCCTTATAATGTAGGCATTATGATATCCTGAGTGTGGCGGTAAGGGTTTTGGTAACAGAGAGAAGGAAACATTGTTTTTACTTCAATTCCGATTGGTATGTCACTATAATGATTACAAAAAATTGTGTTTGTCAAAATAATGTCTGTCCCAAGATTTATATGTTTACGTGACCTTATGTTTGACGAATTCTTTCGTCTTCAGTAATGTTATAAATATTAATGAGCAATTACGAAGCTTGTCAGATCATTACCGTGGCTTGACTGCGAAACTCGAGGCGAGAAATTGTAGGGCGCGTGCTCACAGAGGTTACATAAGTAACGTGCAACTGCAAACAGTTTTGTAAGATGCCCTTTTTGTATGTAGGTACTTTGATTGCGAAGAGATTCTAAGCTTAGAGCTGTTTTTAATACTGAGAGGTAAAATCGATGCATAATCGATATCACTATTAACTTCACCTAATAGAGATGTAAAGGACTTTATATTAAGGGAAATTTAGACAACTTTGGACTATATTTTCTGATATTTATTACGTTTATATTGTGGCGAATTGTATATATGCAATATATAGTTAAAACGTATTTTGTGTTACGTTTGTTTCATCAGCATCATCATCAGCCTTTGTCTGTCCACTGCTGGTTGTAACCAGGCCTATAGGCCATCCAATGACTTCCCGCAGTCCGTACTAAGTTGTGACTACCGACCTATGACCGCACTAAGTCTACCTGGAGGAATGACGCCTTACGTTTATTTTTACTATTCAACGTTTGCAATATACTATCAATTCTATAATATTGGATTGGTTTTATATCCGTCTGTGTTGAAGAATCGCGTCGGGTCGTCGCTCGAATTTCACCCGACTTTCGCCGGTGGCAATCGTGTCAGCCAAGTCGGTCGTGCGGCTTGTACTGCGACCGGTTCAAAATGTCATTGTTGTTTCCCGCAGCTTCAGTTAGCTTAATGAGGATAATAAGCTTACGAAAATGACCTTAGGGTAACTGAGGACGGTACAACAATCCTATCGCGCCATACAATTATAAACACTTTGAATTGTTAGTCTGATTAACTTAATCTCTAACTAAATCAATTGTAACTAATATTGTACTTTTTATAATAGTTGTATAATATGAGCGTCGGCGGTTCAGTTAAGCGCTTAACCGGACCGGATCGTACTCTACATTGTCCAGGTTCGATCCCCGCCATGTACCGATGTATTTTTCCATTTTCGAATTGCATACATTATCCGAAGCGGTGAAGGAAAACATCGTGATACCTGCACATATCGGCGAAGAAATTCAAAGATATGTATGAAGTCATCCAACACGCACTGGGCCAGAGTGGTTGACTATTGCCTAGTCACCCCTAATAGTAGGGTAGGCTCTGAGCCCCTCAGTGGGGATATAGTGTGCTGATGATGAATAGGAGTAGATTTTCTTGTATTACAAGCACAGCTGTATCAAACATAATATCTTTGTTAGAGACGTGTAAACCTTTCTATAAGTGTTCAGACTTCTTCGTAACCGGAGCCCCAGCAGGAAGTTACGAAATGCATGAATCAGGCAGTAAATGGCTTAGTGTATAAAGGTTAAGGTGAATTAGGTTTCCTACTTGGTTATACCACAGATAACATAATACTGGAACTAATTCATTGACCTTTAACGACGATAACGGTGGCGCCTGTTATTAATATAGTTCTAATTATCATTTAGTGCTTTAATCAACGTAATGAATGCAATTTATTTGCAACTATTAAAACTCTGGCCTTTTCCTTCGAAGGTGTTTATTGACATTGTCAGTTCAAGCAAGCGGCAATAGCCTAATGGTTAAGGGAACGGACTGCCGATCTAGCGATCGTGGGTTCGATTCCCGCCATTCGACTATAGTCGTGGATCATATCCTAACACAAGCTTTTTCAAGCTTACCAGGAGTGGTCACAAGAAATATTAGAGAATTAACAAAAATGTGCTAATATTTAAAAAAAAAGCATCTTATTGACAAGATACATTTTGTTAAAAAGTGTTATGGAATTACTTGAATAATATACTTTTATCAGGTTAATTTCCTTATGTTAGGAAGATTCAGTACTTGAGTGTATTTGAATGGATAGATCTCAAAATATAGCCGCTACAAATTTGAAACACGGCTTTCTTAGAAGTAATCAGCTGATTGTTAATTTATGGTCCAATTAACACCGAACTTGCAGTAATTGGAGGGTGGACCATGCGGCTTGTCCGCGGCGCCTCGTCCGAGCGCGCGCATGAATGGGCCGGCCGCCCCCGCCCCGCGCCCGCCGCTCGTTTGTGAATGAAGGCGCGCGTGCCGGCCGCCGGCGCACGCTCAGCGCCCGCTCAGTCGCGCCGACGACGACGCACCGGCACGCGGACGCATTGACACTCCGCCATTTTTAATCCGGACGTTCGTAATTTAAAAAAAACGCGCGTTCTGTGAAGTTTAACGTTTCTATTCACGTACACTTAAAAGTTTTATCATATTGGTGACTATTTACTGTTTATTTTATTATATTGATGAAATTGCGATTGTTTCCGCTACCGGGGAAGCCGTCAGTGGACTAGACGATCAGGCGGTTACGGTGAGTAATAACTTTTTTCGCAATGGTTTGAGTCTATGACAGTATTTTATAGTGTTCCGTCTTGTAAGGCACATAGCACGTCGCCGTAGACGAAGTGGGTTGAACAGTAACCTCCTACAGCCGGCCCACTGTATTTTACACTTCTGTAGAGCTCGTTTGATATGGATACTTGCTGTAGGTGTAGACCTGTAACACTTTCACGTACAAAGTAATGTTACACAATTTCAATAACATTATTACAAGAAAATATTATCCCAAGGATTTGGTTACAAATTGAAAATGTATTTATGTACATACTGTGAACACTCAAACAAAAATCAATTGTTTAATATTTCAATGATAATCAAAAATTGTATTAATTCTAATCGACATTTCATAATGAATTTATAAAACGTTAAATCTTTTTTATTTTAATGTATATTTATACGCTGATGACAAAATTCAATTTCATTCAAACATACTTTTAATTTTAATAGACACGATAAATAATGCGTAAATATACGTGATAGAGAATCTATCTGCCGCAGTCGCTAAATGACTTCCCTTAGTGTAGTTTAAGAGTATCTACTAGGCACTGTTGTGGATATAATACGAGAAATATATACTGAAACACTGCCTACTGAGGCTATGTAGATTTGCAATAGAATGTGCGTTAGTTGCCGGGTGGCGCCGCCGCTCGAGGAAACCGTCTCGTTATAAGATTCTACCTGGAACACTATTGTTCTCCTTATTTTTGACAACACTTGAATTGCAAAAGATTTCGTAAATCGATGTTAACGATTTCTTATTCTATAACAGATAGAATACTGTTTATCTATACCTTTACAATAGTTTTAACTGAAGCGTTTTTCTTTATTTTTAATGTATTGTTTGCCTGGTGTTTGCGTTATTGTCGCCATTTAAATATAATTTATTATTGTTTTATCAATGTAAATTATTACACGATATCGAAGCTATGACTGGTAAAA
Source organism: Papilio gigon (assembly GCA_027563995.1). NCBI lineage: Eukaryota > Metazoa > Arthropoda > Insecta > Lepidoptera > Papilionidae > Papilio > Papilio gigon. The sequence continues at coordinate 7,912,071 of JAODUI010000027.1, forward strand.
ATTACTTTATTTTATGTATTCAGATTCAGTTTATATTTTAGCAGAAATGACTATCTTAAATTAACTATAGAAGTTATGTTATTAAGAAATCTAATTGAAACTATATCTTACTAGTTAGTATTTAAAAAAGTCCATTTTTTTTTATTAATTGAAGGCATTTTTTTCAATCGAAACGTACGTTGTTTAGGTTGTTCTTGTAACGTCAATTCTCTTCATCAACTAAACTTTCAAGTGATACTTTAAATTTATGTTATACAGCAATGAATGAGTCATGTCAAAAGTTGATTATATAGTAAAGTATTGTAAGGAAGTTGGAAGTGTAAGATTTGTCAATGAGCGCGCCGGGCGGCTGCTCGTGGCCCGTGTGGACTCGTAAACGCGGCGCACGTCCGGTTATAGGGTTAATAAAACCGCCATCCATCATGGCAGCCCACCGACGGATATTAAATGGACGCGAACACTCCGAACATTACGTTTCATTCCATTATGATAATTAATCATTATGTTAACTCCCCATATTACTAACGCTTTTTGCTTCAACATATTGGAAACGAGGTACTTTTTACCATCAATTACTTCCTACTTTACTGATGTTGTCATTAAACTTTTTATAGTGATTATATGAAGTTTCTCTGCGGTATAATATTTTCTTGTTACAGTGGCAAAAACATATCTGGCCAGTTGAGATGCGCGACTATCACAGTTTGTTCTATCAGTGAATATGTAAAACCTACTTATTCATAGAAAATTAAACACAAAACAAGACATTCCAATTTTATAAAGGTAGTTGCTACCCGACAAAGGCCTTGTAGCACTTTTTTACATCGATTAGTCGTGTTGATAAGTTAATTTCACTCATGTCTATCGGGTCAGATGAATTCGTTTTACTATACGCCTTGTGTCGAGTGACATTCGCTGTGGTTCTTTGGAAATCGATTCGAGTAATGTGAGCATTGTTGTGCCGCATATGGCGTGTCCGTGGGCGTGTGTCGGCCAGTCCCAAATAGTTAACAGTATGTCACAGAGCGGAAGTAACAGCCTACTTGAGCTCGTCCGAAATCATAACGATATAACTGCGATAAAAATGCTGCTCAAAATAATTGCTCCCGCCCGACCTCCAGTACCCACTGACGATTACATTATGTGCAATGAGGACGAACAACGGTTTTTATTATGTTTATGTATACTAAATAAATTGTTCCTTACTGATTACTTTAGCTCTCTCTTACTTGAGAATCGAAGGAGTCCGTCCGTCTTCACTGAAGATCTCCCTTAAATTAATTAAAAAATAGGCAGTAAGTAACGTTAACAAGAAATTGCTTATCATAGTTCTTTTTGACAGTAGTTTCTATAAACATGCCCTTGTACCCATATGTAGGAAATAATCATTTGAAATTTATCTGTTTGTAGCGCGTATTGCCAGCATTTTGGATACAGTCAGGAGGTGTATATTATAATAGAGAAGAACACACTATGAAAGATTTTTTTTCTTATAAAGTTCTTTAACAATCTCCCAGTTAAGTAGAATAGCTGGTTTTACCGTGTTGTAGGGAATCTCGTGAACCCGTCGCTCGTTTGCCCCATTCACTTATAAACGAAAACCGACGTCATATTTAATTTTATAATATCAGCGTCACTGTGTCAATTTGAAAATGTCAATGGCTTCTAAAAGCTGGTGAATTGTTGGTTACGTTAGCGCATTGAATTCTGTACGTCGATAGTTTCCGGAATGTGCACGGAAGTGTTACCGGACAGGACTTTACGTCACTATTAGCAAACAATACACGCCCTTTATACCTCAATGGTAATTGTTAATTAACAATAATGTGGCCAACTTAAAAGAATAAAGATTTATGTAACAAATGAAAACATGAAAGACGTTTGAAGCTAACGTGAATTGGTAGTTCCGAATAGAAATGAGACAATATAACGCTGTAATCATATACTTATTAAAACAGACTTCTTTGTACCATCAATTTGAACTTGGAATGAATCGTTCGTTTTTTTTAAAAAGATTTTATGGCCTGGTTACTAGACTTTTAAGCCAAATGAATTGTTCCAAAATAAATCCATAGACAATAATGATATTAATCAGCCAGTGACGTATGTCAATGTAATTTCTTTTTTATTACATGTTATGTCATTTTTTTTTTATTTTGTCTCGCCCGTATGGACTTGTTTAGATTTTTCTGTAGACAAACGTCTCGCATGCTCGTCAATTATTCGTCTACTTGCTTATTCTTAAAACTTTCTTTAGTATACATAAATAAGCTTACTGAGCTTAAACACCCAAATGGTTTTACTAAAACGGTGTTAGATAAAGTATATTGTTTAGTGTTGGTTAGCAACAGCATCGATTGACCTCGCGCGAGTCCGGCGGATGTGGGGTTGCCACGCCCCCTTTCTGCCGCCCCGCGTGCCCTGCAGCTTGTATTGTCTCGCTGCAACTGCAATGCTGCAAAACTGCAGCGGCTGTCAATGATGGTATTATACTTTATTTCAACTTATATGTACGATTTGTTCGACCGAGAATTCGGTCAAAGGTAATTTTTTAAAACTTAGAATGGATACTTTTATTTCAATTAAATTAATTGAAGAAGTAAAAATAATGTATTTAATTTGCCCACAATGATATTACTTATGAAAATAGCTTAACTTACATGTAAATCGGTGTAGGTACCGACTGTTGAGCGGCGGGCCGCGAACGCGCTATAGTACCAATCCCACTCATCCTGAAGAAGATGGGGGCCCCTATGGGCTCGAAACTAGTCGGTACCGACACTGATTTACACTTAAGTTAAACCGTTTTCATTAGTAGTATAATGAAACGCCTCACGAAAGTTTTAATAATTTCATTACAGTGATATTGTTGAGATGTATGTGATGTTTTGATCAGACATATATTTTGCTAATTTGTCTATTAGTATTAAATAAAAGATGAAAATAGTTTAATTTTTGTTGTGACCAGAGGTGAACAGAATATCTCCTCTAAGTTAATAAATTACATTTTAACAATTGAAGTTACACGCTTTAGAGATTTGCACGGAGCTTTCCAACAATGGTAATGTTATGACCCGGATATTTTATGTAAGAATAATCGCTTTGAATTGACCCTACGACGTAAAAAGGCTATACAAAAATGCAAAATATGGCTTAAAAAAACCGTGTTGTCATTAAATAATTGAGAAAAAAGTAGACAGTTTTTTTTTATCTTTGTTAATCTTCACCTATCCATACAGTCGTTATAACATACAGCTGATCATTCGCCTATATAATATTAGCGACATACCAAACTTAACCGTATCCGAATAAAACAATTGAACGGACATAATGACCCAGTTATGTAACCAGTGATAACGGATTCAACATACTGAACAACTCTTTGTGGTTGTTCCATGTCTGTGTATCAAATGCACCAACAACCGGCTGACACATGATAGGGTCACATTTTTGAATTCCGAATCAAATTTCAACCGACTTTGTATCCATTTCTTTGATTAGGATGTACGTTTTTGGTAAATTAATCAAGTCGATAGTAATCGATTTAAAACAAAAAATATTTTGTAATACGATTAACCATGTTATACTTGATATTTTAAAACCGTGTACAAAAAAAGAATCTAATTTCTGATTCCATATACAAACGTTTCACGAACGTTTAGCCTTGTCACCGGGAGTGTATAAAAATTACTGTCTCGTTTGTATTTATGCATCAAATCTCAATATCCGTTTATAATTAAACGGCGCATGGATTTCCTTCGGCTTGCTTACACCGCGCACCTCCGGTCGCAGACTTATTCTGGTTACATTTTAGGCAGGAACTGCTTGGTACAGGTTGTAGTGACGCTAACGCCGACGCCGGCTGGATTCCGTGCCCGAGTCGCGGATGCAGACTTCCTATAACGACGGTAATTAGATCACCTGTTGTTATACTTTTTAATATTTATTCACTTAAAGCAAGGAACGTAAAGCTTTTTCCTAAAATTTGGTTAGCGTTGGAAACTAATAGTTTGGTATTGGGGATGTCCATGAGCGTCGAGATCACCTTGTAATCCCGCCGCTTGCTGGTCACCTTCTCTAATAAAAAAATAGTCGTTTTTGTACCTAAGTAACTGTATGTCGTGGTTAAATAGGTCTTCTAACGAACGAGAATGATAATTAACATTGTTTGCCGATTTGAAACGTGCTTGTCACAATATCTAACCATTGTTATATACCAGTAAACCTAAATTCACACAATTGTGTGGAACAAAAGACGACGGCATACTGAATCTCAAAAAACTAACTGCACACGTTTTCAAGGCATTGTTAGTTGAGGACACACTCCGATCACTGTATGAAACTGCGCTTTCTTGCAAAATAATAAGCGGCGATGTTTCTTTGACCGCTTTACTGTTGCCTCGGGATTCACACGATGTTTCATCAGCGACTCGGCAGCCATTAGGCGGCCGCTATGCGGTAACTGAAAGAAACATGCATTCCCACGACTTTAGGTGCAGCACTCTACACCACAGTTCAGCTAACATGATTATATCCCCAACAATAGCATTCAAGATTGCTCCTTAACTCCTATAGAGATATGGACTACATTTCCACGCGTGTATTAAATTTCCTTTTCCACCACACTCGGTTCCCCGCTGTTTTCTTTGATACCAACTGTTTATTAATTAGCTGACGGGTTCGTTAAAAGATTGTTTCGTCTGCGCAATTTTTTGAAACCCGCTGTGTCCTCGTCCGATTTAATTCAGGATTCTTTTTCTAGAAATAACTCAGGTGTTCTGAAAAATTAAAATTAAACGAACGTTGTTTTATAGCAATAAAACACTGTAATGGTCACCGAATTCTTACAAATTGATATCACGCTGAGGACAGCGGAGACAAAGAAATTTTCATTCATATAGAACGAGATTTATTTACCAATCAATTGGTACATTTTCTAATGAGTTTCTTTAAAAGGATTTCTTCATAGGGTAGTTACGTTAACTCTGGTTATAGACGTCGTGTCCCTGTCTCTCGTTCCAGCAAATTACTCGTCGACACGTCGTAAAAGTATTAAGCCGGCACTCGGAGAGACGAGCATTGTTGTCGAGTGAAAAACACTGAGAGGAAGCGATAAATAATGTTCGAGGTTTATACGATCGGCCGGTAATGGCCGCGGCCGCGCACACGGCGAGGCGCGGCGCTCGCATCGCACAGAGCACACCCTCCCGTGCATTCCGACCTTCTATTTAATATTGCCCTCAATCGATATAACTCTTGATTTTAAATACTTCATCCGTTTTATTGAAGACATTAAGAAAGTCGCGAGTTACCTACAAACATACGCTACAGCCGTATATATGAAGTTAGTCATAAATTAACTTTTTGCATATAATAGTATTTCTTTTATTGTATAAACAAATTCTTATTTCATATATAAATTGTATTTTTATAAAGTAAATCAATCCTAACAGTGCATTAATGCTACAAAAAAAATTCTACACAAAATCTTTGTTACAAATAATGGAGCGGAAATGCCCGCCGTGAACAAAGATGCGGTTGACTTTTTAAACTCTTATTAATATTCGTCCCTTCCGGAAGCAGCCCTTCGCGAAGGGTGGAATCCGCTCAGGCGAAAACGGAAGTAGCATACGCCCGCTTCCGTAATTGGTGGCACGGGCTGCGTTTCCGGCAGCTTCAAGTGCTCTAATAATAGTTTTAAAAATATTTTCAACCACTGAATGTTCGTTGCAAGCAATGTACCGAATATAATACTCTATTTCAATCTGACTTATGCTCTAAAGTCACTTCTAGTTTCTTTGACATTTCGAAATAGAAGTACAAAGTAGTAATATAAATAACGTCATGTTCGTAATACTAAACCAGTAGGTATAAAGTGTAATAAAATTGTCCTTGACCTATATCTAAATGCGGCTACTGTGTAACACGATGTCCTTTTAATAGGTAGAGCCGTGTTAGGGACACTTCAATAAATTGCGTTCTCCTTCGTGCAACATAATTGATAGCACTAAGACGTGTCCCCTGCGTGCGAGATGCTCTTTGAATACACATTTATGAGTTCGTTACGTTACTTATAATTTTAATGTCGTGCACGTTGGAGCCGAGCCGGCGGTCCGCCAGCGAGGACGGCTTAACGCGGTCATGGGAGTCGTGCCTTTATTTGATCGAGCATCGGCCGTGTTAATTCGAAATTTGCCGACGTGTGGATTTTCCCAAGCCGGTCCTTTGTTCGCGCCTATGGAGATTAAAGAAGGACGGAGGTGCTAATGCGTATACGTAGGAACATCCGGTCCGACGGTATCCGTTAATTGGTCCGCGTAAAAGGGATTCCGTGTAACTCGCCCCCTGCGCTGCCGCGACATCCTCTAAGCTACAAGGGCGGCGGCTTCGATGTGCCGACGCTTTACTCAAAACGCTCCTTAAAAGGTCCGTCGGCCAATTAAATGCGGCGACATCACCGCCCGCTGCGTTTTGTCTTTCCCGCCGGTCACGATTCTTTTTAAATGCTGGAATCGAAAAGTTTGCTTGTAAAGGGCTCCGATACGCTTTAAATATTGATTTTGTTCGTGACGATGTAATCGTCGAAACGATAATAGCTGTCAGCCGGCATTGAGCGATGCGATGACGCGACGCCTGTGCCCGTTTCCCGGACGAGGCGGGCGAGGCAGGCGAAGCGGACTTTGCAATAAGAGCGCGCGACACAATCAAGGATTTTTTTAATTACATAGTCGGGAATATCTACTACGCTTTTCTATTTATTTGTTACGATGTCTAATAAATTTAACATCGATTTTCCGTTTTTTTTTCATATTGACGCAATGGTTGCGTTATAATAATGCAATGTGGATGTTGGGTCCAACTTATTAAATTCTTGTCCTATTACTTCCTTGGGCAGTTTACAATTTGGAGGACAAAAAAATATTGTGTTGCTTTTATCATATCATGTATTTAAAATCTCAATTAATATTAGATTTCAAACTTTATATTCTTCGGTCCTTTGTTTAAATCTTTCGCACACTCTTTAGAATTCCCACGATTGCTCATTTTGTTATAAGCAGGGATTCATTGCCCGTAGAGCCGCAGGTCAGGTATATTTCTATACGACGTGTAATCAGGACAGCAAGCTCCCATGACGGCTTCTTAGACTGGAACGAACTTATTCCTTCATAATTATAATTTCTCACATTTCTTTTTTTATAATTTTATATGTTTTTTATTTGCAAATTTAGATATTTTGAAACGTTTTTAAGTCTGTCTAATCTTCAATAGATTTCATCTTTATAAATTGCTGTTTTCCGAACATTAGATAGATCGAATTTTAAAAGTAATTTCCTTAATGTTAACAACTTTAGCGCAAATGTATGATAGTGTGACACATTTCTAACCTACTTTATATCACGTAAATCATTCTGTCGGATGCGGTGCGGCGGGAGTGAGTTCTACGAATGCAAAATAAATAATAAAGCCTAAGCAGATGCTGGTGGATACGTCACAAGCCGAAGCCAGAAGGATATCATAATTCGTGGTTCATTATAATGTACACCTAGGTACAGATTTCAGCGCGAACGGTTCTAACTTTAGATTAATCCAATAAACAATAACGGAGTGTAATTTGCGGAAGGCGTGTTGTAGCGCAGACGTCACACGTCTTTTCCTCGATTTTAGAGATTGTGAATATTTCGCCACGTAATTTCGCTGAAGCGCTCTTATTGGTTTGGCTAAAGGTGCCGGCCTGGGAACTCGCCCATTGTAGTCGTTCCTAGAAACGCGCTATGGGAATATTAGGCTCGTTGAATGGAAAGGACCATACGCAGCGGCGGAAACAATATGTGTTAACTTCTCCAGTATTGCTTTATGGCTTTTAAATTCAGATGCGAGTTGATTACTGACTGCATTTTATCTGTTCTAAATGCAATTGTTTGTTAATTTATATAGAATCTATTAGCGTATATATATGGCTTTCAAGTCGGGATTATCAAGAAAATATTTTTTTCATAAATAGCGTTCGGGCTCGTAAACGACGTGATTGATGAATCGTTACTTGATACTACATTTTACGTCGCGGCTTTCGAGTTTTCTATTTTTTATAAAATAAACTGAATTACAAGTGGGTTTGTGAGATGTGTTACTAAGAGGTATTAATGTTTGTTTACATGTTTATCTTTGTGTGGATGTGAGCGGACGCTAACACTAAACAGTTTGTTTTTGTTATTACACGTTGAAGCGTTGATATTCGTAATTTGCGGCGTAGATAACAATGTGTGGAGTTATGAATAATTAATTATGCTCGTACGATTTAATGAAGTCTGCATTTAGTATAACTCGATATAATTCACGTGTTTATCTCGGTTTGTTATTAAAATAATTTTCCTTGACGCCATTGATACAAGCAGATTAATTGGTTTGTTTTATGACATAAATGTTGTATTCTTGTAATATCATAATAAAAGATACGAGCTTTTGTACGATTTTGTAAACTTTGATATTGTTAAAAAATGATGGTATTCAGGGTAAGAAGTAACCCTACCATCATTAACTGGCATCAGAGTTTAAATGACTTGATAAAACTGTAAGCTGTTTTTTACAATCACAGAAGGCACGTTATCCAGTTTTTTGAGTCTAGTTATGTATGTACTATTGAAATTTATCAACCCGGGTCGTATTTATGTTTTATTTAACAGTTCATGAAAATATAACGCTCGTTTAAATTATCTGAATGGTGGTACACTTACCTGTTCTTGTTGTTACTATGCCATGTTGTTGAAATGGTGCATAAACTATCGTTACCTTTACTTCAAATATTACCTTAAAGTATAATGTTTGTAAAAAAAAGGGCAGAATAATGACATTGTCACACCTTGTAATATTTTCAGGTGAACGTTTTCTCTCCTTTAAATATACCAGGCAAGGTGAATGAAATCCTCCTTTTGGATATTTTAAATTGTGGTCGTTATCTTAAATTTCGAATAAACTGATTCTATTTTAATTTTTAAAAAGGTCAGTTTAAAAATTCACATATGTCCGGAGTTCGGTTAAAAGAAGCATGAACTTTTGTTTTATTTTAGACGTTTTTCGATGACCATTCGGCGGAAGTCATTATGCGCTTTCCGCCGCACATTGTACTGCCCTGTAAAAATATATTCATTAAATCAGCGATTAATACTTTATTCGGTTGGATGTTTCTCGGGACATCCCTACATGATGTTCTCACGATCACGTTTTTAGATTTATGTCTCGAACCACTTTGATATGTTTTAGAATTCTAACGTCAAAGAATTCGATTCTCACTTATCGAATTTTGTACAGCAAACTGTCATTACAAAAGCTATAATCTAAGACGTCGTGCAATAAGTTACCGATTCAGGTGCATTGTGTGCAGTAAATGAGTACATATAGAAAAAAAAATAAAGTCCTGGCTGCACATAAAATTGCAAGTTGAATTTTCGTGTCGTAGTTTGCAGAGTCGCTGTGAGTAAAGTGTCTTCAGGGCGGGCTCTTGCAATACCGTCGGGGGCCGTGTCACAAATATTGACACGGTAAATGTTTGAGGTGTAACATGAACGCAAGATGAGCCTCGTGGGCCCACTTTCGTGTAGGTGTCGCTCGGATAAAAGCTTGCCGTAAACCATCGAGATAACGGCAATGTTTGCGCAAATCAACTTGCTCACTTGTAGCTCCACGGATCTTTCTATCCGATAAGATCTGTTTTCCACTAACCCTGAAATTTTAACCCAGCGAAATAGTACAATTCCCTGCCGTGGAGAAGTAGCAATCGCGCACCGCTAGTTGCTTAGTGGAAACGGGGTCTTAGATATTCGCTCGAGTTATATTTGCGTTGGTCGTATTTGGTGTCACAACTCTTCGTGTGTGTAGGTTAATACCTACACATGATAATTCATTTGCTTGTAAATGTCACTGTATTGGTGTAGGTTTTAGTATCAATACAATATCAAAATGGAGTAACAAACATGTCAGTCGAGACACTTGTCAGATAATTATATAATTTATTCACTTGTTGTAACGTTTGCGTATTTGCGTGTAAATTTCACGGAAATATTTAATTACAATCATTCGTTACTTTATGATTTTTAAACAAAAGGACTGCTATAATTTAATGCTTAATTATATTAAAAATCGTCAGGCCGTCTGTACAATGGCTTATATTTATCTCGACGTGTGTAGTTAGCAAGGCAAACATCAGTATCCATAAACAAACCTACCGTCAAGGTCGGCCATGTTTACTGAGCTCCTAACGCTAATGCTTAAACAAAAAGACTCGGCTGGATTGCAGGCACGTCTCAATGATGTCCCCCCCCCGCCCCTCCCCACACCGCTCGTTGCATCTTATTAATTCAACTCTCGATAACAGAATAATAACGAATTAATAAAGCTTCATACACATTGTAAATCGAAGTAGTTGCCATTTCCGTTTAAATATACGTAATATTAGTGTTATTACTTTAGAGTACAAAAGTGGGCGGTATTGAGTATCGATGCGTTCATGGATAGCTGTAGTTTTACTATCTCTATATCGTAATGCGTAGTGTCAGTCGCACAATAGTTGTGTGTGTACTGGACCTAAGAGACGCTGATTATGTAATAGGCGTGCGGACAGCTCAGTAAAGCGGCGGTTGGACGCGTGTTATAAATCGCCAGCGGAAACGAGTGCCAGTAATGAGCTTCGGATGTCGCTCAGCTATTGTGCCGGGCGAATAGGTATCGACTTCCTCAGTTCAGTTATCGGTAACAACGCAGCGCTATAATGAGGCATTGTTTCTGCGTCAGGAAGCCTTCGCATCTTATTCTGTTTTCAGGACGCAGATCCGCGCTGTGATCTGATTGTGAAAGTCCACGGTGTGCTGTAGAGCAGCTCAATGCAAGTTGTCTATCGCATTTGTACACGTCAATGTCCTGACGCGGATACGGTGTTAGCGGTCGCAATTCAATAGTCGTGCGGTTAAACTACGTATCTTATGTAACACGAATTAGTATCAAATCCAAAAGCAAATAATTGTATAGCTTATATTATTTTTTGAATTACGAATTCTTTGAAATGTATCGGAGTAAATCCATATATCCTCAGTCTGACTTTCTGGTAAAGGGATATCCGTTCGGGTGTGCGACTGAGAACCGACGCGCATCGCCAATCCAACGGAAACTCTGCTCATATTTACTTGGCCACTTCTTTACTCGGCTCGTCCGATCTCCATTTTTATTTACATTACGTGGGACACACGGATCCGCCGCGGATGAGCTGCGTATTGTCAACACGCGTCTTGGCTCTGTGTAATGGAGCGTCACAAAAACAGCCTCTGTGTTGTTTACCCCACAGATTTAAGAGGTTAGAAATTGATGGCAAAAACTGTTAGTGGTAAAATTAGTGGACATGTTTTAACGCTTAATTATTAGTAAATAGGGATATAATAGATAGGGATTGGACCTATGGAGCTTTAGAAATATTGTTAATGTATTGATGACACGGAGGAGCAGGAAACGTTGTTCTAGGCTGGGTTATAATCTTTTGCGAGCGCGCGGCAGCACGCGCTGTACATTTGGGTTAACGTGTCGGTCAGCTTCCCCAAGGTCGACATGCTTAATTTCTAGTGTGACTTATTTACATAGTAATTAATGATGAATTCTTTAGATTATGTTCGCCATAGTTGTAACGTATTAACATTGAGTGGGCGGGGATTCGCACGATGTCATTTGTTATTCTAATGTAGTTGGGATCAACTTATTTAATGTTTTATTTTACTTTGATTTTTTGAAGAATAATCTTCTGGAATTCTACTACCTATTATTTGACATTTAACTGTTTCGTATAAATATGTTCTTTCACTAATTAGAACATATCAAAAGTTAAACAGCTTAGGAAAAGTTTTAGTTTACATTATACAATGTACTAGAAATTGACTATTAAGATTATAGTTTATTGTAAATTCTTTATTGACTGTGTTAACTGCAACCTTGTAGAATATCGTAAGTCGTTCCCAGTTCCAATATTAACGTCCTTGGTGTGGCTGCACTTGTTTCGCTTCCTGCTACGCCTCGAATTGTGTACTCGCATCACGTCATTCATTCAGTCTCAATCAAAGGATCGTGAATGAGATGTTTGCCGCGTGCGATGCATAGGTGTGTGTACATTTATAATGCAACAACTCGCCCGTTTCCTGTTATGTGGAGCGCACCTTGATACTTGTACGGAGTCGAACTCTGTACGACCAGCAGACGCAATGTAAGGCGCAAAGGAATGTCACCCTTAAGTCGGTGATCTTGAGACTATGATCGTGCCGAGAATACGATAATTTGGTTAGCGTCTCATTGTGTTATTGGTTAGTTATTAAGTAAAATATTTTAGATATTTATTGCTAGAGATTGAGAACATGACACATCGAGATGGATAAAATGCTTCGAATATTGACAATTTTTTCTTTATTTTTGACGAGGCTGGTCTATCTTGTTTTATTATTTATAACCAAGATGATTAAGTATTTGGATATATGTTCTTAAGATAAGCTAGTAAACCGAACTTATGGCCTAACAGCCAATTCTTAGTTTTCTGTTTCGCATTGCTTATAAATGTTTTTCAAAACTTATAAAACGCATAGAAAGCTTATTGGAGAGTATATAGTGATTACGTAATACCTTACAACATTTGTTTGGCAAATATCGTTTAAATTGTTGCATTTGTGGAGAATGCAATATGTTGGATTTCTTAATACTGTAGGCATTTCTAGTCGCGGGCGCGGAGAGGGTCGGAGGGCCGTCCCGCCAAGGCCAGCGGGTTCGTTAGGGCCATTCATGGAGTGTATAGCCCTCTCCTTCTTGTGTCCCTCTACCCCGGGACAGGATACTCTCTCTTGCTGTGTGCTATGCTTGCCGTTCGATTGCTTTCTTTTTTTTTTTATCGGACCTCGGCAAAAAGGCGAGGCACAATCGTAATGCGCCGGATGCACTAACGAGTGTGATTTTTTTAAGGTTCCGAGCGGGATTAGTTCGTTTTTGTTTGTTGTCGTTTCCGTTTTGTCTTTGTTCTGTGTTCGAACATGTAGATATACTGGTGTCCACATTGTTAGTGTCGGTCTAATTGTGTCGGGTATCGTATTGTTTACTTGTTTGTACACATATTGTACGTTCGTATGTGACGTGTGTCGTCCGAATGAAAGACTGGCTGTTTGCTTGTGACATCTCTAACGTACATTTCTATTATCGTCTATGAAAAGAACTAAACAAACATAACTAGGCTGATTTGATCTTAAATAATATATTATGATCATGTAAGAATGTTTATTGTAGGATAATTTGATTAATGAAATTAAGTATTGCCAAAAACGCTTCCTCCAATATCAATGTCAATAAACATTCCAATCTTCGGTTGGTAAACAGTTTAATTTGAATGGAATAACACATTGCGGTACAAGCGAATTTGACCTTTAAGCACTGTGAAATCGGGCGCCGGCGATGTGCCGAAATTGGAGGAGCAATTTCGGACGTGCATTGTGGGCAATTCGTCATGATTTGCGTATGTAAATCGATGGAATTTAGTCGTGCGGTGTAACGGTATTTTCGTCGATATACGGCAGGAAAGCGGATGCTATAAACGCGGCTGCAGCGGCACACCGAAACCAACGTATCCTACTGCCGGTTCTCCACGGCCACGGCTGATGAGTAACGTCTCTCTTATGAAAACATGCTTTTTTGTAATAACGTAAAAGTGTGGCGGCTGGGGCATATGAATGGGACCCTCTATTGCGCCTAGCGACTTCGTGCCTGGACACGCTCGTTGCGGATTACCATTTCGCACCCGTATTCTAAAGAAGCGCTAAATGTTCGCACACCCACTCCGCGCCCTAAGCCCCTCTCATTTGCATTCCGTCTCTCGACTGTGAACAATTAATTCAATTACAATCTTCCGTAAACGACGGCTGCGCTTAAAGTTAACAATTCGCGAGACTTTTTATTAGTCGTACGTCAAACAAAAAGTAAATGCGTTTTTATCCTCGCTCTTCGTTAGTGGCAGTTTAATTTAAATACACATAAATTATCCGTTGGGCCGTGTTAAAAGAAAAAAAGACGTTCTCAGCTCACAATTTGTTTTCGCGAAATGACTTTGATAAAACGAAAAGAACTAAACCGATCTTCCTGTTTGCGGGAACCGGTCTCGGTGTTTATTTCGGCAATGTTTATGACGGCGATCATAAAACTAAGTGAAATCTACTGACTCGCCAATTCATATCCGCTGTGATGAATGAACGTGCCGCGAATTCTATAGTTTTAGTCCAACATTCTCAGTAACGTTTTTGAACTCGTTTTGATACGTATCCCGTGCATTCTTGAGGCCAAATGCTGATCATAAATATTCAAGTGTTTTAGGATTGTAGATTGCAAGTTGAAGAAATGTTAACTATGTCAAGTCCGGCTATTGTATCCGTTTTGGGGTAATACAATAACTTATAGTATGCATAATGCGAACTAATTCAGTGTAGGGTATGGCCTCATGCGTTGTCTAACAAATATGGTGGTCGGTGAAAGTAACAACGGTTGCGGTCGACGCCTTGTCTCACCTTCCCTCGCCATCGGCACACCTTTTGTATTCAACTTTCATACAAACAATTTTTGCTTATTGTTTAATAACAATAATTGGTATTTTACGTGATTAGTTTCATTTGATATTTTCAAGATGGTTTTATTAAAATAAAGTTGATAATAAAACCTCGTTAAAACTAGATACACTATGTTACGTTAAGATTATGGATTCATTGAAAAGGTATTAGATATTTGTGGGTTCGAACCTGGACCTCGTCTATCCTGTTCCTGCCTACGTATCTAAATGTATTCAATCTTATCTTATTTATAAAGTTAATCGATACTCCCAAGTCGTTTATACCGAACACGATGATTTTATCGCATTTGTTTCTTACTTCTTAAAACTCCGAATGCTGGTGCCCGTAATGTATTCGATTTTGAGACTTTCATAAAGAAACATTTCTTTTTGTTGTGTACTCAATGTACTGGCGACATTTCCTTTCAAATCTGAATCCCAAGCAGTCCGGCTTGGTTAAATTATAATTTTATTAAATTTCGTAACATAACTATGTTTAGACAGTTTCTAAGTTAATTACCTACAAACCAAACCCACTAAGGACGCCCCGCACCTTAATACCAACTCCTAATGACTTCGCTGTCCCTAATTCGAACCTAAAGTTAAAATATGCCTACATTAAATCTACATACTTGTTTTGTCCTTATGAGTTTCTAGAAGCGATGTTGAATATATGTTCTCTGAGGACGTATTGTGTGATTAGCTCTATACAGCGCTAGCATTATCTGTTCACAATAGAAATATTAAGCATTCTGTATGGGCGGGGAACAAACGACATCTCTAAAGGGAGCTCTATCACCGACCCCCACGGGTAAGCCTACGCACTGCGCACTTCACACATCGCGCCTCGCTTCACATCTGTTTTTATTATAGCGCTAGAAGGTTCAGTGCTACAATTTGTTCGGACAACTGGCTATGTACGGCACGCCACCGCACCCACGACCCGTTATCAATCACCAAGGATCGATCGAACGGGATCAATGAGAGCCGGTGCGCCGCCGTGGGCGCCCGGTCGACGAACTGCGCGGGCGCCGCCTCACGGTCTACTCTAATTCAATTTAACGACAATTCCACGCACATACCACGTACGGCTGCTGTCGCCGCCTCGCCGCTCGCCGCTCGCCGCCCTCCGCCCTCCGCGCGGTCTCTACTAGTGACGCCGGCAGATTAACTCCTACGAGGGTCACAATTTTAAATTTTAATTACAATAACTCGCGAGGCGCGTTAAGCTTGAGTTATAAGGTAAAGCCGGTGTCGAAAGCGACGCTTCGAGTAATATATTACGGAATTAGTTTTTCCTCTGCTTGAACGGGCTCCCAACCGTAGCCCCTCGACGTGGGAAATTGTTCAGTGAAGTAGATTTCCTTTTCTCGCGATGGGTCCATTGTTTCGCCGATAAGTCGTCGTCCAGCGCGCACCGGATCCGCAAGGATGGGCGGTGTCACCTTGAGTGCCGGATGCCGCTGCCGGCGTGCTCGCGGTGAGCAGCTATCGGTCGTCGATCGTGCGAGCGTCTCGCCGCGTTATGCCCGTCCCTCTGTTTGACTCTGCGAGAGACGTATTTGTTTTACGAGCATCGACGTCCGCCGGCGAGACCTCGGCCAAGGTCGGTTCTCGCGACCGATTGGGCGATGCATCGCTGGCTGTTTGATTTTTTCTATGTTCATTTGCGTCCTTTATCGTGTCCAGTCGATATGGTCGGGTGATAACAAGTCAAAAGGCGATTCTTCAGCCGGCGGAAGCGGCCGGCGGCGACTAGCGCGTGGGCGAAGTCTCCGTGTGTGACGACCGCGCTCGGCCCTCCGCCCTCGGCTCGCACTCGCACCGCACCCACTGACAAATTTAAATTTTGTCATCTATTTCTGTATCCCGTACTCCGAGCCGCTGGGATTTATCTTCGCGCTTTAACTAACAGCCGCTAATGGCGTGTCGCAATAACCACAAACCGTTCTGTCAAATCAGTATAAACCATATAAGTAATGCTCTCGTCTAATTTAATTTTTGTCAATAGACGTTCGCTGGGACTCTAATAGATTCATAAATTTTAAGCTTTGTATCCAACACGTAGCATGTAGCTCAAATTTACGGGTTTATTATAATAATGCACAGATTTAAATAATCTTTTGCTAAATTAAAAAAAAAATGCCTTCAACAATTAAGGTGAATGTTTTTCAATTTGTAGGATTCTGACATCCGATTTATACTGTTAAGTATTTTAAATATATGTTATTAAGTATTGTTTCATTTTATTTTCAGGTAATGTCATCAGCATGTAATACAGTCCATTAGGAGAGGCTATGGTTAAGAAAGAATTTTGCTTTTAAATATCTTTAAAGTAATCAGTTGTCTTGGTACTTTTTTTTTTATGATTTCCAAACTAACGCTTGACCACGATCCCACCCGATGCCGAGTGATGATGTGGTCGAAATATG
>JAODUI010000027.1:7934316-7952684 GCA_027563995.1 Papilio gigon
ACACAGTTCTTTGAGTTCTTTCATCGGCAGCCGTCCAGGCTGTGAAGCCCGCTACCAGGCAGCCAGCAACCAGTCGTTCTTCTGACCTGCCTGTGTGGGTCACACTAACAACTTTAGAGTTAAACATACAGGTAAGGTTTTACCTAGTTTTAGTTTTAGTTTGAATTGAACAGTTCAACTGTTCTGTTGAATCTGGAGGTTGTAGCGTGTACCGTGCAGCTTGTAGGTTATGTAACTGAGGCCTATGCATTTTTTGTAAAAACCGGATACTTTGGGAGGGAATGTCATAAGGAGGAATTCGACAAAAAAAACACATTTTAAATAAAAAAATTATATTAATGTTAACAAAATATAAATAACTCACAATAATCGTTTCTTTATAAAGTTCTTTATAACACTACGGCCTTTGTCTCGTTTTCAAACGTTAAAAATTTCAATTTCTTATATATGTCATAGATCTTGGTGGATTGTGTATTTTGCACTAAAACAGCTCCAAACTGTTTATAACACAGGTTTATAAAGTTTATATGCTAGCACCCGCGGTTTAGTCGCAATCGTAGGTTTAATGAACTAAAATGGTCTGGTTTAATTTTTAACGTGTATCTGTGTTCATTGAGAACTAAATCAAATCAGTTTCTTGTCAAGTACATTTCTAAAATCCGCTTTGAATGTATCTTGTTACAAGGATACCTATAAAAAAAGAAAATAAGTTAATTGAAACAGTGTTTAACTAAATTATTGTTAGAAACGGTTTTGTGGTCAGAAAAGATAAACACTCGTTTAAGAAGTGTTTATTTAGTTAAACCTTGTTTAACTGAACAAGTGTTAAACCAATGATTTAAATTCTTCTGTGGTAAGACGGCGGGCGTCTACAAGATCAACTGCAGCTGCGGCAGCTCGCATATAGGACAAACTAAACGCACCATCACCGGCCGCGGGGGACACATTCCGGCTGGCCAAAGTAACGATCCTCAGCACTCGGCTATTTACTTATTTATTTATTTACACCTACAGCTAAAACAATCATAAAATAACGGATGTAATAAAACAAAAATATACACAAGTAGATTACACAGCCAGTAACAAGTGTACGGCGCATTATCACAACACACTGAATTTAGTTAAGTTCAAGTTCGACCTTATGCAAATATGCTAGTTATTACAAATGACACGAGACAAAGTGGGTTCACAATTTTAAAGCGAGAAAGATATCAGTATCACTAAAGTATTCATTATAAGCGTGAGGCGACCTGGGTACAGGAGAATTTTTTCCGTAATTAGTTCGGTGATATGGAATATAAAATAATCTTGTGTGCCTGGCGCGTCTTTGAGGAATAGAGAAAGTGATACGGCTTAAAAGTGTCGGATGGTCTATATTGTGCAGGATATCGTAAAGCAAGCTCATATCTAGAAAAAGCCTTCTATTATACAGTGGTAGTAGTTTAAAGTACCTGCAATCCTCCAGGTAGGAGGCGCGTTCTCTGCGACACTTCAAGTTAAGAGTTTTTACAAATTTCTTTTGAATACGCTCAATAGCGTCAACATAGACCTTGTACTGCGGAGACCAAACCGAGCAACAATAGTCAAGAGAACTGCGGACATAGGCATAGTAGACGAGTTTAAGGGCTAGTACGTCATGGAAGGGTTTGCAAGCGCGGTTGAGGAAACCAAGATTACGATAAGCCTTGTTGCGAACATGATCAATGTGTTTTTGCATCTGCATTTTAGAATCAAATTTAATTCCAAGATCGCAAACCTCATCGACCCGCTCAATCGCCGCGTCTCCGAACGTGTAAGGGTACACGATGGCGTTCCTCTTTTTCGTAAAGCTGATACAATGACACTTCTTAATATTTATGGTGATTCTGTTTTTCTTGTAAAAGTCGAATATTAAGTCCAAGTCCTTTTGTAATAATTTGCAGTCGCTTGAGTTTTCTATTGTCATGTATATCTTTTTATCGTCAGCATATAACAAATGTTTCGCATTAGGTAAATATTCGTCTATGTCATGTAAGTACGCACAGTAAAGGAGCGGGCCGAGGTGCGAACCTTGCGGAACGCCGGATGGGATTTCAATGTAGTTAGATCTATACCCGCCGATGGTGACAGCTTGGGAGCGATTTGTTAGGTAAGATTGTACCCATCTTAGGAGATCTCCGTGGATTCCTAGTCTGTTAAGTTTGCTTAGCAGGATGGTGTAATCCACACGGTCAAATGCTTTTTCAAAATCAGTGTAGATTACATCAACCTGACCAGAGCCCTCCATGCCGTTCAAAATGTCGTCGCAAAATATAGCAAGGTTAGACGCAGTAGACCGCGATTTTAGAAACCCATGCTGGTTTTCGGAAATGCCTTGTTTTATAATAGGATATATCTTGTTATAAATGAGTAACTCCAATAGTTTGCTGAGTGCATTGAGAATAGAAATAGGACGATAGTTGACAATTAAATTCTTCGAGCCTTTTTTATAGACAGGAACGATATTGGCTTGTTTCCAAATATTTGGGAATGTGCACTCCTGTAAGGATTTATTGACTAAAATGCAAATGGGATAAGACAAACTTTTATTATGAACAATTAAAAGATTGTCGCTCGATAGCTACTTTATCTTATAAAATGTAACCTCAAAAATATTTCCCAATATTAGCAAGCTATTGTTCTTTTTAAAAGTATCGCAACTCCCGGTGATTACGGCCGAGTGCCAACGTAAATAACTCTTTGTTGTACCATTCTCACAGTGTTAATTAAAACCTAAGTCAGCTTGATTATCGTTTGAGATTTTTTGTCAGTGCTACTTTGGTGAGACGAGTTTTAAATTATTTCTCACACGATACAGGTTTGAAATGTTTTGGTTTTAAAAATATTTTTTGTACCGTTTATTTATTCTTATATGTATAAGGCGGAAATCCTTTTTTGTGACCCTTGACATTTGTAAGGCATTACGGTCAACGGCAACAAGACTCTATACTCCGTACGCATATTTCATTAGCGACTTTGGCGTTTATCGATTGTTTTCCATCGAACAGGAAGCGCGTGAGAGAATTCGACCCAACGTCCTCCTGTTCAAAAGACGGTTTGATGGATTGCATCATGTTATAAGGGACATCGATTTAATAAACTTTTTTGTATGTCCAAATATATTGCCTTATACGCTTAATGTTTTTCGTTACATTTTTTTAGTGGAATTAACACTTTTGGGCTTAAAAATGACACGTCTATCTTCCAGCATTTCCAGTATTTTGAACAGTAACATGTCGGATGTGTCTACGTCAAACTGTCATCCGTCTAGTTCGCGTAATGCTGTCTAATATATCCGTCGGGGTTCGAGCACACGGTCATACGTTGGGGGCGTTTTGTATTCGGTCCGCGGATGTAGAGGTCGTTCGACCCGGCTGTAGAGCCATGCTCGTTACGCTTTTGCATGCCGCCCGCCGTCGCTGGAATCTCCCATTCCTAGAGCGATTCGATATTGGCACAACGAAAGCATCGCGCCCATGAATTTTTATAGCGCGCTATGTTATTTCTGACGTAAAATGTTAACTTCCGTATCTAAATATATTTTTGGTTGCAATGAATTTATAAGAATTTTTATATAATACAGTCAGAGCTAACGATAGTATGTTTTGTAATTTAAACTTTACCTTTAGACGAGAGTTCCATTTATTTAAAAAGGTTTAGATGTTATGTAATACAATTTATTAGAGCTCGTGGATAACAAAATAATGTTTACGTGTTAGAATAAGATAATTGCTAGCAAGCAATTTTATTGAGACAAGGTTAGATTTTCCTTAGTTAAAGAGTTCGATACTTCGTCCCCATTCAATAACCGGTCGTCAAACGAGACGTCGCTCGTAATGTTCCCATAAAATCCGCGGATTTGTCTGTCCGATCCAATCGCTTCATTACCTGTGTTGTGTCTGCAAGCGATTATAATCTATGCGACATTGGAATAAGTTCAAATGTCGTTTGTAGGTGTGACGTTGGAAGGTATAGGCTTGAGCTAGCGCGGAATTAGTAATGGCGGCAGAGTAACGGTGGGCCGGCCGTAGACGTGACTCGCCGCTTCGTCTCCTAAAGTGCGAAATTTTGATGTTATCGACTGACATTGTGTTATTAAAATGGTCTTCTTCGCGCCTTTATTTTTGTAAAGTTTTATAACGTGCTAAAAAATAACAATCAAGTTTTATTCAAGAATAAATATTAATTTATACGCATAGTTTGTTTATTAGATGCAAAATATTAATATTACCGCTTGCTTAGTTTACCTTACCTTTACCTTAAAGAGCAAACATTTTCTATATCCTTGACCTTTCATAAAGTGCGTCCTCACGTAGAGTGCAACTCGTTGCAATGCAAATATTTGCACAAACGCAGTTGCACAATTGTGCCGGGCGGAACTGTTATGTCCTGATAATAGCACACATTTGCATAACTACGTAAGACTGCATTCGTTACTAAAATTTGATATTTCGCTTCGTAGATCTGTTTACAACACGGGCCCATGTATGCGTAAAGGAACTTTGATATTTGATATGTGAACGGGCGCTTTGCTCACAGGTAAGCGATTGGAGGTACGATCTTACTGGTTGTCAGAGCGGATACAAAACGCACAGGCAAAAATCGTATTACTTTGATTATATAAATTTTTATTAATATACTAATATTTAAAATACTAATTCAATTAAGCTCTAGACGTCTGTAGTTCAGGACAATAGTCGAATAGCCGGATTCAAGCTGTCGACCACGTGAATGGAAATTTGTGCACTTAATCATTAGGCTTTCGGCGCTGTGATCTTCGCTCAAATTGTCCCAATTCCTATTTTAAAGAGGTTTGGAGACATGTTGAAATATTGGAGCTTTCCCTGTAACAAGTACTCAAATTGTTGTTAACAAAATACAGGATATGATAGGACTTCTCTGTGAAAACTTTTGTTCTAAACTCTCTTATAAATATCTTGTTAGAGTTGCATTGGAGCTCGTGCCAGTCTGCTGGTTTCGGAGCCGCTCGTCGCGCGACAGGTTGGCGGATGTAGGTGTCGGCAAATATTAGCAGTTGCCTAATTCCGTACCGGTAGACGTGTTTACTTTATTGCCTAACTGTCGTTGTTATAGTCTTACCCGCACTCGACAAGCGGGTGGGCGGTTTTTATTGAAATTTTATGGTTAATCTCACTCAAGTAGCGTCGCCAAATTGTTATTGGTAGCCGATATGAATAAATTTACTGTATATTGCTTTTTACTTACGCAATACGTGTAATGTTTGTCACAAATAATGAACTATCAAGTTTTCTTAATTCGGCAAGAGAGACTGTTTTGTTTTATATCATTTGTCGAGGTCCAAATAAGTTCGTGTTGAAAGTGGGTTGAGACAATTACGTCGTTCCTTCTATTAAGATAAAAATTGTGTACTAATTTGTTTTACAGTTTTTTGTTTTGTTAACTCTCTAATGCTTCTAGTATTATATGTTAAAATACATTTACATTATTATGTTATATGACAGCAATTTCGCTAAGGGCTATAATCTTTAGCTTGTGCCAGAATTCATACAATTACTACAGTCTTTCACAACTTCCACCGTTTTTTTCTGATTTCTAATAATTGCATATTTGTTGTAAGCAGATACAGCGTTTTACGATATTGAGCATAGCAGTACGATTGGTGGCGACGGGCCGACAGCTCACCGGATTACCAGTAACACTTGGACGGTTTTCGTAACAATGCATTCTTCTCGGTTCATCGACACCGCGTGACGATATTCAAATAGTGGCCGGTGACGTCACAGCGCGGCCGAGAGAGTTCCGCCGCAGCGCAAGGTCGACCGCCCGCGCCGATCAATGGAACCTCTCCCTCCTCCCTCCCGCCTCCCCCTACCACACTATCAAATCGATCAATGGACTACACGTGGCGATCGATACTATGTTAATTTGAATGCACACACACACATTCACACAGGCACACATCGAGATGCGTTCTATTGTGCAATCTAATAAAATTAAATCGCACAACTGGTTTTTGATATCATCATAACACTAGTAACGGAATGCTAAAAACAATTAATACTATTGATAAATGTTACTTTTGTAGTGAAGGTGTTGTCTACTTTCACTTACTTGTAGTGACGTCACACTGTCACGTCACGTCAACTACTAAGAAGGAGACGTCAGCCGTCATCTCGACTTCGGTACTGAATTTAGATGTGCACTTTTAAATTATCATAAGTTAGTAATAACGCGAAAAAAACAACTTATTTGTAAGCTGCAGATCATTTACTCGTGGAGGGCCTGCTCTGTATGTCCAATTCCATTTGTGAGACTACTTCGAATATTTTCGATTTTGCTCTGACCCTGTCTCTGGGCGGGAATGATCGAAGAGTACTCATTACACCAGCCATAAACAATTCGAGGTCATCAGGTGGTGGAGCATCCTTCGTACTGTCTATTAAATACTTTACTAATAAATTGCTAGATATATCAGTTCGTTCACCTATAGTAATACACTGAGGGTAGTTTTGAGACGTTCCTGACAGAGTAACATCTGATTGAGTAACTTCAGGTGTAGACGTGTCAGTTTCTTCCCAAACTTCAACTTTAAGTAAGTCAGCTATATCCCCTTCATCGTAAGTTTTGTCATCATCCTTACAAGGCGGCGCTTCGGATATTGGACATAAGGCATTCCTTTCCTTCATGTGCGGTAACAAGAAAGACATTTTATCTTCATATTTCCACTTTTTTCTGGGAACCTTAATCATTCCACTTTCACTGACTCTCCTCTTTCTGACAGAACGCCTGTAAGCATCTCGCAGTAGTGCCCAAGCTTTCTTACATTCTCTTCCTGAAAGAAATGAAAATCGGTGTCAACTTGAATTATACCAAATGAAATACTTTCGATTTTTTTTGTTTTCGAGGCTTTTCGTTATCCATTGCGAAAACCGGTTGGTGCGATCTCAATACTCTATTCACATTTCATACCGGCCGATGCCGACCAATCACGTTCAGACGACCAAACCACACCGATGCGATCTCGGTGCTGTAAGGCCGTAGAATAAAATATACACTCACCACTCCTCTGGAGTTTCTTTCCTATCTCGATCCAAGCCTCTTCCTTTTTCTGATTGTCGGTGCAATACTTATTATTCAAATCATATAGGTATTTATATTTTCGTACAATTTGTATCAGCTTTTCATTATCCATTGCAAAAGGAAAACAAAACACGTCTGCGCAGTCCGGATACTTTATCCACACTGCGCGGCAAGCGGCCACAGACACGCACAGACATGAACAGCACACACTAAATATACTTACTGAAGGTAACGTCGGCTGACGCCCGGCCACGACACGCGTCTGTTCGCGTCTGCGCGGCCATGTTACGACTCGGAATATCTTGTCTGCCACGATACATATATTTTTATGCTGGGCAAATGTCTTGGGGCCTGGTCACGGTGTCAGAGGCCGTCTAACCAAACCTGAGACCCATATCTCTTACAAGACCTTTCCTTGGTCTTTTTGCACATGGCATCGTCGCGTCTGTATCCTTCTATACATTATAGTAGGTATATTGGAATTAATGTTTAGGCAAGGAATTACGCCTACGCATCCCTTATCCCTTGCATCTATCTTTTCAACGATTATTCTTCAAACATCATGATCACTCCCGTAATCCTGACGGCTGAGCAGAGAACACGGACTTCTAGTTGTCGCTGTCCCGGCACACTTATCTCGTTGCACCCACATTCAAACATATACAGTATAGTGTTCTTTCTAACACTAGAACGGTAATAAAACTTTCGAATCTACCGATCTAATTAACCCTTGTACAAACATTAAATTTGTAAATAATTTTACAACGATGTCGAAATTCATTTATTTCTTAACACATTTATAGTACTAAGTAAAAACAAATAATTCATAGATTATTCATAGAATTCATTTTTTTTTCTTTTTTAATCAATTAAGAACTTCAAAATTTCATTATTTTAAACACTTTATATTTAAATGAGTGTATTAGTTAAGGGAAGTCCTTGATTCCTTAATCGCAGGAGCCCTATTTAAGGAGTCAAGGCACCACTGAATCTATAGTTATAGTGAGGAATTAACATTTTTTCATTTTCATTTTTTTCATAGATATGAACACTCATTATAAATGTAATAACCACGATTGAATACAAACATAAATTTTCATTTGTTTATAAATAAGGAATTAGGTGCAAAAGTAAATTTCCCTCATCCGTAGCATTCTAGTTATTCGGTTCATTACAAAGTCCCGGGCCCATATACAATTGGTAAATCTCAGGATTGACCAAGGTTTGTGATTTTACAGTAACATATACATGGTATATCCGTATAGGGTCATAACGTGTGTCTATGCCTTTACTAAGAAAGTGGTTCTCGTTGACGCCGCCAGTTAGGTCGTTACGTCTATAATTAGCCCTTATGATGAACTGTAGAATGGCCATAGGTTGCGAAGGCTTCGACGCCACTCTTTAAGGCGCTGATGTATCAGTAGAATTGGGCCTTGTTGTGTCTAAATATGTGAACATTACCATCTTGATATAGCCTACGCAGGTATGTGTTGTTGAGTTTAATTTTGTAGGTTAAAAAACAGTTTACGAAATTTTATTATTTGTTATGAAATTTTATAAGAATTATATTTTTAAAAGAAATTAGTGGATTCCGAAGAAATCTTTACTTCTTATTTAATCTAAGTAAAGACAAAATGTTTATGAGCAGCGTTGATCACTCTGCTGTTCCCCTGCTGATTGCTGCCCTTCTTTTATAAAAGATATGCATCAACTTTAAATTGGTACAATTTACAAGACGTATTCAATTCAATGTATTGGCTTTCTGCGTTGAACTACTCGTATTTGTACAATGATATAAAACTGTACAAAAGCGATTGAGTTATTTCTCTGTACGCACTGATTAGCATAACATACGATCACGCTGATTCACGCTGGATTTTAATAAGCGCTCCGTGGAAATATGTCCAAGGACTCGCCGCTTCGTTCGTCTTCTCAGAAATTTCGTCATCGCTTCTGTGGAAACTTACTTCCTTTCCGTCTGCTCTCTATTGTCCATGAACATTGCTGTTAATTTGGTGTATATAAAGTTTTCCTGTCTCCCCATGTATCATTACAGATATAATTTATTTCCGTTCTGATGTGTCACAAGTTATGGTACTATGTTCTGACGGGCATTTTCATTTCATGATGAGCTTTTGTATGCCCACTGCTGGACATAGGCCTTCCCCAATACTTGCTACAGTACGGGCCTCCACCTTCCGTATCCAACGAAATACTGTTTACGTATGCTTGGTTCGAATTTGAAGAATGAAGTGTCATTCTATTCGAGAATGTCCGTAGTGTCCAAAAGCTTCGTAGTCTCTCTGTCCTAGTTCTGAGTTCTAAATATTGAACAATTCTTTGTTACACCAGATATGCCGTGATATAGTAACAAACATCCGTACATACAAATTTCTATATTGAAAGTTATGTTGTTATGGCCTTAGAACTTATTATCGAAGTGTTTTTTCCCCCCCCGAGAGTAAAATCCACCGGAGTAGGCCGTACATTCTCTGTGTTCCACAATTTTTGTTACATGGTATACTAAAAAATATTTTTTAAGTAATGTCCCAGCCAGAGGCGAGCTGCTGTTAATGGATACAATCAGCTCACCTCTGACTGTGTTCACTAAAAACTAGGTAACATTAAGAGCTAACGAATGTGCACAAATTAAAATTAGTCTAATATTAAGTCTTTATACAAAGGTTTTTTCGAAGTTTAAATACGTGGGAACATGTAACCAAGTGCGTTGTCTACGCGTCGCGTCTTATCTCGGTAGGTGTTAAATGGACAATATCGTCAAAGCGACGTTTTAACTTCCAATATCCGGCGCGGTTTGTGTTGCACCCTCAAGAATGTTAAGTGCTTGACGATCGTAAAATTAACCGGTCCTTAATGGGCCGCAAATGAATCGGGAGGTATTCGAAAAAAACGTTTAACTTCGACCGATGATTAGTCTCTTATTGATTGAGGATGTCCTCTACTTCGCAAACGGAGTTATAGCTTACCTTTTTTAGATTTATACGATAATAAAGGTAAAGTTTTAACGCTTCGTACGTGCACGATCTCGGTTTATGTGCTATAAAAACTATATTAAAAACTTTAATTTTTCAAATATCATTGAACTTCATCATCATTCATCCAAAGAACTTCAAGATAAGATTTTTTTTATTCTGCTTGTATGTCCATGGACGGAACAACAAGCCTGAACATAATTTATATTTTGTCATATTTCATTACGAAATCTGGATAACCTGCTTATCCTTCCATCAGAGTGAGAAACTGTCTGACTGAACTGCCGGTGGGCATAAGTAACACTAAATTATTATTTGGAAGTAGCGCCCCCCACCCCTCCCCCGTCATTTTTTCTTTTACGCAAAATGACATCATTTTGTATAAGTAGGTTTTATATGTTTTCTAACAACCTAACAACCTAAAACAAATGCGACAACAGCGCTGCCCTGACCGTGTGTTACACAACGTAATAAACAAGCCCTCGCGTCATCGTCTCCCAATGATGTATTGATGTCCTCAAATCGTCACTTCGTTAATGGAGGTCTGTCATCGAGACGACCCCTTTAAGCTCTCACTTCCTCGCCTCCATATGTCATCGCGAGACAGATAACCGCAGCCCGGCATCACACGGCATTGTGGATAAAATTACCCTCCGCTTGTCTCCCTTCCGCGACAGATGGCTAACCAAAAAACGTCGACGTAGAATCGATAGTGAACGTAAATACTGTTGACGTATAACGAAATCATTAAGTAATGATACTGCCTTAAATGGATCGAGCGGGCGACCGACGGGACTGCGGAGCACGCTTAACAATGCACTTTTACTATCTAATGAAGAGAGGCAGTTGAAATGGATGATAAATAAAAAAGTGTTCATTTATATAATAGTGTAAGTATTTATTTTATATCACTTTAAAGGAGTACCATCCAAAGAAATGTAAAAGAAAAATAACTTAATTAGTTCAAATTACTTCATACAAATGAGCTTTTCTTATGACAGGATCGTAATGCTAGCACTAATTAGTGATATTCAATTGTTACACGCCTTAACACATGTTATGCGGTGTGAGACTTTTTATCCAACAAAGATTACGGAAAGTGTCATGATGTCAGAATGTATCCCCGTGTAAGGTGAATCTAGAATAGAAGAGGGTCGTCACTTAAAAAGACCTCACGGTGTACAAAAAGCTCGGTTACATTAGAAGCGCAGCGTAGGCGTGGCCGCGCGGCGTTGGCGAGGGGCAGATGACCGTGCTTCGGGCTTCGCTTTAACTACATACTTCCGGCAAATGAACGCTCTCAAGTCAACTTCGCGTGACACATTGTTTAACTAATTTACAAGGTTTTTCATAAACGCCCAACTTAAGAAACTGTACGAAACGACTTACAAAGTTATCAGACTCGCTACACATGTACGAAATTAATTTATGACGGCTCACTAGCGCCACCCTGTCAATTTCAAAAGCGTTATATTGTAGCCATCTTGTCATTTATATGCCTATGTAAGTTTGATATTTTCTGACAGAACAAACTGTCATCACAGCCCCTTTCACAAGTGTATGATTTAAAAGTGGACCGGCAGTACGTTTTACAATAGTCAGTTAACGCATCATAGCAACTCATAAAAGTATCTTGGTTAGAGTTGGTAACACCTCGTTGTATAATTTTTCTTACCAGTACAGTTTCTTACGTGAAAATTACATTAAATTGCATACAAAGCATACACCGTAGAGGTGAACTACAATTTAGAAACAGAAAAGAATAGTGATCTGAAATAAGAAATGAATGTAATAACGCCATAAGTCATATTATATGAAGAATGTTAAAATAAACTTCAATGCACGCTTCGAGGAAGTTCGCCGAATAACAGATGTTTCCTCTGCATTTTGTACGGCGCTTTATCTTTTGCAAGAGCGCGCAAGTCGGCGAATAACGGAACCATTCTTATCTTATTTTTTTTTCTCTTCCACGTCATTATTTTGCAACAAAGATGTTTGTTTCAAACCTTATTTCTTTTTTTATATAGCCATTCGACGCCTTAACTTTCCGGTATAGATTAATTTTAAGAAAGTACATTAATCTATTTTGCGAATAATATATGACAGGCGCTGTCAATATAATTGATACCAAGATCTGTTTACTGAGAATACTTTGTGCAATCTGCCAATTGCTTACTTATTGGAATCTTAAATGAAATACATGTTCTGTACACAATTATTGAATCAATGGACGACAATCCTTAGTAACTAATTATATATAATAGTGTGAGCAAGGCGGCAGCATCATTCGCTACGTTACATTTTACGTATTTTTTTTTGCATTCCCACGACCGACTGGATTACTATTAATCGTCTTTGATTACGTTACGTCTAGAATTACGCATCTATACGCGATCCAATAGTTGGCAACTGCTACAAAATAATGTTAGAAGTCTAACATGAATGTTTGGTTTTCTATATACCGTGTTAGGTAGTATTAATCAATTAAACGTTTGTTAGAATTGATTGTTTCGTATACTATTTCCGCGTAATCGCCAACAGAACGCGAACGTAACGGAAGGGCGTAAGTGGATCTCTCGTATCCCGACGGCGGAAGTGCGCGGATGTTGCGTCAGCGCCGGAAGCAGACGCCCTCTGTGTCACCGCGCCGTCACCACGCGCACATCATCGCGGGATCATTATCGACGCGATTTGACATAGAATCGTGGTTATTTACAAGTGTGAATCATGTGAAATTAGAGCTTTAGAACTTAGGCTGTACCAAAGCCAAGAACGAAGTTATTGTTAACTTAGTTTTAACATATAATTAAGAGCTATTAGCATTCTATTCTGCCTAAGAACTGTTGTAAGTTTTTGTACTAGGAGGCCAAAAGAGGCTGATACAAAATAAACTATTCCTAAATGTTTATTAGACACTTTGTCATTTGTTGTAAGAACACGAAGCTCGCATTCGTAGCCCGCAGTGAACGATGTCTTGAATCCGACAAAACGATGGAAAACAAATAATGTGCTACAAAAAACTAATGGCGGCAATCGATCACTCCAAACTCTGTGTGCTTGTAATTATTTCCGAACGGAAATGGATACGAGATAATTCTGCGACGTATCCTCCCCTTCCCTCCCCTTCTGTCCCCTGGCGCGGAGTGCCCTTACGTATCGACGACGAGATACGTAAATATATGTCGTACCCCGGGCCGCTGGCACGGCGCAGTTTATCCGTTTGACGTCAGCAATTCCGCATCTCGTGTTTACGATCGCATCGAGCACTTAATCGAGTGCAAGAGCTTACGGTTATATATTAATTCAATCGAAATATGTTAAAAGCGTGCTCCTGGTGCCCGGCGCAGGAGTCGACTTTGCGGCGCGCAATTTATGATCATGTCTCTCCAATTAACTGGTGATTCCGTGGCTTCCATTATTTCGCGTAAAATGTGCGGGCGACTCCCGCATCCGGTGATTACGTCGACAGTATAATTTGTGATGCGCTTGCGCCGAGCGCCGAGCGCTGCCGGCCGCTGATTTTTGTTAGATAAAAAACGGAAGGGTTCACCTTGCCCCCTTTCTGTGCGGTTTATTTGTATGTTTTTGTTGGAGTATTTTGCACCTGCCTTACGCTTTGTTTTTCGTCTTGCTTGCCCGCTTTAAATGAGATTTTGCCAGTCATATTTTTTTAGTAAGTTTTTACCCGTCGTTAATGTCGTACCCTTTTATTTATTTCGCTTTACGTTTTATAGGTTTATTTATACTTTTGCGTAAATCATTTACGTTATTTTATGCGGTTGATGTTTTCGAATTAATTATGAATTTACAGTTCACCTGTGTTCATGTAATCTGAATGTGATGAGTATTTATGCACAGAATGTGATCTTAGTTGCATTAGAGCTGGACCAATGACGCGAGCGTTCATGCGATTCATCTTGTTTCGTTGATTTAAATAAAGGGCAGTTTTAGTTTGAACTTGTAATGAGAAATAATATGTTTAACTGTTTGTTACAGAGTCGGCGGGCGTCGCCGGCGAGGTCGCGCGCGTGCCGGCGACCGGATGCGCCACCGGCGACATAATGTGGCTGCTTGATGAGCCCAATCAGCCCTATGAAGGTAATTACCACTCTTATACATCGCACCTATCGCGTCATGTAACACAACTCGAACGATTACGTTTACGAATGTTATTTTTTCAGACTGCGAGCAGCTCCTCTGCTTCCGGTATTATAATGGCGAGAGCGACGACTGCGTGGCGGAGTCCTCCACACTCCCGCCGCGCTTTAAAGTCGACCTCAAGAAATTGCCTCTTCGTCTTAAAGAGGGCATCTCAAGGAAACGCAGCGGCGATCGCGTGTCGCCCTTCTCCTACAACAACGAGAGCTTCGAGATGAACTCGGAGAATGTCCCGCGAGCGGAGCACGTGTCCGGCACCAGCCAGGACATCAAGCATCTCAGCGACAACGTCAACAAATGCTCAATTAGCGCTTTAGCGAGTAACGAGAACAAACTCGAACAAGTAAAATGTGATCCTAGCGAAGCTTTTGTTAGTAACATAGGTAATGAATCTCAGTCTGTAAATAGTGAATCTCATCGTGCTATAGAATGTAGGCCGACGTCCTCGGGGGTGAAGAAAAAGTACCCGCCCCCCGTCGACACCGCCGGCTGTATGACTTTGAATGGCGTTAAAAAGAAAACGAAAACGAATAGCGGCTTCGACTCGCCCACTTCGCCCGAAACGGAATATTATAAAATATGGTCGCCAAAGAATCCTTGCAAAATAATGAAGTTCGTATATGACGTGGAAGGTGCCAACGTGCCAAATGATGCGGAAAAATCCCCGGTCCCTCCCCTGCCGCCGAGACAATCGCACAAGCCGCTGGAGAGAATGCACGCATTGTCTCCGCCGCAGGTACCGAGGCACAGAAAGCCAAAAAAACTCACAAAGCCCGAGGACGCGTTCACATTCGAATTGATAGATACAGATGAACAGTTCTTTACTGATAAAAACATTAATCACTCATCTGTTCTACAAGGAGGAATCAACGACTTCAGGCCGGGGGAGTTTTTCTCCGGGAAACAGGTAGCTATGTCCTCGACTACCAGCTTTTGGAGGGAGGGTCAGAATGTGGCTCCGCTGGCGACACCGGAGACCGATGGCAGTCTTTGCGAGTCCACTGTCTCTTCCATGAAGTTATCTAAGTTAAATGACGAGAGAAAAACAAACGATGTACCTGGATCACCTAGTGTAAGTAGGAATAGAATTATGTTTATAAAAGATATTGGACCTGATAATTATATAACGACGACGTTTGCGCGGAAGGACAAGCCAAGCGTCATCAGCGACGTCGTCGACGGATCAAATCCAATGCCAAATTACTCAAAGTCTGATGAAAAAGCTCAGAATACTTTTGTAAATGATATAAGTAATCATTCAGAATTCGAAGATGACAACAGAAACCAAAGAGAAGAGAAGGAGATATCGGTTATGAAAGGACACAAACCGCTCACGAGGCAAAGCTCCGGTCGTGCGAACACGCCCACCATGATGACTGCTTTTCTGAACTCGTCTCACATCGATGGGCCCAGTAGAGAAGTAGACAATAACAGTTCGAACGCCCCAAGTTCCTGTAACTCTTCGCATTCAGGATCACCTGTTGATGAAACTAGCAAGCCGCTGCCGAGTGTGGGCACAATGATTATGAATCGAAAATACTCGTGCGACAGCTCAACTCCCAAGCATTCTAGTCTACCTAGACATTTACTTAAGAACCTTGGCTGCGAAGGCACCCCTAAACATTCACCTCATAAAACGGCTACTGTTCCCAAGAATCCTGAGAGTCCGCTGAGGCCTCATCCACGAGTACTGTCAAGGGTGGCAGCCCTGGCAGGCTCCGCAACGCCCCAGTGTCCCCCAACGCCGACACATCACGCACGGAGGCCTAGGCCTCTCCCACCGCCGGATTTACATCCTCCCCCTATACAAAACGCAGAGAATTTCGAAATGGTAGAGTTTACAAGCGAACTAAGAACATCTGAGATTAGATCCCCTAATCTAGAGTTTGTAAACAGTAATCACTTCACGATCGTGCACGCCGGGCCCCCGGAGGACGTGGTGCTGCGGCGGCCGCCGGCCGACGACAGCGATGACAACGATAACGCACTGGCCTCGCCCACGCCGCTGCGGCACATGGCGGGCATCAGGCTGCCCTCTATACCGGAGCGCGCCTCCCGCCAGATGGCTCTCACTGGAGATTTTCCCGCCAATATGATTGGAGGGATCATCGAATGTGAAGAACCTTTACCTGCAGGTAGTTACCGCTGTATCATTTAATATTATAGACGTCCTAAGATATTTATCTTAATCACTGTATTTATAATCTTATTTGCACGTTGCAGGCTGGGAAGCACGTATGGATAGCCACGGACGCGTTTTCTACATCGACCACGTGAACCGCACGACCACGTGGTCGCGGCCCGGCGCCAACGGCAGCGCGCCCCGCTCCCCCGGCCCTGAGGTGCAGCGAAGGCAACTCGATAGGAGGTGATTTCTGCACATACATAGGATATTTTTAATATTTTCTGGCAACTCTAACGCTATACTAGTCAGAGTTATTAAATTCATATTACGGATAGGGAGTTGCTTATCGGACTAACGCAGAGGTTTTGTTTTCAAGATACCAGTCAATCCGGCGGACGATGACGCGCACGCAACTAGGCGACGAGGCGAGCGCGCCTGCGGGCCCGTCGCGCGCGCCCCCTGCTCCCCCTGCACCCCCTGCACTGGCCGCACCCGTCGCACCCGCCGTGCCCACCGCGCCGCATCCCGCCGCGGAGTTCCTCGCCAGACCCGATTTCTACTCAATTTTACATATGAACCAGGTACGGAAATAATTCTTTATGGTGTTGATAAGGAAATGTGCATTGATTACTTAGAAAGATGTTCCTGGAAGGCACCACACCAAACTTACTATGATCGAGGCATATTCAGAAAGTTACAAGTTTTAATTACTAATGACACGCTTGTTCGCAGTCTCTTGGGTGCCCAATAAAAATAGTAAATCATAGCAGGAATCTATTTACCACTATCCTCGTAACCATTCAAGTGCTGTTTCCAGGAAGCATCCGCTCTGTACAACGGCAACTCAACTCTAAAGCACATGATATCAAAGATCCGTCGCGACACCTCCTCCTTCGAGAGGTACCAGCACAACCGCGACCTGGTAGCGCTCGTCAACATGTTCAGCGAGCAGGACCGCGACCTGCCCCTCGGCTGGGACACCAAACTCGACCGTAATGGAAAGGTAACGCAGTCACTGTTAAACGTCATTTTTGTATATCCGTGGAACAGACTGTATCCAAAAAACAAAGACCATTGTCAAGCTGCAGACTTATCTGAAAATCTGCATTTAAATTATGTTTGTCTAATATAATACAAATGTATGTATAGTCCAAATAAGTGTAATGTGTACAAATGTGTGTAATGTGCAACGTGTAGCGTTTCTTCGTGGACCACGTGCTGCGGCGCACGACGTTCATGGACCCGCGGTTGCCGCGTGCCGCGCGCCCACCCGCGCGCGCCGCCGCGCCCTACTCCCCGCTGCCGCAGCGGCGCCGCGCGCACGACCAGGCACGGCTCCACATTGCATGCACTCTACAACAAATATGCTTTTATATGTCTAAATAGTTTAACTGTCCTATGTTACGATATCGAGTAATATTAACTTTAATTAGCTCAATAAAAAAAGTAAATGAAGATCTAATTCTGAAATGAAAATTAAAGATCATAATTTAAGATACTACTAACGCCATCTATTACAAAAAGTGTAATATACAAGAGACAGTTTGGACAATGTTTGTAAAAAAGGTGTTTTTTTCTTTTTTAAACTATTTAACCGGTCTGAAGACGATTTAGATAAATGTTGTTAGTTGCATTGATATTTTAAAAGCATTTTTGTTGTATGAGTGAACTGTAAAAACGATTGGTTTTTTTTTATTTAAAATGACTGTAAAATTTAACGAATTTGTACAATACTGTAATTATGCTTGTTTTGTTGAGTTTTGTTTGCCTTTTGCTAAAGTTTTTAAAATGTATCTTATTGCTTTTTAATTACGTTCACTGTAAGACGAAGAAAAATAAGTTTCAGTATAAATTACAAAAAAAAACGTTTTGAATAACTACCATGGAAAAAAAATTAGATTATACTCGATGTTTTATAACATACTTAAAACAAAAATGGCAACGTAATTATATACTATTTCAAGCATTCTTTATCTTTGTATCACAAATTTTATTACTGAATCCTTGACACT
>JAODUI010000027.1:7955106-7982523 GCA_027563995.1 Papilio gigon
ATATTATCCACAACAATAGTCGAATGGCGGGACTCGAACCCACGACCGCTAGATCGGTAGTCCGTACTCTTAACCATTAAGCTATCGGCGCTTCCGAAAAAAAAGTTTTAAATGTTTCAATTTCGAACAGTAAAGGACCGTTAGTTAATCTTAAATATGTTAACTGTACGGAATCACATTATTTGTATGATTTTTAACGATTTATTAGTATTAATAGAGTTCGATCTAAAAATGTCACATTTACATATGACTTCATTTTTTTTTAGTTGCCAAGGAAACGAGCGGGTAAATTATGTTTGTACATTATTGTAAATGTTTATATTTAATTGCTAAATTATGTTGATTTATAGAAAAAACATCGGTTAGATAATTTTAATTGATTAGACCATTATTTTCGCTTTTACAAAAATTCTAATTTATAAATTAGATGAAATAAAATGGAAATGTAATTAATTGACCAAAAGTAAAAATTACGTTTACAGAAATAGTCAAGTAAAAAAAAAAATATTTTTTTAAATTGTTGACTACTGAGAAAAAACAGGCAATGCTGACTCCAGCTTGCCAGTTATAGCTAGCTTTTAACCTTACTATTAAAAGTTAAAATAAAATGGTAAGTTTAAAACAATTTTCATTTTCATAAACATCAACCTCGATACATTGAAAGGTGGCCAAGGTTGCTGCACCAACGACAGCACCAGGTCGGCGCAGAGCATCCTTCCTTGAGGTACAAAAGACCTGTCTACACTGCCAGGCTTTGCGTCTTATTTCTTACCACGTCATTTACCTCTCCAACTAAACTATAGGTTTATGCTAGGATATTGTTTATAATAATCGAATGTCGGGATTCGAACTCTCGACCTACCCTCATTCATTAAGCTATTGGCGCTTTACCTTATAAAAGCTTTCCTATTTAAATGCTTTTTCTCTTATGTCATGGTTATTTTTTGCGAATAAAAAGCTTTTACCGTGCATGAAGGTTTTTATACCGCCTTATGATCAAACCACAGAGTTTCAATAATTGATGAGTTGCGTTCACCTTTCTGGTTGACCTTTAGATGCGGGTCCACAATTTAAATTACCTCGGCATATGTTCGGTTTGTGAGTGCCATCATGACGTCATTTGATATATCATCAGACAGAAAGAATTGATACTTTTAATTTCTAGATGTTTCTTTGAAGAGTGATCGTCAGTTTCTTTTTTTAGTTTCATTCCAACGTTTCCTTAATTTGTTAAATTTGTGATGATTTAAAAAATTAAAAAAAAAAATTGCAATGATGTAAAAGTTTTTGTAACTCGATTATTTTTTTATTAGGCGTTCGTTTTCACTGACGAGAATTACTGTCAACTATATATACATTATCTAGGAGCATAATTTTTCCATCATTTTTTTTTTATTTATAAATATTAGTAGATTTTTGTTAATTTACTAATATTTCTCGTAACAATTCTTGGTAAGCTTGAAAAAGCTTGTGTTAGGATATGGTTCACGACAGTAGTCTGAGTAGTAAACACGAACGCGCTAGTACCAATCCCACTCACCCTGAAGAAGAGCCCTTGATGGGCTCGAAACTAGTCGGTACCGATTTACACGTTTGTGAGTGAAGCCCTTTTTATAACTATTATAGTAATCATCATCAGCTCAATCGTCCCCACTGTGAACATCGAAAGCTACTTTATTATGAGGGGTGATTAGGTCATAGTCAACCTTGGCCACAGATAAAATAAAAACAAAACTGTATACAATAAAAAAAAACATTAATCTTATTGAGTCATAAGGATAAATTATCAATTAATTTTGTAAAGAAAGATGCGGTATTAGAAAATATGTCCGTTTCAGGGAAGCGTTTAATCAGAATATTAAGTACACGTGAATTTAATAGTAATGTATGGTTAAAATGTAAATTTGTTATTAACGATTTGGTAAAACACGTGTAATTTAATTGTTTTTTTAATACATAATAATTTATATCCTTATTATACATTTTACTTGTCACAAGAAAGATGCCGAATAGGGAATAAATTAATTTGAATTATAAATGGCAACACTTAAAAATTTTCTTTATTGCCAGTAATATATTGAGCGGCATCAGTGTAGTTTTTTTTTATTATAAATTTATAATTTAAAAATTAACATTTATGGTTTTAAAGTAATCGAGTTATTTAAAATAAATAGATAACAGTTTGATTTGTTACATAATATGTTAATCTTTTGTTTACTGTTTGAAAACTCCACGATCTAGTTGTTGTGAGTTCGAATCCCGCCATTCGACTATTGTGAACGTTCTAACACAAGCTTTATCAATCTCACCAGGAATAGTTAAAAGAAATATTAGTGAATTAACACAAATCTACTAATGTTTTTATAAAAAATAATGCATTAAGTTTTTTTTTTACATTTTTACTAAGGTAATAATTCAGTTTTTTTTGTAATCCTCCGCAGTTAGCCATTATATTTTTTTCGTACTAACATTAAAAACTGAGGGTTATCGTTTATCGTTTCCACGTCGTTATCACAATGAAACGTTCAAACGACTGTACCTTGTAAGTCGGAACACTGCAAAGGGCTCTGATTGTGATTGTGTATGAATCGATTTAACTATACAACATCGTTTATTATAATCAAAGCGCTCAATGGTGGTCGTAATGAATCAGTTTTTGACCCGATTCAAGTTTTTCGACCGTCTTGCGTAAGTTTCGTGTATCGTATCTGTAATGGCGATTTATTATGCCCCATGTCGATGTCGATAAAGTTATTGATTAATGGACATCACTATTTATAATGTTACATACAACCAGGTGTATATTATAGTCATGTAAGTAAATAATTATATCGATAAAAAATTAATTACTTTTGACTACATATTTAGAAACAGTGATTATAATTTTTGAAGCGACAATAGGATAATGGTTAAGGATACAGACTACCTATCTAGCTGACATGGGTTCGAATCCCTAGTCGTCAACCATAACCTAACACAAGCTTATCAGGAACGGTTACAAGAAATGTTAGTATGTTAACAAAAATCTACTCATTTTTTACATTCATTCTACACATTTTATCTTTAATAACACGCCGGGATAGAACAGTCTGTTTAGATGGTAAATGTGCGTTCAAACAATAGTTGTACTGCATTTTACTACTGGTCTATGTTACTTTATACCCCAGTGTAAAGATTCACAAGTATTTTTTATAAAAGATCAATCGTCGATTATAATATTTACCTTTCATTAATTAGATCGAAACATTCTGGTCTTAAAATGTCAACTGTTGCTTCACTCCATTAGTCTCTATTATTATTTCCAATACTTGCCACCGTGAGCGTCAGCGCCAAAATGGCGGAGATCAAATAAGCACAAAATAAAATGACTTATAGCCTGTCAATGTATACAGTTGATAAAAAAAACAAAACAGAAGCAACTGTCATGTCAAAATGTATTAAGGAGTTGAGGTATCTTAGGTTTTAAAATCTGTGTAAGGGTAACGAAATGTTTTTTTGTATCATTGTTTGCATACTTTTGACACAAGTGTATCTTTGCCGTCTTTAAGCTGTCAGTTAAAAGTGACAGTTTGCGGATAATACCCGTCACGAGAGTCGGCCAATCAGGGCCAATGTCAGGGAGGCCTTGCCCTGACAGAGGTTACGTGTAACTGGTTTTATGATGAACGATTGACCTTAGACGCGAAACATTTAGTACTTTTGTCCCTTTTCGTCATTTAATGAACCTCTTTTGACGAAAGAAGTTTTTTTTCTGTGCTTTTTCCTTGCTTAGTCATTCAGCCATGGAACATTTCAATTTTCAGTTTCTTCAATATTTTTTTTTAATACAGCCCCAATAGCCTAATGGTTAAGAGGACGGATTTCCGATCACGTGGTAGAGAATCCCGCAATTCGACTAATGTCGTGGTCAACATCTTAGCAGATGTCTAGGACTTTTGTTAGGGTGGTATAAGAAATATTAGTAAATTAACTATATTACGGCCTAGTTGTTGTTGAGTTTATTACAAACATACCTAACTACATATTTTTTTTGTTTACTGTATTATTGTAGACTCGAATTACAGCGTTTCATTCATAAAAAATGAATAGTTAAATTACGTGTGTATAACTACACTTTGACTATGAAATTATCTGAGCGGAATCAACGCAAAACTTAGTAACGTACTAGACTAGGCAGTATTGTATCTCTAGAACATATTTCATCTACATATATTCAGATGTTTTACTTACCAGCTAATAAAAAAACCATCTAAACTTAATTTGTTATAATATTAAGAAGATAAATAAATTGGATGCGGAAGGCGGAGGACCGCTTACTGTGGAAGGCATTGGGAAAGGCCTATGTCCAACAGAGGGCAGACAGGGGCTGTTGATGATGATGATGAAATAAATTGTAATAATGGTTTTAACAAACGACAATCTACATTTGAATATTAAAATGTTTTCTTGTAAGGACAATAAAATCAAAAGTGTCGCGTAAAATAGTACTGTTGTGTGAGGTCATTGACTCCTGCGGTAAGGTCCGCACGGCCTCAAATACGCATTGAGTTCTATTGTTTTACTCCACATACTTCATGATTATATATTTTTGTATGTTATAGTATGCAAGTTTCGTTTTGTTAATATGACAATCTTGAATTTTGAAGGTATATTTTTATATGTGCTTTAATTAAAACCTATGGAAAGATAAGAGCTAAATCAGTAAGTCACTAAAGCCATATTGAAAATTTTGAACGGTACAAGTCAGTAGTTTTTAGCTGCTGTGTTTTGTTTAGTTGTTAAATTGCATTGTCATTCGATTTGGATTCTTCCTTTTGGTCATCAACAGATTTTGTCTGCCCATTGATGCCTACCCTAATGCCTACCATAGTATGCGGTCTTCCGCAACCAAGAACTCCCCGCTCGCATTAAGTCCCTGTATATACATATACTAACGAGAAATTATTGATAGCGATATTGACGGAATTGGTCGACAATCGACATTCTTAGTTCACTCTTTCATCATCACCATCAGCCTTTATCTGCCCACTGCTGGACTGCCTTTCCAAATGCTCAGTCTTTATGTTAGTTTTACTTTTTTAACTTCAAGACTTATTTTCACATGTATTTTTATTTTATACTACCTATAAAAAACGTCTTAACTCCCATGTAGATCGCTGTCGGTACCGACTAGTTTCGAAATCATCGGTAGCTCTTCAGTGTGAGTGGGCTCAAAACTAGTTGATACCGATACCTTGAGTTAAGATGTTTTTATAAGTAGTTAGTGAAATGTCTATTGGTTTTATTAGTTTACATAATAATAATAATAATAATAAATATCTTTATTACTGTAACAGACAGTGTACAAAAAAAATAAAAACTAAAAAGATACAATAAAAAAAAAGATTCAATAAAAAAACGTATTATTAGTCTGAACAGCAATAGGCCGCAGGCTCAGCTTTCACCACGAGGTCTAGGCCAAGGTCCAGACCGTGTGGAGGTTTTCAGCCTGTCCCGGAGGACGCCGCTGCGTATATTTGTATTTGTTTGATGCTAACCGAAAGTCTAAGTACCGTCATATAAAACCAAAGGTCTTAAGTAAATAAACATTAATCTTCCAGTTCATGATTCAACAGGCTATTGTATTACTTATTGCAACTTAATATCACTTAACGAATTCATAGAAACTTGACTCAGCATCCTTTTTATAAAGATTTCGCGACAATTTGTTAAAATATAAAATTTCCGCGTTCGCAATATGATAACCACAAATTGATCATTTCAATTTATAGATTAATATTATGTCTAGTGATCGCGTATGTTTTCAATAGCATAGTATATTTTTATTAAATACAATGCTTATGTGTGTGGAGTACGAAATAAAAGACAGGCGTATGGTTCGAGATTTGTAATACGACTGATATCAGTAGTATGCAGCTTTTAATTGTCTGTGTAAAAATGTCAGTTAATGGTACTAACGCAGCCGTTCGCGGTGTTGCACCTTAAAAGATACAGTCGTTTGAACGTTTCTTACGTATTGAGTCGACGACACGGGCGCTTCAGGATGCAGTTTTTAAATATATTAGTGAGAAAAAAGATGGTCATTGGTCAGAGGTAGACGAATAATTGCTTTTTACTGTTATTCCGGTTTTTATGCTGGTAATTCGTTAATTTGTGAGGAGGGACTTAGTTTGCTGAGCGCAATTTTTTTTCTAAGTGGAACACCGCGAACGGTCGTGATTGTATACGATTATTCGCTTTTTACTACTATCCCTAAATCGTTATTTATGAGGGGCGTTGTTCGTCTCGTTTCAAAGAAACAAGGCAATTTATCTGTAATATAAACCTCGTAACCAGTGGTTTGGTTACAGAAAAAAAATCATTGAATTTTTTTATTTTTTTATGTGTATGGAAGTAATGAGGCAATAGGATGTACGGATGAAATGGGAAAAATAAAATTATACTTTTTTTACACGTGCAAGTTGTACCATATGTTTAAAGCGGGGCAAGCGGCCCGCAGGAAATCGAATGCTGGACTGCATTAACTATGACACATATTGTGTTTATCGTTTTATGTACTGGATCGTATCATAGACCGGGTCGGTGTAGCCATGAATCAGATGACAGTCGTTTTCAAACTGCTTAGATTTACAACTCGTATATGCCCTTTATGGCTTTCTCGCATGAAAATGAACTTGTCTGAATGTCTAAGTCATGGACGGGGATGTCGGAGACAGCGCAGAGAATACTGACGCGGAAGACTGACCTCGATATATACAGGCTAAGAAGACAGAGAGAGAGAGTTAGAGTGGCACTGAACGTATTCGATACAAGTTAGTGTACTGATCATCATCGACTTTTGTTTTCCCACTGCTGGTCATAGGCTATCCCCACTGTCGGCCACAGTCTACGGTCCTCTTTCCGCATCCAATGACTTCCACCGTCCACACTAAATTTAAAGATTGTTGTTTGTTTTTTTTGACATTCGCCTAAAGATGAGACATGAATACAAATTAACGGTTAACGCGATCTTCCCTTGTTTTAAATATTTCGAAGATTCACTAAAGTCATCATCCAGTCAACGTCGTTATATCTATCTGTTTTATTTTTAAAGAATATTACGTACGTAAGTTTGAGAACCGTTGTTGTGTAGTACACGTGCGGGCCGTACTCTGACATTTATTGTCTCACTGCTGACCCCGTTTCCAGGCGAGACGGCTGGCACTATTCAGGACATCTAACTGATTACAATCTAGGCATTTCATGTAACAGGATTATATTTGTGCTGAATAGTGTGGATAGGATATTGATTTCCAATATAGCTAGCACTTTTGTTACTTTTTCAAATAATTTAATAGACATGAATGTATAAACGGATTGAATTAAATGTACAAATATTTCTTTAGTAAACACTGCTATCGGAGTACTTAAACAACCTAGATTATCAATAATAATAAAACTCATTTAATCCATCCATCATAAAAATTGTATACTATTAAAACCGGGCGAGAGGAAAGGAAAACAATAAAAAGACAAAAATTATAAAGAACATAGGAACACAATCGCTCAATCATTCAAGTCGGAGGAGCGCACATTGTGGAAGGCATTGGGAAAGCTGTAGTGTATGTGAGCGGTAATTCACTGTCCGCGGATTAGCCTACTTATACCATAGAATACTCAATCGGATTATACATTTCGAACCATACGCCTGTGTTTTATATCGTACACCACAAGGACAAGCCTAAAGACAAAGGCTAGTGATGTTGATGATGATAAAGCGAACGTAAACCGAACCAGTGGCATTTGTCGTGTAAAATATATTAAATAATCATATACAAGTTATTATTTAAAATTTAAGTATGCTTTAAGATTTCCTACACGGACATCTTGATTACAATGCGGAGACGCCGAGCTGTGGACGTGTGTTGAATATTTACAGCAGCGAACAGTTAAGACTACGCTTAGCTGATAACAGTCTGTGATGAGGTTAACAATGTATTGAGTACTGTTAAACAGCGCAGTAACGGGGACATTTCGCGTGGCCAACAATGTACTTCAACGATTGAATACACTACAAACAAAAT
Source organism: Papilio gigon (assembly GCA_027563995.1). NCBI lineage: Eukaryota > Metazoa > Arthropoda > Insecta > Lepidoptera > Papilionidae > Papilio > Papilio gigon. The sequence continues at coordinate 7,963,170 of JAODUI010000027.1, forward strand.
TATTGTTTACTAGTTTCTGCATGAGACATGTCTGGACTTAGTTCATGTTCTGTACCTGAATCGAACGTCAAAAAGATTTTTAATTTATTATTAAAAACGAAACAAGACAAACGTATCCGACGTGAACCGTATTTATTTCCGAGATCATAGCCTATATGTTCTTCCAGACTATGTTCTACGTTCACTAAACTATTAAAACTTTCGTAAGACATTTCACTATACTACTTATAAAAACGGCTTAACTCACGTGTAGATCGGTGTAGGTAACCCTCGACCGCGAGTACAGCACTATAGTTCACTCACCCTGATGAAGGACCCTTACGAGTCCGAAACTAGTCGGTACCTACACCGATCTACACGTGAGTTAAGCCGTTTGTATTAGTAGTTAGTAGTACTACGTCTATACTAAATATCATCCAGATACATTAAGCTGTTATACCTTTAATATCCATCCATCCATACATATTAATCTAGAAAGATTTTCTTTCGTTTTCAAAAAAAATATGTTTTATTTAATGTATGAGAAGTATATAGCTTATGGACCGTTCTTGTGGAAGATAAGCAGATTCATAAGCAGCACGTACATAAACCATCACATACTTCCATATTATAACTTCTATTTACTTAAAGACACGTACAATAAAAGAATTGAATTCTTAGATTAATTAAAACGATATTCAACCTTAAGGCACACGAGAAGCGTCTTACTTAAGGTCGGATATCGTGTAATAACTATGATCTGAACAGATAAAATGTCTCACGTATTTGTTGTGACTAGGTCTTCGACTTAATAGCATTGTAGGTGTCAAATGACACTTCACCTAAATTTGTAGCAAAATAACGTATCATCATCAGCTCACTATACTTCACAACTGAGGGGCTCGGAGCCTACTCGATTGGGGGTGACTAGGCCATAATCAACCACGCTCGCCTCTAGTGCATTGACTACAAACATATCTTTAAATTTCTTCACAGATATGTGCATGTTGCATCACGTGTGACGTATGTTAAAGCTAATTGTTAACAACAGATGGCGTTGGCGTCCTAGACTATACCCAATTCGTATTAAATATTTATTAAATAAGCTTAATTAATTATCGAAATGAGGCTATGCTGAAACTGATTTAATGGACAGAAAAAAAAGAAAAATGTGAAAACAAGGCGTGCTGGCCATTAGGTAATTGATCCTACGATCGTTAAAAAAAAATGTTTTAGATGGCAACACTATATTATGCTAGAATAACTGCTATTTCTAGTAGCGGTTAATTTATTTGGAGTTGGCTTTAACACGCGATGCCTTTGCCTCCAATGGCGCTAATGGCGGGGAATTAATTTTTTTTTGTACCTAAATCACTTTAGTCTATGAACATAATTAATGGATTCGTAACACAAAGTTATTTATTAAATTCTCACATAAATAAAAAAAAAGAAACTTAATTAGAGGTCAGGTATCAAAGGTAATTTTTGTTTAAGTTATTATGAATGGGAGGAAGATGATCTTTTGTTTTCGGACAGCATCAATTTAGAAACTCAGCAAGGACACCTAATGGTCAAGATTTTGTGTAATCAGGGAGATTATAAAAAAAAATAATCATTATGACGCAGTCATTCGTTGAATTATAGACGCACTAGACTTGGCTAAATCATCATCATCAGCTCACTATACGTCCCCACCCCTCAGAGCCTACCCTATTATTAGGGGTGACTAGGCCATAGTCAACCACGTTGGCCCAGTGTGCGTTGGTTGACTTCACACATATATTTGAATTTCTTCGCCGATTTGTGTAAGTTGCATCACTATGTTTTCCTTCACCGTAAGAGCGTCGGACAATGTACATATTCAATTCGATAATTGAAAAGCAGATTGGTACATGGCGGGGATCGAACCTAGGCAATGTCGAGTACGGTCCGGTCCGGTCAAGCGCTTAGCAACTGCGCCACCGACGTTCGCTTTGCTAAATAATCAAAATAAAATTGAACTGCGTTCGAACTTTATATGTAATATGTGCACGCAATCGTAAATGTGCCGTGAGAATTTGTGAAACACTTTTTAAGCTCCTTACACACACTACGAAATACTCACTACAATATTGTTGTTACAAAATTGCTCTAACTCGAAGAGAAACATTTACTTTAGTATGGCCTGAAGAGACCTGAGCATATGGTCAATTTGGCCATAGTTACGCCGGCGCGAAATCGAGGAAGACCATCGACCACTTAGCTGATGACGATGCAAAAAGATCCGAAAGAAACGTATTTCGAAGAAGCCAAGGATCTTGTTGTCTGGAGAATTAGGACGAGGAAGACAGACCCAAAATAATTGATAAAAGTAGCCAAATAGTGTTAGCATCAGCATAGCAATACCCCGGGTATTTTTAGGGTCCTTCAAGCAGCAACCTTCCTTTTCTCTTATAAAAAAAATTGGATCATGTCTGTGATTCTGAAAGTAAGATACGATTCCGAGGACTCGAGTCTTGTAATCCTATAGTCGGTATTATAATATCCGTATTTCAGTTGTTTCCGTGTGCATTAGACTTATTGGCGGTGGGCCAGTTTGTGCTCACTGACCGTTGCGTGTTCGATAAATAAACAAGCATCGATAACATTGTTGTTGAGTTCATTGACCTCGTGTGCGCCATTGTTTGAACTGAACACCTGAAGTGGTTAATTTTAAACTACTTTTGTCGATGATGGGTTAATGATTGTTGCTACAGTAGCTGTGTTATCTCTGGTAATAATTAGTTTGAAATATTTAGGTTGATTTGTGTTTGAAATTGTGAAATCTCTAGTTATTCATATCCGTCTATTACACGAAGCCGACTCTTCGTCTGATAACGTCTCTATTATCTGTTAACTTTGAACCATATACATTTGGATTAGTTGATCGTGTTACCACAATTTATCTATTAATCATTCATCCAACTAATTTAAATCGACTTCATTTTGTTTTTTTAAATTAAGCACCTACTTTAGGGAGCTATTTTAACTTTCTTGCTCGATCTGATGATCAACGAAAATCGTACTTCTGATTCTTACTAATTTTATATAAATATAGGGTAGAGTGAAGGCACTTACTAAACTAGCACGTACCATATTTCGACCACATCATCACTCGGCATCGGGTGGGATCGTGGTCAAGCGCTAGTTTAGAATTCATAAAAGAAAAATCCTTGGACATAGGCCTCCTCTCTCCCATATTTCCCTATCCGCGGCTTCCCTTGTCCACAACTTACCAGCAACTTTTTTGAGATAATATTCCTATGTTTTGATCTGTTTTCCTTTGTATGATTTTTTTTCTAATACAGGATCGTAAATAAATCTAAAATCAATAGGTATTTATTCTTACTAACTGGTGAATCATTGCATGAGATTACTACAATATATTTGTTATAAAACATTGTGTAAGAACAATGATGTCACTAACAATGTTCCCCGGTACTGCATCATGTTGCTAAGCTATTTAGTAAATGTACAGTGATATTTGCTGGCGGTGTTCCACTTTCAAAAGATTAATTTTGTACGCATTGAAACGATAAAGTTCGATGTAATGAGTGTATTCCATTCTATACAATTTTCAAGGCTACAATATAGATATTGAATTGGATATCGTCGTGTTTTTACTCGACCAAATACTTTAATTGGTTACTTGTAAGATCATGGAATTAAGCTTCACGTAAGAAGTGAAACTATTATCCTGTAAGTGGAATAACGCTTGCGGAGACGATTGTACTTGAATGATAATCATTCATCGCGTTAGGCACTTAATGTACTGTTTCTTGGTTTGTAATTTTAATTTGTAATCGAAACAAAGGATTTGTTCTTGTAATCCTGTTTATTGCGGACCGTGTGAATTTTATAAATAATATTGTATTTAACATTTTTCTCAATATTATAAGAGTTTTTTTTTTCTTAATTTCCTGTCTTAAGGTTTTCGTAATGAGCGGCCGCGCTCTCGCAATATCCTTGTAATATCCGGCGCAGCTGCAGTCAATAATCACTTTGAAACATTTCTATAATGTTTATGATTCTCTACACTGCGTTTGTTTATGCCGGTTACGAGGACAACTATACCAAAGCTTCGAGTGTATGATTTCGTGTATGTTTTAACAATTTCAATTTACTGTAGAGAAATTGACTCATAAGTTCATTATGCTGTTATTCTATAGAACATATTGACAACATTCTGTTCATCATCATTAACCTGTCCTTTTCCCAGAGGCACAGTAGGTACTACTCTTCCATACAGCTATGTCACCTCATATCTGAACTCTCACACTTCCTACTCGTACCCTCTTTCATGTAATCCATACCGTCTTCGGTCTTACTCTACCTTTAAAGCCATCCACAATCTCATCACCTTCTGGTTTATGTGCTCATCATCTCTTCGCGCAACATGTCCATACCACGCTAATCTCTTGTTATTATATGTTACTATTTATTGACAACGTAACATAATAATTACGAGATTATATTACAAGTACAACCAAAAAAAAAACACCTACCTAATTCCCACACTCGACCTATTTCAGTAAGAATTCGGCGAAATTATCGCATTGAATAACCGAATGCGCACACGCAGGTGCTTTGAACATCTTGCACCCAAAACTTATAGCTTTATCAAAATATATATTGATAGAAAATTAACCCCTAATGGTCACAAGTTAAGGTCCATTTTCGCTTGAAACGTTTTTATAATAACCGCGTCTTTTTGAACCCATCTGCGTTACGTTGCAAAGAAAAGTGCGTTATTGATCGACGTCCCTAGTTCGATCCTAACGGTCCAATTTTTTGAAAGGATGCGTGTAATTATACCTTTATAAACCGTATGTCCTATTGATAGAAAAATTGTAACAGTAAAATCAGTGCAGGTACATTTTTTTTACTTGGTGAATTTGAACATTACTTGGTGAATATTGAAACCTATCTTTTATTTAAGAACTGGTTAATTTTTTTACGATATCTATATTATTTTCCACATTTAACTGACTCAATATCTAAAGATTATTGTCTATAGATAGTTATCGTCTATGGATTTATTTTAGGAAGTTTAAGTAAATTGACCATACAGACGTCTGTTTTTAATAAGTATGTAATAACAGCATTATAAAGGTGGTTTAGATACATTTTGTTATGATTACACATTTCTATTGAATTTGATTATAGTGAAGTTGCATTTGCTGTTAATGTTTTTTACAATCTAATATGGATTTGAAGCCGAAGGTAAAAATTGAGAAGTGTATACCGTTTTGTTACCTTTATTGTTATAGAATTGTGTTCTAAAGTAAAAAGCGGACCGTTTTGTGAAGTCGCGTGGCTCACAAAAGCAGTAGAATAACAAAAGCAACAATTTATATTAACTTAAACCCTTTTTCTAAAGATCATTCTTAAAGGGCTACCCAAAGTTTTAACCTTGAATGACCAGTTAGCTTACAACCCTTTGTTTTGGTGAAAGTAAAAGTCCAGAAAGCGGCGCCCGTTTAACAAAACTTTCAAAATAATAAAGTCATATATTATTATTTCCATCCAAGGATACTTGATTATTAAACAGGACAGAATTGTAGAACTTATTTTACAGTAATTTAACACGACAATGATGTTTTATTTAATTTAGTCCAAACTTATTTCATATTGCAATTCATAAAAAAATCCGTGTAATTACAAAACTTCGATTCAAGTAACTTGAGCTGGCAGTGTTGAAACTTGACCTTGCCATGTGGGCACTTGTATAATGTGATGGTTGTTCCCGTCTTACAGGACAGTTGGCGACAGTACCCGCTCGTTAGTCGGCTTTGAAATGTAGTCAGCGATGTAAATTCCTCTACAGTTACACTAACGCAGTGGTCGTCACATTTTATCCAAGGGCCAAATAGGACAATGCGAGGTAACACTGCGGGCCGCACATTCGTGCACTAAGTTAGTTGACACAACCAATCAATTTATTTTTCTTTGAACTGTTCTAATACGTTTCCCCCGTAAATAGAACTATTTTTTTTTATTTTGAAACAACTGAAAATCTTTTTTCTAGGTTAGGTTAGGTTTCTAATAAAGGTTTTTATTTTTGCAATATTTGTGCAAAACCAAAGTAATTTTAGTGGATCACATAAATATTTATCTCGGCTGAGAATCGATTCTACGGACAGATTTCTAAGACTATGAGAACGTAATATTCGAAAAATTCGCGGGCCCCGGTTTGATGACCACTGCTCTAACGTGTGTCACGCACTTTTTCAAACCTCACTTCCTGAGCGAAAAGGTTTACTAGATTTATAACATCTTGCGTATTTCTTTACTTGTAATATTCTAGGAGTAATTTTATCATATTAAAATAACTAACTTCATACTTGTGTCCTCTAAGTGCAAGTACGGTGTTCACGTTGCTTAAAAACGGACACATCCAAACGTATGCTATTTCATTTTTTTTAAAAGAACATGACAAAGATAGACGATACCTTTTAGTCTGGGGTACTGTTACAATTAAAAAATATGACTCAGGTGATATTAGTCAGTACTAACAGGACTGACACTAAAATTAAAACTTCATGCGCATTAACAGAAACAAAAGAAATAATCAATTTCGTCATTCAATTGTCTACACAGTTGTACATAAACATATTGCTGTCTCCTTTTTTCTGTAAGTTAAGAAGAAGGATAGTGATATATTTTGCAAGATATTAAGCAGTGGAAACGGTGTCCTAGCGACTGGTGCGTGAGCGGGGTGACTCATGTGTCGTTTAAAACTGTTTTAATAAACATACAAGGCGACATTGTGTGTATTTTGTGCGTTCGAATTTGACTGACACTCATACCGATCTATCAAATGGTTGTATCAATTTTTTTTGGTCTAATTTTTATTTACTGGCGCAAGTAATCACTTGTATTATTTTCCACATACTTCTCAATAAAAGTACAAAGTTAAATAAGTAAATATTAATCAATAAGCGACAATAGCCTAAAAGTAAGGGTATGGATTTCCGATTACGTTGCCGCGAGTTCAAATCCCGCGACTTGCATATTGTCGTAAACCATCTAGCACAAGCGTAGGGCTTAATAAGACTGGTATAAGAAATATCAGTATATTAACAAAAATCTGCTAATATTAAAAAAAATAGGGTTGTAACACGTACCCGTATGTTAAGCTTTAAGCTAGGTACATAGCGATTAAATTACTTCTGTTATATACTGTTCTATTCATCTCTCATTCGTTTTACTGTTCATTACTTTGTGTTCTTTAAAGGAATACATTATTGTCTATAGAAATCTAAAGAATTAATTGGCAATCACAATTCGCACGGGTTGGCCCTCGCTAGTCCAAAATAGTTACCGTTCGATTTTCAAACGAATCGATTATCCTTGTCCTCGCCAATACGATTGTTAGTGTTGAGCTAATTGCGTTACCTTTGCACCAATCTTTAGTTAACGAGTTAATAACCACTTTGCATGTAACTTTCGTCCGAGTTAATCTTATCCTTTGCCTTTTTATTTAAATGTTCGCAAATGTTACACTTCGGTGTAACGTACGACCAATTTGTCCATTGATTGATTAATATCAGTGATGACACATCGGATACGGTTTGAATAACAAAAAAACTTTTTTGAACTTTCTTATAATTACATGCGTAGGTTTATTTAGTTTTTGTACAGCCCTTTTAAGTCATTATCATCAGCTCTTGTCTGCCCACTGCTAGATACAGGCCTTTACCAATGCCTTTCACAGTATATAGTCCTTCCGCATCCAACGACTTCTTGCCGTCCCCACTAAGTCTTCGGTTCACCATCATATTCGGTTCAACATAAAAAACCATATTTTTTTAGCCATCTTTTGTATATTCCTTTGTTTTCTCCCCTCCCACGAACCATGTTGCGATCAACGACACTTTGTTTCTAAACATGTGTTAGTTTTTTATGTAAAATACAATTAGGTCATAGCTATAGGGGTCCTGTATCTACGCAGTATCAATCCTTTCAAGATTTAGGTCACGATACAGCACACGTGTGTGCCTTTATATTAAGGAAGAACGAATTTTGAATTACGATAAGCTATTTTAACGCAATTCAGTTTCTCGGTTACAAAACATTAAAACTGGAGGCCACGGGTGGGGATCATGAGGGCGTCCTTTCTACTGGTGGACAGATGGCTAAGTGTAGACGGCGGGAAGTCGTTGGATGCGGAAGGAGGACCGTATGTGGTAGGCTTTGGGAAAGGCCTATATCCAGCAATAGGCAGACAAGGGATGATGATGATGAAACTGTTAAATACGTAAGTTTGTATGGATGTATGGATATTTGTTACTAAATAACACAACTATACGGATTTTAATAAAAAATTGTAATATATATAGTTTACCATATTGAGAAGCGAAAATGTTCCGTTTTTTTTTTATTTCACACGGATGAAGTCACTTTTCATAACTATAGTGTAAAAACCTTGGTATTTACTAACATTTTGACTATGAGAAGTGTCCTGCATGTTCAAGCAGCATATAAATGCGCTATTTCAGCTAATAGACGCCACAGAGTACGTGCTCCACTAGACACGGACATATAAGGCTGCGAAGTAATAAGGATGAAATGGATAACCTTAATAGATGGCGTTGATAACGATAATCATCATCTGAACTGCTCTAATTTAAGGTCTTTCCTAAAACGTTGACTGACCATTGTTAAAGTTTTTGTTAGATGTATATTTTAATTTTTAGATACAACCAAGGAAATGTTGCAAAAACCCTTTTAAAAACTACTATAAACTAGGAACTGAAACGGTTAAAAAAAAACTGCACTTATATGAGAAGTAATTCTAAGATATGTGTGAATTCAACCCATACAGGGGCAGCGTTAGTTACTCCTAATATAGAATAGGCTCCGAGTCCTCGGTAGAAACGTATTGTGAGCTGATGATGATAAATTATTTTTTATTGTTTTTTTTTTATTTCTAGTTACTATCGGATATTTTCCTATTCTTAGATAATAGGAGTTTTCATGTTTTTGCGTTTAAAAACGATCATTCGCACGCGAGATATCAAGCCTCGAATGGCCCATTGTTGGAAATAAAAGAATAAATACTTAGATCATTGGGATTTAATTGCGGTGATGTAATAATAATCTCGGTGTCTCTAATAGCTTTATTATTTAATACCTTGATAGTGACATAAAAAATCAGAATGTCAAAACATAAATATAATATTCTCAATGTCTGTGTGCGCGGTGTCCACCCCCGTCCCTTTACACCCCGCAACTAAAATAGTATAATGCGTGGCGACTTGAACCATGACCCGAACTGTCGAGTTATTTGTAAACCTCAAACGGTAACAGACTAAAATTGATACTGTAAATATTTTAATTTTAATTAAATGTACACATTAGCAATTATAATTGTGGCATTTATAATTTTTCATGTTAGTAGATTTTTGTTGTTACTAATACTTTTTTTACCATTACAATTAATCTATACGCTTGTTCTACTATATTTACTATAGACGAATGGCTGGATTCGAACTTTTGACTATGAGGTCAGAAATCCGTGCTCCTAACCATTAGGCTGTTGACGCTCGATTGGTTCGCATTTCGATATGTTAGTGATGTCAATTGTTAAAATTGTATGTTTTATTTGGTTTATCAACTAGTACTGGTATCATTGTAATATTAAACGGCTTAGTAAAGGGTAATATTTAGATAATGATGTGCATTTGTGTCACAGTGGGGCAGGTAAGGACTGAGTCACTGTGACGTCACGGCCAGTCGTTGTCACTGCCTGTCTACATGCAATTTGCGATGACTGCATCCGTTACGCTCCGTTATACGCTTTGTCTTACTAATTATAGAGTGGATTATTCAATGGCATGGTTTTTTTAATGTCGATTTAAAATTTTCCTTGCTAGGTCGGTATCCATAAAAGATATATATGCCATATTTGTATAGAGTATAGGAAAGTTTAATTGTAATTATATTCTTTATTCAAGCTAACGTATGAACTATCGAGATTGTGTGTATCTGAAACAGAAGGTGTGTAGCTGGCTTAATAAATAAAATGTCCATAGGCTATTAGTGTAATTTATAAAATGTAACCATTGAAGTCATTTGTTAAGGAAGATCGTTGGCATCTGGCGATGGTACAATGGCACCCAGGCCAGGCACGTGATGCCCCCGGGGTCCAATCTCGACACATCGCACGATGCGAGGTAATGTCGCATGCGACATGCGATTTCTTACAATTTTGAATTTAAAATATAATGATCCGTCTCTGATATATACAATTATATTGTTTCTTATAAAATCAGTTAAGGTTTTATTGTTTGGAAAATGCCAAATGTTTTAAAAATGACTTCTTCGATGAAGATCTCACGAAATAATTTTTTATTTGATTTCACGAGCATTCTTATTTCGACTTAACGTTACGTACGTTTGTGTTAATTTAATTATTATTGCGAGGTTTATATATATTTTTCGTAATAATAATTAAATTTGAACATTTTAAATCTGTCTGTTAGTTCTTCGGTCACAGAACAGTGTCGTGACGGGTCACCGATTACAAACAGTGAATCTGTGACCGGAACAACCGAGCACTGATTGAATTTTGAATGCGAGCTTAAAGTTACGCCCACCCCCGTAGCGGCGTAGCACGCGCCTCAGTGACCAACGTGACGCTCTAGCGGTCGGACGTATGCCGTCAAATTGAATACCCGCGCAATAAATACGATTTAAACTACGATTTTAAAAACGAATTTATTGTATTAAATGCTGTTAATGGTGACAATAAAAAGAAATATATTTATTTAAAATAAAATCTTCTTTTGTTTTCCATCGAGTTTTGCGTGTTTGTTGAAAATAGTGATGAGTTTTATGAAATTGTGGGGGAAGCTCCAAGATTAACTGTTACGCGGAGCTGGAGGCCCGGCCGTCCCGCGGGACGCGCCGGCGCCAGTTCATCAAGGGATGGAAGAAGACCATGGGAGTTATATCGAAGACTTTCGGCGTCGTTTTCAGTCTGTAAGTTGAAAACATACATCATCCTGATCAAAGGACTTTCCCAATGCCTTCCATAGTATCCGGTACTGCACCTCCCGTAGCCATCCATACTAACAAACAAAAGTTCAAGTTTAACAGATACTGTATATAAACAGTACAGTGTACAAAAAAGTCGCGGTTATGAATTTAAAATTTTGCTATAATTATATAATTTGGGAAATTATCTACACGTTTTATTAATATTCAGTTCAGAACTTACTACATATATGTTCCTATACAATGTCGTGTCAAAGTCTAAATACGTACATTGAGTGAACTCTTGACCTAGTTGTCAAAATTCATAATTTTGCCCTTCCGTCTTATATCTTGGGGAACAAGACTAAAATCTCTACATTTCATTTAAAAATCTTTGACAGATCAACGGTCAAAAGGCATTGTTTAAATTAAATATTATTATTAAAATAAATTACATTAATTTATTATTATTATTCATAATTAAATAAATATAAAGTGTAAGTAAACAATAGAATGCACACATTATTACAATAACCGTCTATAAAATTATATCTATTATTGATAATTATTAAAATGTATATATTACTTTATAACAATAAAAAAACTAACATTTTTTCCTAACCACAATTATATTCTTTTACGTTAATTACGTTATTTAAATGATAGATAAGTTTTACTCGAGCCGTTGACCCAGTTCAAGTCTAGGGTCAGTTATTATTAGACTCAAGCCATTTCGGTTCTTAAAATATTAATAATTAAATTGGTTTATACTCTATTGACTATTATTAGTAACGTTTGATGTGTAAGAAGTTTTTCGATCGAACATCTCTACCTGTTTTTTTTTCTTTCCGACATTTTAACTAATTTAATTTGATTATAGATAAAATATAGCGTGATCAGGAAGACGATAAAGCTATAATAAATTTGTTATTAATGCACAGCAGATAAAAAATGGGACGTTATAAATGATATACTAAAATTGTTGCATATTTTTAAATTAATAGAGATAGGTGAAATGAAAAAAGGTATGTTCGTGTAAAGAAAAGTGCGTCAAAATTTAAAACAACTTTCACTGTAACGTGAGAGTGTTACACTAATTATAAAGTAAATTAAAATCCGTTCCATTGTTCAGAATTTGAAAACGAAACGTAAATATGGCGGCTACAGAACGTGTTGTAATTTTTGCATAATCTAGTTAAAGATATGCGCGTGTGAGAGTCGGAAACACAGATATACGAAGTAACAGAGGTACAGTAGCCTTCTATCGCGATGTTTACCTTCAAACGTAATTGTTCAGGCTTGAAACGTTACAGCTTGTAACAATAGCGTACACTACAATGAACTATTATGATATTGATAGAAAACTGTTGTTTTTACTTTAATAATAATCGAAAGTAATGCAGGATGTCAAGTGTTTTTTTCTGTAACTAGAACACCGAGAATGAATGCGACTGTACAGATACAGATTTTACCGTGCTCGCGGACGATTAGGTTACGAGAGCGGTCGAAAGCCCGTGCTTCTAATGACGTGCGAATAGGAACGCTTGCGTAATGGCGCCAAACGCGCGCGTACTTGTCAAACTGACATGCGAACACCATAGACAATACTTTACTTTTTCATACGCGGAATCAAAGCACAGACTGATGTTTTATTTTTCATTTATATGAAAAAAAACTCCGGTTACACTTCTATTTCCATTGTCAACATTATTATCAATTAACATTATTTCTATTGTAGTAGTTATGTTCCAGTTAAATGATTAAGTTGAGAAAATAAACCATTAAATGTTACACAAACTTACATTAAAACAATCTAATATAATTAGAACAGATAATATTGTTTGAAGTATTCTAAGATAGGAACTACTTTATAGGCATACAAACACGATACACTATCGGATAATTCGATAGCAATGGGCATACGCCGGTCTGCAACAAATCATGGCGGTAATGGTTTCTTGACGTGGCGAAATAACGCTTTTAGTCTCCGGTATAAATACTAGTATCTATATTTAGTATAATAAATAGACTTTAGATCCAGGTGGACGATTGTAACTCTAGGGAAATACTGTTGTGTACAATTCATTAATGCCATAGACAAAGATTAATACGATCATAGCCAGATAGATTTTTGTTTAATAAAATTTAAATTATAGTTTCTAAAGACGTAATGCAACGTCTAAGGAAGGCGGTAGGCAATGTTAAACCCAACATTAATCCCTAAGGGCTTATATTGTTTAGGAGAAAGTATGCGTTTCTTGGAAACGTTGACAAGAACGCTTTGTGCATCCGCCGTTCGTCAGAAATAGTTCCGCTGCAACGGATACTTTGACATTTAACCAATATAGAAGTTCTTTAGCGTTCAGCGTGTTGGTATCCCGTTAGCAATGGTTTGTGTATTTTATGCACATATTTGTCGCAATTCAATTCTAACTATTTTTTTTAAATTTTCAATTACGTAATAGCTCCGTACAAAAATGACAAACCCTGTCTCTATTACTACTACCAGTGAACTTCTTCAACATAAATAATATCCTACGTCTGTTCGGCCAGTGAAAACCTACTGTTAAATCTAAGTTTACCGTATTGTGGTTCACTGATGAAAAAAATCGAATACAGTTTGCATTTAAGTACACATGTGGTTCATAAATCAATTTCATAGGAAATGTGTTTTGTTCATAATTCATTTTATTACATAAATACTTTTTAAATCTCAATGTAAATTAAAAAAAAAAAGTTATAAAGTTCAGGTAAAAAAATTACACCAACTTTCTAAAAAAAAAAGGTTATTAAGTTGCACACTAACAGACGTTAAGCGGTCATTAAGGGAGCAGATAATGTCTCTGCGTGCAGCAGTAAGGGTACGATGAATCAGAATGGTCTGTTTGACTCAAATATGGCGTAGTTGACGGCCTGCGTGGACGCTCACTGCGCCTGCGCCGGCCCCTTGTCTTTAGATACGGTCAATTTATACGCACTCACACTTCCGTCTAATTTCTCTTTACAATCTTGTACAAAACATAACTTAGACTTTATATAACAACAGCTATAAAATATGTAGTAAATGGCATATAATAACTGTATATGTTGCCTTTATTTGACCTGAAATTGTTATACGAACTCATTGTTTATTATAATTTTAGTGTCAAATGTAACGAAAACCAAAAAAAAATAGTTAATACATTAATATAGACAATATTAAGCGTTAGATGAACGATCAGATGTTGATCAAATCTTTTTTTATTACAAAAACATCAAACAAAAATTATCTTATAATTTCACAAACATTTTATCAGATGTCGTTGTAACCACACTAACGCCCTCTGTGTAAGCAGTCAATCTGGCAAGACCGGGAGCTCACCGGGCGTCAAAGACCAAAGACAGGTCCCGTCACATTTTTAGCATAGCAGAGGATCTAGACCGCAACAGGACGTCTAATTACATTCTCCGTGCAGCTCGCCGCTCGCACTGACTGCGCTGTCTTTGGTTACATCTACTTTTTTTAATTGCATCTAAATAAATTTTCCCACACGCAAGGGTATATCTATTTTTATTTCACTGTTCAATGAACTTCTTTAAAAAGTGTAGATCAGTGGGAAATGGGAATACATACTTGTGTTTATTTTCTATGGACAACTTAGTTGTTATTCGTTACGTGATATCATTAAGTTGCAATCTTAGTTGTCTAATGTTTTATTTACGAACTAATGAGCTACTCAAGTGCCCAATATTTTGTTGTATTTTAATAAGGTGTGGATGGATTATCTGAAAGATATGCCTAAGTGTGTGAGTTCAGATATGACGGCTGACAGAGATGTTTAGAGTACATACTATGCCGACTCTAGAGAGAAGGGCTCTCAATGAATCTAATTAATTGCAGTATTCTTCTATAATGGTCATACGTTATCTCACGTAATTATACATTACGATACGCGTTATAATTGTTTTAATCAAGTGTATAAAGCGACGATACCCGGCTGCACGTTTTTATTAAGAGCACAATTATACGCAGTTTATCGCATCTCGAAATTTCGAGCGCTGTACTAACAACACTCTAAGTACATATCGATTCAAAAATCTTAGCGGTTCGAAACTACGCGCGGGTTGATGTGCAGGTCATAATTTTAAGGATAGTCGGTTTTGTGGTCTAGCGCTAATTTAGTTTTTTCTTCACAAAAAAGCTGGATGTAAAGGGAGCCAAGAGAAATAAAATGCTCAGCGCGCTATCACTCGTGTTTTTCTCTAACCGCAGTGGAACTGACTTGCTTGCAGCTAATTTCTTTCTCAAAGACCGGCAACGCATCTGTGGTTCTTCGGGTATTGCAGATGTCCATAGGCGATGATCACCTTTGTGATCCCGCCGCTCGTTTGCCCCTTCTCTTATAAAAAAAACGTGAAATACATTTTAAATGTTTAAATACCGTTATTCCCATCGTTATGATAGTAAAGGACCAACGACCAACCAAGGACCAACTCGTAAGGGCTTTAGTCATTCAATTGTCTTATGTGCAGGAGTGGCCGCAATCGGTCAACGACCTTTGTCTATCGTGAACGCTTCGGTCTCGTACTAGTTATATCTTTACTTACAGCGCCAATAGTCTAATGGTACGGTCTACCGGTCAAGCGTTGTAGTTTCGAATCTCGACGTACAACTATTGTCCTGAACCAGATCCTATATGAAGCTCTTTTTTTAAATCACCTGGAAATTAAGTTAACAAAAATTGACTATTATCTCAAAAATAGACTTATTATTTTTTTGTGGATTTTTTTTTTGTAAATGAGTTTGTGACTTTTAACTGATACACTGCAACTTCTGAACGTAATAATTAACTGTTTTTAGTATCATTGTTTATTTTGTTTACAGTAGAACCAATAGGGGAACACACGGAGTAAACCCGTACACACTTTGATCTCATTTCATAACAAGATGACATTTTGTTATGTTAAAAAACAAAGTATTTTCGTGCACTACTAACAGACATTTTGACACAATTAACGTTAAAGTTATTATTAACACGATTACACATATGAGAGTTGATTTTTTTTTTTGAAGTTCACTATTTTTGCCCTTTTTTTTATCTGTCTTAACTTATCCCTGTCCATTTCCGTTTCGATCTTGCTATCTCTTTCTAAGATTTATTCGTTTGTTTGATTTTCTCTTCATTCAAGTATACTTTAGAAGACCAGAATGGAAAGAAGAATATGGGACGTTTTTTCGTTTATTTCTTGTACGATAAACTATTTAACAACACTTGTATATTTCTATATTGTTAAAGGTTATTTAGTCTGTGCTATCAGTCAATGACTGGTGGATATGGTTGCTTTTTGACTCGGCGTCTTGACAGATGGTACAAGACCTGTAAAGGATTATTTATATTACTAGCTGAGCCGGCGAACTTCGTACCGCCTAACACTCAACACTCGTCTTTATTGTTTGGTGTTAAAATTCAAATTGACTTTTAAGTTATTACGAATCGACCTTATGGGTATATAGAAAAGTGTTAAATACTTTTTGAGGCAATTTTATAAATTTATCTCTTCGTAAGAACCATCTTCGTACTTCAAGGGATCTTTTAAAAACAGAACTAGCGCAATCGGTTCAGCTGCTCTCTTTGCACTTAGCGACGCAAACGGCGATTCATTTTCATATTATAGATATCATAGTATTGTAAATACAGTATAATTTCAAATAACAATCTATCGTGGTACCAACGGTGAATTGTAATACGTTGTAACAAAACAATCACCTTTAATATGTTTTATATTCGTAATATAGAAGGGATCGTAATTAACTGGTGTGTGTCAGTTGGGGTCCGCGCGGCCCATGCCCTGTCATTGTGCCCCCGCACCATTGTCACCACTTCCTGTCAGACGGCGAATGTAAAACAAGCTTAATTAATGCCTTACTACTGTAACATGGAGTCAACTGTTTCGGTGTTATCATTATATTGTAGAAACATACGTGTATGAAAGATGTAATATGTAATTAAGAATTTAAATTACAATTATATTTAATTAACAGAAATATAATGCCGGTTACACACCACTAAAACTGAAGGTGTGTAGCAGTCTTAAGTTTAACCATGAATATATACGGCCATCATTAATGTAACATTTAACAACAATTTTAAACAATTAACCTTCTTGTATGACTATCAAATTACATAGATTATATTCTGACGACAAATGTTTTGAACTTCAGTATCGCTAAATGACTTGCTGTTTTATCACAAAGGTAAACTTAAAGTATTAAAAAAATAATAGATGGCGTTAGTGTATTTGTATAATTACACGCAGTTGTATGACACAATTGAATTGCATACACAATAAGATGTGGCTGTCCGCAGCCGCCGGAAATCCTTCGTAACATCCTAATTGGCATGACGTTACCATACCCGTGGTGTTCGTTAATGTATGATAATTTACGCAAGCCTTGGCAGTAACTTTACGCCTGTTATTTCATATTTTCGTAAAGAAAATTTTGTTTACTTTGACCACTTTGACCAAGTTATGTAAATTCAGTAAACCGTAATTATTCACATTTTTTTTTATGTTATAAACACATAAAATACACCAATAATTACAAGAAACTGAGGGTTTGGCTATGCAGTTTGGGAGAAGTAACAGTTTTTTTTACTTGTTGAGGATTTTTAGCTGTTCAATGGACTAATGCTAATTATTTCATCAAAAATAGATCGCAAAAATAACATATTTAAACGTTCAAACCTTATTTTTTTTGCGAGCTAATGTAATGTTTTAATTGAGCGGTCGCTCGGTCGGACCGCGTCCGTCCAGTGTTTATGATAGATGATGTAGAGTCCGACCACGCTGTTCTTAAATTTCAATTTATAAAATACTAAGAAAAGTGTAATTAATCGATCCATAATAGTAGAGTGATGCTAATACGGTGGAAAATTAAGTAATTCAAAGTTATACTTATAAAGATTAAGATCAACAGGTTTTATAACAGGGCAAGGGGACCGCACCGCACCGCACCGCGGCGCGTGTGTGTTGCCTTACTTATTTTTAGATATTTAAGCAAAATCTCGCTGATTTTGACAATTAACAATGTGTTATGATTAATCAAAAACGTCATTTACCAGCAACAAGCGCTAGTCATAAATATAAAATAAACTGGTTTTGTAAACATTAATTTAATTTAGCTTCAATTTTATCAATTGTAAAATTGAATAATAAAATTAAAAATAATAAAAAAAATTCCAGGCAAATTTATATTTAATTTATTATAATGAAATAACATAAAACCTTTCGAGAAGGTTCTAGTGTGAAAAATATTTTTTCTTGATCTTTTATAATGATACAAGTGTTTACTATGTAGTTCAAAGTTAATTGCAAATTGTTGTACAATGTTATG
Source organism: Papilio gigon (assembly GCA_027563995.1). Lineage (NCBI taxonomy): Eukaryota > Metazoa > Arthropoda > Insecta > Lepidoptera > Papilionidae > Papilio > Papilio gigon. Next base: position 7,981,522 of record JAODUI010000027.1, read on the forward strand.
TCTGTTAGTTAATTTAACTTCAAGGTCGGCGCAAGCGCACTGAGGCCTGCGGTTACATGATAATGGACCTATTTTGTTTACTTATTGTATTCCGCTTTGTTACTATATTAATTAAACACTGTATATACCAAACTAGCAATCTGCAATTTCTTTAGCCTGTTACTCCCACATACATAAGCTACCTTCTAGTAAAAATGCTTACAGACGTAAATTAAGTAACAAACGCGGGCTGACTGACAATAATTTAAAAAAAAATCAAGTTTGTCCAAAAAAGATACATATATTCAAATTTTAACTGGCAACTAGCTTTGTTATTCTGTTAGCGTGTTCCTAACCAATGGTACTACTAAACTATCAGTTAAATTAAAAAACTACAAATTTACAAATCTTTTACAGATACGAAAGTCTCTTTTAAATAGAACTTTAAATTATTTTATTTTTGTAATAATTTTAGCGTTAACCAATAGAGTTGAAAGTCGTTAAAAATTGTCCCGCAGTTTAGAGCCAAGGTGTGTCGAGTAACAATGCATTCTTTTGTTTTCTCGTAGTCCGCTCATTTTAGGAAGTAATTTGGTGTTATATTGAGCACGTAGCACTGCTGCGGCTGAGGTCGGCCCAATGTCGTCTCCTTCGGGCACACGATACGCACAATGTTATTAAAACAATCTATTCAATTCTAAATACCTGAGTCACTGTTATAAAGGCATTCATTCATATTTTATTAACCTTAAAAACTACAAATCCAAAGACATTAAATAAAAGAGAAAATTACGATATTTTCACATTGAAATACTTCGAATTTATTAAATCTTCCTTGTACCATTTGCTACCGTAAATTACTAAAATATAAGACATGTTAATGGCAACACCTTCAATGTCAACTTTAACACAACCATAATATTCAATTCAATTATTAAAACTTTCGTGAGACATTTCACTATACCACTTATGAAAACGGCTTAACTCACGTGTAGATCGGTGTCGGTACCGACTAGTTTTGAG
>JAODUI010000027.1:7982823-7994465 GCA_027563995.1 Papilio gigon
TGAGACATTTCACTATACCACTTATGAAAACGGCTTAACTCACGTGTAGATCGGTGTCGGTACCGACTAGTTTTGAGTCGATCGGCGGCTCTTCTTCAGGGTGAATGGGATTGATTTGCACGGGAGTTAAAACGTTGTTATAAGTAGTATACATAATATTCAAGTTTATACATTTTTTTTTATAATTATTAAAGTAAATCTCAGTTACGGTTATTTCAATGTTGTCTTTGCTATAATTAACGGGCAAAATAAAGTAGAAAAACTATTGTTTACCAATGTTTTTGTTAGGAGGAACGTTTGACAATAGTTTTTTGTAGGCAGATGAACGATTCCACGAAGGAATACGATACTTTTCAAGGTCCCGGGACCTTAATAACGGTGTTGAAGGCAACTTGATATTAGTAACGTGAAATGGTTTTAAATTACATCGAATTGTTTTTTTTTTTACGAACAAAATTCCATTATAAATCTTGTCTAACAGAACACACGTTGATAGAATATGTTTTTAATCGAATACAAAGTTTATTACTTTCAGTTAGTTTTTAATGATTTTTTTAAATGTTTCTTTGGAGTTAAAGATAAGAAAAAATGATTGTTTCATAAAAATCTGTAAAACAAAGTGTAACTGGCTGGATGGACATGTAAAAACTACACCTCCTTTGAGGTTGGTTTTTTCTTATTATTTCTTAGCTAATGTTCAAATCCGCTTTCGTTGTGGAGCCATTGACTCCCGCCCGAGGCAAGGCTGGCTTATTACCTTTGATTATGTTCACGTATCCCCTAATCATTGCTCACGGGAATCCGTGATTGTTGCACATAAATCAGACATATTACAACATTCCTCATCTACAACTTTGATAATTGAAAATATGTTATTTTTTTGTCTACCATTGTTCACAAAAGCTTTAATTAGCTAGCAACTTGTGGAATGATCTGTCCTCGGCGGTATTTTCAAAGCAATACGACTTAGGGTCTTTCAAGAAGCGAGAGTACCTCTCTCTCAAAGACCAGCAACGCATCTGTGGTTCCTCTAGTATTGCAGATGTCCATGGGCGTCAATGATCGCTCTTCTGATCCCGCCGCTCGTTTGCCCCACTTCTCGTATAAACAAAGTCGTCGTTTTATTGTAATTAAAAAAAAAAACTCTAAACCAGCTTCTTAAATGTAACCTTTGTTTCAAACATCTAGATTTGTTTAGCTGTTTTGAAGGTATCTGTAACAAAAATCCACACATCTATACTTTAGAATTTATGATTAAGGGTACAGAAGCATTTTTACACTAAAACATCATGTCTTACTGTGAACTTCAATCTTCATTAAGCTGGTATACAATAGAAAATTAAATATAAAGCATAACTTTAAGAAACACGTCGGTGTGTTAAATTCAGTCCGCATTCGACTACGCTCTGATAATCTTTCATAATACACGTCAACGCACTTGTATACGCATGTAACACGTTGCCACTTCCTAAACATGTTATTTCGGTCTCTCGAGAATGTGACAGTACAACTAAATGTCATATATACAAGCTTTTATCGACGACTTTGTACACGCGTAATAAAAAAAAACTCAAGTAACCTACGCGTTATTCCAAACTATGTTGCTAGTATAACTTTTTTTTAAATATCACCTGATTTCTACTAATTAACTAATATTTCTTTTACGACACTATCTAAGCTATAGGCTTGTGCATGATCCACAATAGTCGAATGGCGGGATTCGAACTGTCGACTACTTTTGTCCGGATAGACCCTTGAACATTAGGTTATTGGTGCTTAATTAAATTGTTTATTATTGTTTAAATGCATTTAAGAGTAAACTGCTAGCGTACGTCTACTGTTTTGCGTTTATAATTAGTAATAGTATTCATAGAATATAGTTGTAAAAAAAATGTTTCAAATAATAAAGAACAGGCGTAAAATAATACATACTGTATGTAACTAAACAATAACTTCAGTCAATACTATTATCGACGTTTTATCGTACATTTTATGAATTTGTTTTGTTGATAATGTACGTCTTATTTGTTCCGATATCTCATAATCCTTAAGGATACAAATACTTGCAAAACATGGTCTTTACAACTTTACATCGAAGCGAATTTGAAAAGTCAGTTTAAAATAAATTAGTCAAAACCCATCATATATTATTCGACAGTTTGGATGGATGGATGTTATTACTTATATTCACTTATTTCTCATCTCACTTGTTTGGTGCGTTATTATTGACCTAAATGTCATTATCTCATTTCTAACCATTATCATGTATCAATAGTGTATTTTTATTATTATGTATATAATTGACTGCTACATAGCGGAACCAAAACATTAAAGACTTTGAACTAATCGATAGAGCACAAATAAATATACTACAGTATTATTCCTTCCGTACGGTTTTTAGCCTTTTTTATTTTAGTCAATTCACGAATTTCTATCACAAAAATAAAGTTGCGGACATCATCTTCATCATGATCAACATTTTTCTGATTATAGTATTACATTTTATTTTCGTTTATATTCACACAACATAACGGTTTCAATGTTAAACCGCCAGTAAAATATTTACGCTTAGGGCGTACTGAAATACGTTTTTTTAGCCCGTGTTTCAATGTTCTGGCACAAGATGGCAGTGTCAACAGACACGAGCAAGCAAAGGTTGTTATTATCGAACGCTATCTCGCCAGCTATCAGATCGGGCGATGAGTTTCGGCGACCACTCGCACACCTGTTCTTAACACAGAGTTAACTGTCTCACAGGGCTGCCACATACGTTGTTACAGACAAGCAAACTGTACTGTTTATGTGGATGTTTCTTTTACGAAAGTTTATTTACATGTATAATGATATTTAAGAATACGTTAGATGTACCTAAGTTACCTTTACACTACTTTGTAAATTGTTTTACATATAAATGTTTTCTTCAGGTAAATGAAACATATGCTGATATTTTTTTTAATGCCGCATAGACGCAGTCTTGGCCACTAGTACATAAAACACCACTTATTAAATCGGCGATAATAATTTGAATCGAACATAATTTGAATTTATATATTTGAAGTTGGTGTGAACCCTAGATGGCAGGCAGGTGCGTGGAGCGCGTGCTCACGCCCCTAGGGAATGCCTCCGAGTCTTGCGTTCATTAAGCTCGGGCTCTCGGCCGCGGCCGCGGCGCATGATGTATGCGACGACGCCGGATGCCGCGTAATCACTGTTGAGAATGTCTACGGAATCATCTCGCGTTACAGCGCGCTTGTAGCGGCCTCTGCCGCTGGGCTTCAACACTACAGATCTGTTTGTGATAACGATGAACCAATATACAATGGGGTATATATATATGATTGCTTGAGATTTTGGAATATTCTCTAATAACCAATTTACCAATGGTTTGGTTACATCTTATGGTAAACATAATCCAACAATTCTATTACCTTTTCAGAACTCATACAAAGTAAATACTTATAAAACTAGCTATTAGTAAGTGGGGTCATTCCCATTGTGCCGGCCTTGCGCGCGCCGCCTCGCGCCGCCACGCGCCGTGACCGACAGCTTCCTCCGACACTTTTGTCTAGCTTACAATACTGTTTTTAAAATAACTTAGCTCTGTAAAAACACATAAAAACATACAAGTTATCCGCAGATACGAGCAGAAACGACATTTGAAACACGCTGTACCTTACAAACATCAATCAACAGCATCTGTTCCTCTAGTGTTGCGGATATCTATGGGTGTCGTTTGTGATTTCGCCGCTCGTTTGCCCCCTTCACTTATAAAAAAAATGGCAATAATGGTTCTAAATAAACTTTACTTTATATTAGATTAAAAAGAAACATACATATGGTATCCAAAAACAGTCATTCTACGTCCATAAATACGTAAGTTATGATTTAAAAAATAAGATTTTTTTCTGGTCCGTTGAACAACTGCACATTTTCGGGTTACTAAGTGTTTGCTTTCTAGTCTAGATATGTTGAATTTAACAATAGAAATAACCAAGTATTGAATCATAGCATGCTTACAATTCAATTGTTTTAAAATTTTAATATAAAAAAAATTCTAAGATGCAATCGTCAACTGAATTTAGACAAGATGATGGCAACACATTCCTCGGTAATTAATACATCTGAAAATACCAACAAAGTTACTCTGAAGTTACGTCATATTGTTTTTGTTGAAATTGAAAAATCATGCAATATTCATATGTACACTGCCTTAAAGTCCCTTGCAGTGTGAACAGTCCCTTAGAAGCTATAGATCTTAAAATAAGGGTAATTCTAGAGCAGGCGGTCTCTTTATCTACACATCTTCCGCGTCCGCCAGCAGCCAGGTAAATGTTTAACGGTTTATTATGTCCCGTGGCCATTTTGTCATTATTACATTTCACTTTCTTATTAAACAGGGAATTATAAAAAGTAACTCGTGTGGATGTGCTATTTTGAAACTTAAAGTCGTGGCAAAATAAGTAGCAACGATAAAAAAAATAATTGGAAACGGAAGGCGAAGGACCGCATACTGTATAGGGCATTGGGAAAGGCCTATGTCCAACAGTGAGCAAACAAGGGCTGATGATGATTATATAAATACTGTGTGGTTGTAAATTAAAAGAAAAATAAATGGGAATTAATGAACTTTGTCGACTCGAAATTAAAAAAAAAACCAGCTTGTTCCAAATTTTTGAAGTCGTTCTAGCCATTCGTGGTAACTGACATTCCTACTGCATATTATGATTTTTAACATCTTCCATATTACTAATATAAATACAAAAGTTTTGGCTGAACGGCTCTGGCTGGAATTTGGAGCATAAAAATATTACAAGCTGGAATGCTAAGTTTTGGTCACACGTCGAGTCGCGGGCGGCAGCTTGTTAGTAAATAAGATTATATTTGATAATTAATATTAACAAGCTTTTGTCTGCTCTCATTAAAGTATGAAACAATCCGCTTCCTCCGGCTGGTGCGCTGTCCTAATTCCCACATCTGCATTGAACATAATTGCATTACGCCGGCGCTAGACTATTAGTGACACTATTTATATGTCAAATTAAATAAATTATTAAAGCTATAATAGCATTATTTTCAAATTACACAAACTCTGCATAAACTGTTTTAATTCGAAACGTTTTCGACCATAAACAAACTCCATACTTTTGTTAAAAGTCGTAACACTCAAAATGTTTCTGACGATGTAACACATGAATTCGTTAGTTATTAATTCTGATAAATGAATTCGTAATATTCGACCTTTTTTATCTTTAATATCAAGTAATGAATCGTAACATCGTCATTATAGTGTAATTGGCATCCTATAAGTCGTGCGAGACAACACCCATGTGAATTACCATCGAGTATTAATCGATTATGATAAAAATTAAAGAAAATCGATACAGTTGTATCATTTATTCAAATCGATAACAACAGATGCTCATTTTGTTTTTAATAAATTATCCAAATGAATCCACTAGAACATGTTGTATTATATGTCATCAACATTAAAAAACCATTTTGTTTTTATAAATGTTACGCTTTGTTAATTCATAGTTAAATTCATCAACTGCATGTAAATCTACTAAAATAATTAATGTTCGAATGAAAAAAAACAAACGTCATAATTTTCAAAGCCACAGATTATATCAGATTATATTTAAGAGCCCACGCTCTAGTTATCAGGGAACTTCACTTTTACACTCAGTTTTATTGAGCGTAAGGTTACCCGAAAAGAGGTTTTGTTGCGAAAGATACTCGCGATAAAATATAAACAAATTATGTTCATATCATTTCCTTCCTTTGTGTTTTGTTTATACTAATATTTTTACGTATTAGTCGCAGACAGTAACTAATTTCGAGAAAAATGAGTAAAAAACATAAAATTATATAAGTCGGTGTTAAAAATAATCTTGAAAAAGTTGTATATGATAATTTATAGTTTGTTTTTGCGAACTATTGCCGTGAAGCAAGAAGGTTTCCGTTTTTATAGTACCTTTTATAAAAAGTAGTACATGAACTGGCTGAATAACGTATACAATGTGTGTAAGAATGAAAAAAGATGAAAATTATATTAAAAGAATCATTTGTGTTTTATGTAAACGGACAGAAACAAAATTAACTCAAATGTTTCATGGTTTTTTTTAACAAATAAATGTCACGTTAATTAAGTCCATTCATACCTCCACACTGGTGGCCCCGAGCTTGTGAATTGATTTCGATTTATTGAATTTGCTAGTACTACGTGACATGTCATAAAACGTACTCTGTTCTTGAAGGTTAAGTTCATTAGGACCTTTAGGTCCTAGCCGGAGAGATTGTAGAACATTGCAGATTACAACAGTTTACAAAAGATCTGCCAGGGTGTTTATGAATAGACCAATGCCATTGATACCGTCGACAAAAGTTGGATCATGTCTCAAAAGTCCAAGGTCCAGATCTAGTATTCTTGCCATGGACAGTTCTTGGTAGTCTATGACCATTTTTTTATAGTCCATGTTTTTGTTCCAGCCTGTTCGAACAGGAGATAATGAGCTACGTGCCGGCGGGTGCTTGCGGCGCGTGCGGCTCTTGCGGGGCGTGCTCCCCCGCTGCGTCACCGGCGGCCGCGCGTTGTACCCGCGCGCCCGCGCCGCAGCGTCGCGACTTCGAGGCCAAGCTGCGCGCCTTCTACCGCAAGCTCGAGACCAAGGGATACGGGCAGGGTCCTGGGAAACTAAAGTAAGTATATCCCATCTATGTAACACTTACTATAACAGACCAGAAAATAGCAGCTATAATATATGGATTAGGCTACAGAGGTTAAGACTATGTTGTCGTTCAAACCTTTACAATAGCGACACTGCAGATAAATACGTCTTTTAAAGTCTACTAACTATGATCTGAAATATACAGCTGTCATACACATACAATATGATTGAACGAAGTCTTCCTCTTCGCTAAATCCAACCACAGTCGTCTTCATCATCGCAGTTAACTTATGTCTTTTATATTACTACAATATTTTCTATATCCTAATTCCAGGCTGCACATCCGCCGCGAGCATCTTCTAGAAGACGCGTTCCGGCGCATCATGTCGTGCGGCAAGAAAGAGCTGCAGAAGGGCAAGCTGTGCGTCCTGTGGGACGGCGAGGAGGGCCTGGACTACGGCGGGCCCAGTCGGGAGTTCTTCTTCCTGCTGTCAAGAGAACTGTTTAACCCCTACTACGGACTGTTCGAGTATTCAGCAAATGACACGTATACGGTCCACGTGTCGCCCATGTCAGCATTTGTTGATAACCATCAAGAGTGGTTAGTAATAAAGTCTTTTTATGAACCTGTGTAACTGTCAACATAATGTAACAGTGCGTTCCGATAACAAAAAAAGGAAGAAAAAGAAGTGTTAGCTTTATCTATAAAACCAAAAGCAACAAACTGACCAACTTGAATATATAAATAACGCCCATATGTCAGTTTAATGTCAGCACGACGTTATAAAAATATCTACGGCATGGGCAACTTGTCCTAATATTGGACGGTGCCTCATTTTATACTCGTAGGTAAAATATTACTAGAACATTATATGATAAAGATATGTTAATTTCAATGGCGTGCAATCAATTTGTTGTCGCTTTTTAATCTTTGAATGGTTATGAACGTAATTCTGTGCACGAAAGGAAGTAACATGCGAAGGACACTTTGTCATATAAAATATGTCTCCAGCATTTTGTTCCAATAATAGAATTGTAACCTAAAATGTAAAAATCACAGAACAGGCGTAAAATTTTAGAATAGGAAAACATTTCGATTTTAAGAATGTCGTAAGTAACAAAATAAAATAAGTATAATTAATTAATCTATGTGGCCAGTTACAATGTTCCTATTCGTCTTATAATCAGTGACACGCACATTCGTTTATTTCAGTTGTTCACACACTATAAATTGTCATTCCTAATGCATTAACTTCCGTCGATTGTGTGCCATAATTGTATTGTACTCGATGTTCGAGTTTCGATTCGGGTTGAAAATATTTTTATTGTCTATGGCACAATCGTAATCGTAGATAATGGACGTATCCGCGCTAATGTAACGACGGATACAATGTCAATAGAGAAACGTGACCTGAATTACATAATATAACAATGAAAATATTTGCTCTGGGGTTCCACACTGGAAACGCCTGTAAAAAAAATAGTTGCATTTATTCAATTCATGTAAATTGCTATTTTAAAATGCCCAATTTTATTCGGAAAGCAGATTTTCTTTACACATTATTTTTACGATATTTTGCATCGTATCCATAAAACAATTACTTCATTAACCGGATTTTAAGAAATGCGAAATAACCAAATTGAATAAAATAAACAATAAAACTTTTTATACTGCTTATGTTAATAAAAGTCCCTTACTAGGTGCTCGTTTCTCGAATATCAAGTTACTTGGATCGAATTTCGTACAGAAGGTAACAACTCCCTCGCGACTTACAGCTAAACGCGTAGATTTTTTGTTTTTGTTGTTCGTAATTCTATATTGTTGCTGCCGTGACGTGTGACACAACATTTTAGATCTTCCTGCGTCATTAAACCATTGTTAAATATTAGTCTTCTTTTAAATGTCTCATATTCGTAAACACGCAAGAACCACACGGACTTATCTTTGCAATTAGCCTAGGTAAATTATAAAACAGTGGCACACACAATCAGTAGGTCTTTTTAGACTAAAGTAACAGAATTTGTCGATATAGCAAGGCGATCGCTGCCCATAGACATACTCAATTGCAGGGATTTGTCCACCTTTAATGGGCAAAGGTGCGGTCGAAAGTAGATATGTCCCTTCCTATGTCCTCTCCTCCCCTCACACAAATCCATCTTCCCATCCATATAACTGGAAGAGGACTATAATTTGGTCCCAGTCACATTGATGTTGTAACCAATTACATTTTGTTGTTCGATGTTTACGAAGTGATTTTTGTCAGGTTCCGGTTCTCGGGGCGCGTGCTAGGGCTGGCGCTGGTGCACGGCTACCTGCTGGAAGCGTGGTTCACGCGAGCGCTGTACCGGGCGCTGCTCCGACTGCCGCCCGCGCTTGAGGACGTCGACGCACTTGACGCGCAGTTCGCCGCCTCCTTGCGGTGGTTGCAGGTAATTTGAACTCGCTTTCTGCTTTGATATCTCATTTAATGTGTGTGGCATTATTTCGAAAAAAAATTGTGTTTAAATTTATAGTACAAAACGTATATTTTCAATGTATATCATTAAATTTCATTGAAATTAACTATATGTTTTGTGTCAGAGCGCACGCTGCGTGTCGTCGCTGGAGCTGACGTTCGCGGTGTCGGAGCGACTGGCCGACGGGCGCGTGCTGGAGCGCGAGCTGAAGCCGGGCGGGCGCGAGCTGGCCGTCACCGCGCGCAACAAGCACGAGTACCTCGAGCGAGTGGTGCGCTGGCGCGTGCAGCGGGGCGTCGCCGCGCAGACTGAATGGCTCGTCAGGGGCTTCCACGAGGTATAAAAGACAAAATACTTCGAAATGCTAATATAACTATATAAAGATCCATTTGGAAAACTCTAAAACCACTTCTTACTTATTAATTAAACAACTGGACCGCGTGCTGAGACGGATTCGCTTCGGAATAAAAAGATAATTTTTACTATTACCTCGCCCTAATCGAGATTGTGCTTTTGAAATAAAAAAAAATGACCGCTATCGAAATCTGAAGATGAAATATTGTCACGTATTTATATTTCCTAAATACGTGCAACAAGACGACTAACTATCGCGTTGACAAATCATTATTAATGTAAGTTTTGCTATATCACGCACTATTTTTTTTACTTGCATTTTAAAAATAAGAAAGAACTTTACAAGACTATGAAAACGTAAACATTGTTCAATCGTCGACAGTATTATTTTGACGCAACAATTTTTGGCACAAATCTGGGAATTTGACGAGACCTAGTTGGAACTGAAGCTCGTAAACGCGGACGTTACACTCTTAAAATTTATATTACAACTTTATTGTTTTACAATTTATTGATATTTAATACTGTTCTTGTACTATTTTCATTCGCACTACGTACTTGTGAAGCTGGCTTTATTACGTAATGAGCTTTTTATCACAGAAGTCGCCCATTGGGTATAATTAATGTCTATCGCCCAACAACCACAACAGCACAGGAACTATTAACCACAGAATATTAAATGTGATAAATCACACATCCGGGTAGAAATGTTAACCACAGGACCTACTGATGCGCTGTTGACAATTTAGTAAAGAAACCTCTTAATTTGCATTATCAGTTTTAATACTTAAGTTAAAATACTTCTCAGGGCACTTTGTATAGCATATTGTTTACAGGTGGTGGACCCGCGGCTAGTGGGGGCGTTTGACGCGCGAGAACTGGAGCTGGTGATAGCAGGAGCGCCCGAGCTGGACGTTGCCGACTGGCGCGACAACACAGAGTATCGAGGCGGTTACCATGATGACCATCCCGTTATTGTCTGGTTCTGGCAAGCCATCGACAGGTATATACTTTTATTTTTGCATAAAAAATTTTAGCAATTATAAGAAATATCGACAATAAAACCATGTTGTCAAATGTCCATAACCTTAAATATTGGTGCATTATTACAAGACATCTCTCTAATTTAGTCGGTTTATATCTGATTATTGACAGTGTGTTAAACAACCTCACATAGTATATTTAGAATGAATTATTTTCGGCAACGAGTGTGTTTAACCGTCTCAAATTAAAAAAAAATTTCAAAATACTCTTCCGCAAGCTTGAGAGTTCTGCGATTTTCGAAATTGCGGCTATTTTTCTACATTATGAATGTTTCACGAAAATCAATTCCTATTTTTAAATGATGTTTTATAACGAGCTTTAAGTTTGTAAACAAAGTGTAATTAACCGCTTTATAGTGCAATATATCGGACTTGCAGTATATTATCACAAAAGTCAACATATCAACCATTATCAATACAATAAAGTTTTACAACAAAGCAACATTCTACTCACAAGAGACAGTGAGAACCTGACAATATCGCCTTTGATGATTGAGCTTCGTTTAGAATTCAATTTTATTTCAAACACGCAAGGTCTAAGATTCCATACTTATTTCGAATTGCACTTAAATATTCATTTACTTTCAAAAGGTAACGATATCTCAATAAAACCGGTAACCCTTGGCCTGTGAACGTAACGCATTTCTATTACACTGCCAGTTATTATTGCATTGCATCTGTTCTATTATTCAGTAAAATTTGTTGTTTTTCAATATTTATTGTAATTTAAAAGTTATATTTACCGGAAACTATAGTCAGAATAATTTTGTTATTGTATTCAAGGTTTATTGGCAAATATGGACCGGACTTTTTGTATTTATTCATGAATAAATGTCGTTAACTATTTCGTCGTTTGTATGCAGAGAAAAAATATTGATGTCAACGTTTATACGGTGTTTTGTTGTGTAGGTTCACAAACGAGCAAAGGTTGCGGCTGGTGCAGTTCGTGACTGGTACGTCGTCGATCCCGTACGAGGGGTTCTCTGCACTGCGCGGGTCGACGGGGCCGCGGCGCTTCTGCATCGAGCGGTGGGGCCGCGTGGAGTCGCTGCCCCGCGCGCACACCTGCTTCAAACGGCTCGACCTGCCCCCCAACCCCACTCCGCAGCTGCTACACTAG
>JAODUI010000027.1:7997150-8025386 GCA_027563995.1 Papilio gigon
GACCGCCTGAAACATGAGGTTACAACATAGTGTGCCATTTATAGGAAAATAAAGTGACAAAAATCGGTCCAGGAATAGTGTCTAGTTGCACACCCGTGACTCTCCCTTACGACTCGTTTTATTTTATTGTATTTTGTCTACCTAGACAGGTACGAGATCGTAAATAACTCTACATTTGTATATGTTTAAAACAGATCTGTGTGTGTCTATGGTTATGAACCTGCACCATTTAAGGAGTTGAGTAATTTATTCTAATAGGTTAATGAATCAAAAGCTCAGTGAATTGAGTATACGCTTTCTTTGACTTCTTAACTTAACATTTATGGCTTTATAGCGAAAGCCTGAACGTGTACTCGATGCCCAGTACACGCTTCTGGCGACCCACGCGCTGCGGATAGTCAGCCATGTCATATTCCTCATCGCTCTCGTCATCTTCACCACCCTCTTTCTTCTTCTCCAGCATCACGAGGTTCTTCCACTGACTCAAGTCCTCGCCCTCGCCCGCCTTGCGCAAGTTGTATTGCGGAGCCATGCGCTGGGCGTTACGCAGAGCCTTATATTCGTCCAGGGTGAGCTCACGCGGCTCCTCCTCGGTCGGAACCGTGCGCTCTGCGTCCGGCTGCTGCCCGTCGCCAGCAGCAGCCACGTCCGGCACCTTCTCCTCCACAGCCTCGCCTTCGGAGCCAGTCTTCTGCAACTCATCCAAGTCATCCTTGATGGTGCCCCAGTTGTGAGGACCTCCACCTTCGCGCTTGTCCACCGGCTTCACACCGGTCTTGTCGGAACCAGACCTTCTGTCGAACTCGCGTTTGCCTCGACTATCGTAGGCGGGCCTCGGACCGCGTTGTCCTTCACGTGGTTCACGCGGTGGTCTCGGTCCACGTCGTTCGCCACCCTCGGGGTTGTCATTAAAGTTACGCCGCTCAAAGTACGGTCGACGGTCACCAAATTCACGTCGAGGAGGCCTCGGTGCAACTTCTTTGCCGTCGACGGCACCGTTTTGCGGTCGTTCCTCGCGACGCCTTGGAGTCGGACGCTCTACAGGACGCTCGCCAGTCCGTGCCGGGCCTTTGCTCTTTTGTTGATCGCCGCTCTTATTTTCTTGAGACTTCACATTTTGGGTTTCCTTGATGCCCTTCCGAGCCACCACACTGGTGCTCTTGGGCTTTACTTCAGGTTTCCCTTTATTCTCTTTTTCGGCTTCTTTGGTTTTCTTTTTAAGCTCCTTGGCTTGCTCTCGCGCTTTTAACGCATCAAGAGGATCGGACTCATCGTCCGAAAAAAGAGCGTATCTATTAACATTTCCCACACCGTAGGAATTCTCCATTGTGATCCTCTTGATGATTTAATCACACAAAAACTGGATGTTGGTGGATAATTTTACACACTTAATAAGTCGACATTTTGTCTTATTTTATTGATTTCATTTAATATGGCCGACAAACGAACACACTAAAACGCCATATGACGGCAGGAATAGAGAAAAGAATGAAAATGGCGGAGACTGGAACTTTTTAAAACTTAACTTTGTGTCTATGGCCATTTACAACGATCAACGATTATAGCGATATGTCGGCACAGACAAAAATAGTAAGTAGAAATTTCAGAATTATGATTTTTTAATATTTTTGTATCCATTATAAATAAAGAAATCTAATAATAGAATAAAAACACAATTATTTCTATTGTTGATGTAGAATTTCATATTTCATTTCGGTGAACAGTAGCAGTAATACAAAACTACTATTTTCTCGTTTGCTATTTGGTAAAATATGATAATCGCCGTAGAAATAACCAAGCTATTTTAGGTACTCCTTACTATTATATTTTATTTAAATACTAAAATTTATAGAACATCTTGCAGCAAGTAAATGACGGTGAATATGTAGTATGGTCTCGTATAAAGGGCAGATGACGAAAATATCGTGGAGTAACTTATTCCTCAGACTATTTTGTTACTCATATTCGCAACAATCGTGTGATTTAACACTATGTTTAGCCTTTATGTTGTCTGTGTTATACTTTAATGCTTGCCATTTGCATGATCACCCCATGGGTAAATTCTTATGATACCGCTGGGGAAATAAGCTCACTTAGAGAGGAGACTTTAAGATAATGTTCTAAAGGCGCACATGGACAACGCACTGGACACGTAAACAATTGGCAAAATTAAACTGGCGAGTTACTTTTGCAGATAAATACAAAGAAATATAAAATCATAACCAACCCGTTTTACTTTTTGACTTTTAACTCTAATTTTAATTTTTTCTTTACAGTTTAGAGCCATATAACTTATTTTACAAAATTATTAAAAGTAAGGGAAAAGGAAAATGCTTTTAAAAATCATAACATCACTTAAAACACTTTCTGTAACTTATAGATTAAACAATAAGTTGTCGCGATGTTTCAGTCAAGATAAATTTACGACAGGTTCATCAAATGTGAAAACTCCAATAAACGCTTATTATAACCATTTCATACATTTGCCTCTGCCAAAGGATAAGGTATTTGCGACTTATGTTTGGATTGACGGCAACGGTATCAACTTACGTTCTAAAGATCGTATTCTGGAAGAAGCACCTTGTGACCTAAGTACACTACCAAAATGGTCATTTGACGGAAGTTCGAGTGGGCTAGCCAAAGCTGATGATTCTGATACGATATTAATACCAGCTGCGATCTACAAAGATCCTTTTCGTAAGCATCCCCACATCATAGTTCTTTGTGAAACTTATCTTCCTGATGGAACTCAGACTTCTACAAACTTCAGAGCGGAGTGCGCCAAAATACTTAGCGAAATAAATAATTTAGAACCCTGGTTTGGCATTGAGCAAGAGTACACATTATTCGACAATGACTTATGGCCATTGGGTTGGCCGAAAGGCAGAGGCTTCGCAGTTTTAAATACTTTACATTCGTATTGTGGAATAGGAGAACATATTGCAGGCAGAGAAATTGTTGAATGCCATGCCAGAGCATGCATTTACTCAGGCATAAATTACGCTGGCTCAAATGCTGAAGTTATGAAGAGTTCATGGGAATATCAGATTGGTCCAACCTTAGGCATCAAAGCAGCAGATGATCTATGGCTGAGTCGATATTTGTTGAACAGAATAGCAGAGCATTTTGGATCAATAATTAGTTTTCACCCGAAGCCAATGGGAGAATGCCATCCAGGAATAGGGTGCCATCATAATTTTAGTACGAATAAAATGCGAGATAAGGATGGTATTTCCGTAATTCAAGGTTATTGCAAAATTTTATGTGAAAGACACACAGAATTTATAAAAAATTATGGTCTTGGAAATGGCGAAGAAAATAAGAAACGGTTAACAGGAAGATTTGAAACAGCTCCGTATAAGTCATGCCTATGGGGAGTAGCGGATAGAGGACGGTCGATAAAATTAAAAAAAACAGTAGTTATCGATGGCAAAGGTTTCTTAGAAGATAGAAGACCAGCTGGGGACTGCGATCCTTATCGAGTTACGAAGATGCTCGCAGAAACGTGTTTGCAGCGTAATGAATCAGGATGTCAAATAAATTAAAAGAAAAATAAGTACTTCTTGCGTTAATTCTCTTTTAAATACTGTCTTGAAAAGAGTTCTAAACTTAAGAAATCGCTATATTTTTCATCGAAAAACAAAATGTTCTTTTTTCATATCATTCAAATCATTTTTGTTCCATCGTCACAACTTATATTTTCTCCGTAGTAGTAGCAAAATTTGAGAAGATTTAACAAAATTTTAGTTTCAAAAAATCATATTTAGTAATTTAAAAGAAGTGCCGAAAATCAACTGCAAAATGAATCGTTTAACTATTCTTTTATCCACTATTAGGCAGGCCAATGCTTGCTTTATACCAAAAAGAAATATGCTAAAATGTTCAATAAATCATATATTGAATAAAAAAATTATGGACAGATACCTTCGGCTTCCGATGCCTTGTAACAAGGTTCTTGCCACGTATGTATGGATCGACGGTTCTGGAATTCACTTGAGAAACAAGGATCGAATATTGACATGCACCCCGTACACCGCAGAAGCAGCACCAAACTGGGCATTCGATGGAAGTTCTACGGGCCAAGCTAGCACCGATAATTCGGACACGATCCTCAAGCCTGCTGCTGTGTACAGAGATCCATTCCGGATGGAACCACATGTTTTAGTCCTGTGTGACGTATACAGGGGCGACGGAAGGGCAGACGCTTCAAATCACAGAAAATTTTGTAATGATTTATGCGAATTTCACAAAGCAGAAGAACCTTGGTTTGGTTTAGAGCAAGAATATACTATGTTGGATGTTGATGGTTGGGGTCTGGGTTGGCCTAAAGGCGGCGGTTTCCCTGCGGTAAATTACGAGTTCTCTTACTGTGGAATCGGCGCGAAATATGTCGCAGGACGAGATATCATTGAGGCCCATACTCGGTCGTGCCTTTATGCTGGATGTGATTTTGAAGGTACCAACGCCGAAGTCATGTTCGCTTGTTGGGAATTCCAAATAGGAACTACAGTTGGCATTAAGGCTGCAGATGATATGTGGATGGCTCGTTATTTAATGGTTCGAATTGCGGAAGATTATGGCGCCGATATTACCTTTCACCCCAAACCAATGGGAACTAAGCACCCCGGTGTAGGGATGCATCATAATTTTAGCACGAAAACCATGCGTTCCGATGGTGGTTACAAATTTATCGAAGAATGTGTCAAAAGGCTAGAAGCCAATCATATGAAGCATATGCTAAAGTACAGTGTCGACGAACAAGGCAATCGTATGAGGCTTTCCGGTAAATTTGAAACAGCACCATTCGAAAAGTTTTCTTGGGGTGTTGCTAATAGGAAATCATCTATTAGAATTCAACGTAGTGTTAAAGCTAAAGGTAAAGGCTTTTTCGAAGACCGACGACCTGCTGGTGACTGCGATCCGTACCTGGTGTGTGGATTATTGCTAGAGACTTGCTTGGGACCAGCTTCAGGTGGTGGCAGAGTATGCAAGTAAAGTTTGTTGGTAGCAAGTCCAGTTTTCTTAAAATGTTTACCCAAATATTTGTGATCCGAGTTGTAACTTGACCATAAAAATAAATAATAAGATCATGCGTGTGTTTCAATTATGTTCAGTGAAGTCCTACCATACAATCTGCATATTGTGTTATTCATGGCCTGTTATGGATACCTAGGTGCCTGGTAATGTTCGGGCGGTTAGTTCTGCCATAGAATCCTCACTGCCGCTGTTCAGCTCTACACACAGCGTCAAATGGCGAAAATCAAAAAAGCACAAAATATCACTATTATAGCCTTTCTGCATATAGAGATCATTGGTGCCGCGAACTAATCAACTAATTCCATTCCTGTCCATTATTTGTCAACTCCTTGCTCTTTGATGTCTATTTATTTATATTATATTACAACCTAGTGTTACACATTTTAGATAAAACATTAAGTTAGAAATAGAAACTCACTATATTGTAAATATTTTGTGTTCGTTGATAATTTTTTATTTTTCTTTATATAATAAAGCTATCTTGTAAATGTAAAGATAACCTAAAAACAATGTACATTTAAATTAATTTTAAATGAAGTGATGCATTCCTGGATTCTTTTTGTGATTTTTTAACTCGGACTTCTTATAATGGAAACGTAAGTGTTAATGTTAATTACCGATATGTCAACAATCGTGAAAGTAAGTCAGTCACTAAAAGAAACCTTGCCAAATTTAAAAATTAAGTTGATGAGATCCAACTTTTAAATGGTTTGCAAATTTGGAAGAACCTTCTGAGCAAGCCTTCTATATTCTTTTAATTTTATCCTTAACGCATTGCAATATATCAGTAGGTTTTCTATAAAAATAATAAGCTTGTTATTTAATTGCTATTGTCTTGGTAATGGTGGATTTCAACTTACAGAATTTGATATCAAAATGCATATGTTAGAGCAATTTCCTATAAAATGTGATGTAAATATTTTTTAATGTTTTAGAATAAATGCTCACTCTGCCTTCCTGTGTAATTATGAAGTGATGCAAATTCTGCAGCAACTAAAGGACAATACTCAGAAAAAGCATAAACGGGAAGCTTCATTGGCTACAGTTACTTATGAGGTATGAATTTGTATATACCCCAATTGTTTTTACCTTTTTATGAATGGTGTTGAAAAACAGTCATCAAAATAAATTTGATATGCATTGCTCTTCAGTTTAATAAATGAGAGAAACAGGGAAAACATAAATCAGTTAATATCTCCTATCAAACCTCCCCTCCCATATACTACTTATAAAACAGCTTAACTCACATGTAAATAGGTGTCGGTACCAACTAGTTTTGAGCCCATCGGGGCTCTTCTTCTGGGTGAGTGCAATTGGTACTGTAGTGCGTTCGCGAGTGACTGTTACCAACATGGATTTACATGTGAGTTAAGCCATTTTGTAAGTAGTATAGTGAAATGTCTCACAAAAGTTTTAATAGTTTACATCCCCTCCTATTCTTGAAATCAAAGAAAATGAAGGTGAAGGATAGGGGAATTGGTTGATCTTTGGTAGTAGTGCTAAGCAGTAGAATTTGTGAGAAATGTCTCAACAAATGAAATATGAAAATTTTACTATTTGAAACGTATCGAACAGATGTACATGCAAACATAGTGAAAGAGAATTGCTGGCTTGTGATTTGTTTTTTTTTAATCTGTGCTTTTTAAATCATGAATGATTTTTTTTCAGACAGTGCATTATCTGCAAGACACAGAATGTAAAAGTCAATCTGAGGAAGTGATCCGGAAGTTTCTGGAAGGAATGAAAAAATTCAAATTAACAAAAATGGAAAAACTAATGATGGTGAATACTCCGCCGAGAACAGAATTGGAAATACAGCTGGTGAGTTCAGTTTACAAAAAATTTAGTCAGCTCAAGTAAACAACAATTAATAAAATATTTTTTATTACATTATTTCATTCAACCGTTTTAGATGGATAAAGCGGTAACCCCATATGGTCAGTTTGGGGTTCCAAAAAAACAGCCTAAGTTACTCTTAAATATATACCTTTCAGTAAAAGTCCTGTCATTGTAACGATTACGCGGAACAAATTGGGACTTGTAGACTAAAATGAATTGTAACAAATTGATTTTCTTATAAGCATTACCATCATCAGCCTGCCCTTTTCCCTACGAAGGGTCGGCACAGTGTGTACCACTCTTCTATACATCTCTGTCAGCCGTCATATCTGAACTCACACATATCCTCTTTCACATAATTCGTGCACACCTTCTTTGGTCTTTCTCTGCCTTTTTAACCATCCACATTCAATCTGATCATTATCTTGTTTATGTGCTAATCTCTGTTTTGTATAAACAATTCAAATATTAATTATACAATAATTTAATATATATACAATGTATTACAACTTAATAAAATAATCCCAGTCCCTGCAATATTGTTAAACTCCATTTTAATGGTAGAGTAGCTATTACCTTCTTAATAAACATTTCAGATTGTACAAGAAAGTGAGGAAAGGCTGTCAGAGGAGGAGGTGCGTGCCATTATAGAGTTGGTCAATGAAATATTTCCGATTCCAGCAACTTGATGTCCTATTATAAAATACATTGTAATTCATAATTTACAATAAAATGAAGTAAGACTGCATCTATTTTTTTATTTTTAATCATATAACAAAGTAGGTTAGTCTCTATTGTTATTCATAACTTTAACCGTATTCCGTTGCCTGAGTTTATGGAAGGCGAAAGATTTTTTTTTTAACGTTGTACGCACTACTAACGAAATTACATTACTTAAACAAATTCAAGTTCAGCTTAGCGTAGTTAAGTTAAAGCAAAACAGTATTTATGTTTAATAGTATGAATGTGGTAGTAAGGTCTCCGTCTATTCTTTTCGATTACAGGAGTCATTGTATCGTGTGAGTCCATTCAAATCTGTTCAAAAATATGTTGTTTTTTATACTAGAAGGAGGCAAACGAGCGGCTAGATAACAAGAGCGATCATCAACGCTCATGGACACCTGAAATACTCAGGAACAGAAGTCGCGTTGCCGGACTTTGACAGAGAGGTACGCTCGCTTCTTGAATTACCCTAAGTCGTATTGGTTTGGAAATACCGCCGAGGACAGACTCCACAACGCGGCACTGCGAGGCAGGAAGTTGAGCGATAACCGGACAGTTGTGAAATGCCACCCACCAAGATGGTGTGGATGTTATTTAGCTGTCTGTCGAGTCGTCCGATGATGAAACTCGACGGTAGGAATTGTTCCAAATAATTCTTCGGAACACCCCCCGCGGTAGATGTGGGAGAAGAAATAATAACTGTTATAATGTAAAGAAAACGTTTGGAATCGTTTTTACTACAAATTCGCGAGGTTCAAGGTCGGCGCAATTAATGAAGGAAACCGGTCAGTGATTAGATACGCCCCAAGTTTACAACACGATTACACTATCTTTTTATGTATTTGTCAGTGGGTCTGTGTGACAGTGGAGCTCATGGTTATGTAAGCTTGCTTTATTCAATTCAACGTTCGTATAACACATTCCTCATATTATTTGAAGGCCATTTGTGTTGCGTGACTTGTGGAAAATAACAGAAATTTTAATTTTTCTATGCCACTGGCTGATTTTGCTTAACTGTATAGTGACTACTTAAAATAAATCTTATGATCATATAATTTATATTTATGATACGGTGTTGCCATGCAGTATTTATTTAAGATAATCAGAGCTGGCAATGTTTTAACTTGATTGTATATCTCATATCCCTTGCTGTTCGAGCATCGAGTCCAAAGACCAAATAGTTTGCAATTCAAATGTGTATTCTAATTAATTTGATTATTTGACCTTTTGGTTATTATGAATAAATTGAAACAAACCAAAATATACGAAGGATTTTATTTTATATCTTTTCCGAGTTGTGGTAGCTGGTACATTCATAGACAAAGTGTTTTAACTTTTTTTTTCTAGTGTCTTTGAACGTTTCAGGTTTGGTTGAACACAACAGGGATTAAATAACTAAGGAAACCACTGCAATGGTTAAAGGCGTGTAAGATACTCTAGTTAATGAGGATTTTTCTCTTTAAATCATCATCATCATCATCATCAGCCCTTGTCCGCCCACAGTTGGACACCCTAAATATTTCTTTAAAAACATTTTAATGCTTACCCTCATTTATTTATTTAGCTGTATATGTATTCCATATGTTAACGTTTATTTTATAAAAATAAAATATAATATATGCTTCTATCATGTTAACCTTTTTAAAAAAAAAATTATATTATTTCTGTACATACACATAACGGCAGTGCCCGGCATTTTATCTCCTTTCCTATAATCCAACGACATTTATATTGAAAATGTTGGTAACTTTTTCCAGCATCAGAATTGCCCCGTCTGGTCCTCTTCAAGGTGTCCGCCAATCAGTACCCTCCTGCGCGGTCCGGATGCTCGGCCGCATCCTCTACCTGGACTTTCAGTACAAGGAACCCAAACTTCTGCAGCTGCAACACAAAACACCTGAATTTATATATTAATATATGAACGGCAATTGTCACTGTGAGATGTTTAACTGGAACATGTTATTTATAATAAATATATAATGGCATATATATATATAACATTTCAAGCAAAAAAGTCGGATTATTTTTGCATTTAAAACTATTTTATTTATATATATAAAATAGAAATTGCTAGGTAAAGAGAATAGTTTGTACTCTGTAATTTTTTTTTTAGATAAATCCAATGGGCAAGTTTGTCGTCTTAGAAGATGGAGACTTGTTAGTGTCTGCCAGGAGAATTACATAAATTTTAATACTGCAGAGATAGTACATCTATTATATTGACACCGTGATGAAACTATCGCTTTAAACCCACCAGCTTACTTCAAGTTTCGATGGATGAATGTTTGTTAGCAAGTAACTCCAAAACGGATCTGAATGTAGTTCGACACGGATATACTGCCATTGAATGGCACATTGGCTGCTTAAACTTTTTTTATAATTCCACGCAGACGAAGTCGCACAGAAAAGTTAGTAGACATTGAATCTGTTCCTGTAGTGCCGCGGTTGTTTATGGGTGTCGACAACCACGGTTGTGATCTCTCCGCTTCTTTTGCCCCTTCCCTTTAAATATAAATAGATTTTAAGATTGCCATTAAAGGTGAAAATATTAAAAACTTATTATTAGGAACTCACAGTAGCTTGTATGTAACTATCATAGTGAAGATGTAAAATAAATGTATATTAAAAATATATATCTATATAATATTGTAATTAATATGTATAATTTAATTTTGTTGTTAGTTGCCAACTCTACTGCACGCTGTGAAAGGTCTGACGGAGGAACACTTTCAGAGCATCGACGGATGTTATTCGGTGACGGAAGTTTACCTCGAGCGTGCATACAGGACGGGCAATCACCTGACCTTGGCAGATTTCTCCCTCAGCACCATGGTCGCAGCCACACTTGTTAAACACGAGCTGGACTAGCAGAGGTTTCCTCGCACTGCGGACTGGATAAACAGAATGTCCCAGGAAGACTTCAATAAAGAAATTACTGAACCGGGAATAACTTTTCTAAAGACATTATTGTATAAACAGTGGGACAGAAGTACACAGTGGTATTTCGATAAAATTTGGTAATAATTGGTGGCACAAACAATATGGATTGCAACGCTGATAATTAGGGATACACATTTTTTAATAATTGATTGTTTTATAAGTAAAACGTCTTTATTTTTTTCCCTTTGGTTATACTTTGAAGTTGAAGTGTGCAAAATTTGAAATATTTTTTTTTTCAAATTTTTACACCAGTGCCATCTTTTGGTAGACACGAAAACATGGCCTACCTTAGGCCACATTACATATTTACGCATCTTCTGTTACTAGATGACGCTACTGTTGGCTTTCATGAAAAGGAGCATCTTAAAAGTGTAAGAAACAATTTTTTAGTAAGCTTTAAAAATATTTAAAGCATTTTCTAAATAAAGAATTATATTTAAATTAAATAAATCAAGTCACATTCAAAATAGATTTTGGTTAACAAAAAAGTTAATTAAAAACGTAAATCAAGAACTACGCCATCTATACCAAAAATTGTGAAAAACTGCAGGTATGACGTACAGTGTTGCCATTCAACTTTCGAACTTAGCGCTACAGAGAAGCAACATGCCTGATTCGGATTTTGAATTGTATCGCGAGTGCGCCGCAAGCGAGCTCGAGTGGCAGAAACGTGTACGGCGAAGTGCGGTCGACTCGTCGATGCGCAGCTGTCCAATCGCGCTTGTCAATTTTTAGTTTTTTTTCGAATCGCGTGTGTAAATAAACAACTTATTACTTTTCATTGCAAATAATGATGAAGTGATACAAATGTTTGTTTAAAACGTGTTTATGAAGTGGAGCTGAAGCCTTCGAAACCGTAACCGCTTCTCGCAATGACAACGGAGAGCACTCAGTTACCTTTAGAAAAACCGGAGGCATTTAAAATGTTTTTTATTGCCTAATTGATGCCTCAGTTTCGTATATAAGTGTTTTTGTAATAAGTAAGGACTACTGTGGTTTATATTGTGACATTAGTAAGGTTTTCGGTTCGACACGATAAGTCGTCTACACGTTTGAAAATGAGTGTTTTAAGTGGTTTGAGCAAGTCGGACTTCAAGACGGCAAGTGATGGACTGTTGGAGCTGTCCGAGGAACGGCTTCGAAGCATCATGCGCACCGAGCCCATCACAGATGTGTACCACGTCGAGCAGACGCCGTTTGCAAGGTCAGCCGCTTTATCTCGACTCTACTTTACTCGTTATTTTCAAAAGTAGCACGTCCACCTTTCATAAGATAACAGATAACGTTCGTTCTGGATCACGGCGCTTTACATTTACTTTTAAACAATTATTGAGATTCTATATTTAATAATTGTTACCAATTATAATAAAACATTGTTAGCTTTAAAATAATGCAAACATGGATAATTCGCATACATATTTTATATAATAGTGCCAAGCAGTGTCATAGTATACACTAGCTGATAGTACACAGGGCAGGGATTTATGGAGGAATGTATGTTCTCTGAGGCTGCATATATGCTAGCAGACATACATTTATCTGTGGTCTAGATAAACATGACTGATGAGTGTTGAGTACCTTGATAATTGTAGATAAGACAAATTTTCGCCTTTTACTAGAATCATGGCCAGCATAATGTAATATTCCAGTCATATCTGACAGAGAAACTTTATTTGTTGTTAGGAAAATTTTATCAGAATTATTTAAATAAAAAATTGATTGATGTCTCTAGGCTGATTTTTTAAAAAAGTTTGAAAAGTAACATATAACATATTGAAGGATTAATATTCAGAATTATTATTACAAAGTTGCAGTAGGAGAACATGAATATGTTTGAAATGAATGCTAGTAGTAAAGTAGTTTCAGTCTGTAAATATATAGATAACAATTTTAAAGAGCCATAATTACTTTATTGATAGAGCACCGTTAGTCTGTAGAAGTAATTGAAAGATTTGTTTGGGGTGCAGCACTCCATATTGCGTTGATTTAGACCTGCCCACTTCATACATAAGATATGCTTCAGACACTTTTGTTGGGATGTACACTGATTGACGATGATAGGAGTCAAACCTCTTGATCTGATATACTGATTCTTATTGTTACATTTTTTAAACACACAAATGTTTAAAAGATCGGTTCTTTTAACGTTTTTTTTTTGAGTATCAGTAGATTTTTGTTTACTAATGTTTCTCATGGCCACTCCTAGTAAACTTAAAAATGCTTGTGTTAGGATATGGTCCACGACAATAGTTGAATGGCATGATTCTAACCCACAACCACTAGAACTGTAGTCCGTACCCTTAACCATTAGGTTATTGGTGCTTTAGTGTTTAAATATTTGATTCCTCTTAGTCAACTCATATTCTGTATACACAGATATTTTATATATTGTTAATAAAAGTATAATTTTTTTTAATTGATTTGATAATTGGTAACAATGGGTAATAATAATAAATTAAGTAGTGAAATTTAATTTAAAAAACTTATTAAAACATTAATGAGACTCACTTACTTCACTCAACCTGAAGGACCCTAGACAGGTCTTCCTGGAATTACACATTTGTTAAGCCCTTGTAATTAGTATTTTTCATATAATTTGAAGTCAGGTGTGTCATTTGTTTTTATTACTTGATTGATGGATCTATTAAATAATTGGTTTTCTTTGTATGATATGACTATTGTTTTGTATTTCCTTTAATTAATTTATGTTCAAGGTAGCTGCTGTCAGTTATAAATTTAACTTGTATGAAAATACTTAGATTAGTAATTAGTGATACTTAGTAAGCAATGAGTGATTATATTTTTTAATTTAGATATACAAAGGTACTATTAATGGAGTCTTGTTTCTTCAATTGTAATAATTAACTCACAATTTTTTTTTTGTTTTTTATATAAATATTTAATTAGAAATTGTGCAATTTAACTATCTATGTTGCATAATTAATATGTTTTGGTAGAGTGCTTTTGTACACATTATGTGTAATAAAATTCATGATATGGTTCATCATCATAAACCTAAGTACGTCCACTGATGAATGTAGGCATCCTCATCAATTGCCACAAAGAATGGTCCTGTACCACCCACATGCAATGCACTCCCAAATACACTATATATATAAAACGGTAGGTGTATAGAGCTGACAGTTTTAACTGAACAGTCAGTTTGTTGCTGACTTTAATATTGATATTTTTAATGTAATCTACAGTTTTTATGATAAATCACATTTTAAATTATATTTTACTATAATTTTTTTATCTGTCAAAAATCCGCGTCAAAAGTAACCTCATTCACTAGTCGTAAACTAATAATGCAGACTCGTGAACTTTTAAGAGAGGTCCAAAGGTCATACTTGAATGAAATGTTCCGCTTGCACCACGTACGTTGCCAGCATTAACACCTACCTTATTTTATTGTTTCGAAAGTGAATAGAGTAGATTGCTCTGATTTCCATTGCCATAAATTAGATGCGAAGTGCAAAGATTTTTTTCTTCTTCACCGAACTAGAAACGATCGCGGCCGCGTGGCGCGCCGTAACGAAAGTGAAATGCATCAATAAACGTAGAAATGGAGCCGTTACCCGATCGTATCGGATAATCGATTCTAAATCTATCGGATAGCGAACGAAACAATGAGCCAGTTTCTAAGTAAAGCTTCGGGTGAGAGTTGATTCTCTGGTTTGCGGTGAACCCTACTCTCGGACAAAGGTCTCGGCGGCCGTAGTGCGATGTAATACGACCAGCTTACATTGACCTCCCTTTATCTCGCGGTTTTCGCTTTCCGTTGTATTTATTATAATAATCTGCGGAGAATACGCGATAAGGTTATCGCGCCTAGACTTCTCCGCGTTACATTGTCGAGTATATTATATGATATTGTATCGTTTATTTTATATTTAAACAATTTTACAGAGTAACATGTTACCAGATGGAGAGTTTCATACCAGATTGACGTTGTAACCGAAGTGTCGTTTTGTAACTGAAATCACTAAGGAAATTTACCCCATCAATATTTCTTCGAAGGTCGTTTTGTGCCTCACTTTTGCGCTCTGGATTAGGTCTCATCTGTACCTTATACGTCTATACATGTAATATATTGATGTAAAATGTTGATTAACTCTACAAGAACAGTACAAGTGTATTTTATTACTGAGCCTATTACGACATGGGTCGCATACTTCTGTTTTTATTTGTATTATCAGTGTAATGACGTCACGTATTCATTGTTTCTTTATCTGTAAATGTATATATGAACATAATAAATATAGCAAGGGAAGTAAAATCCAAACCTAAGTATATTCGAAGTTACATACAACCGTTATCACCGTTATTTTAACAATCTTATCTCGAGGTGTTACTGATAATGTAACATTGCGATACGTTCTTAATTAAATCGAGCGATAAACAAGTCGGCCTTATATTGCTGATAGTTATATGTTTTATGACTGTTCATCTGTTTTCGTAATTTTCTTAACAATTTTTAAAGATTCGAATCAACGGTTTTATGGTAACGGGTTCGAATACTTCCGTTCGACTATTGCAGCGAAAAGTCAGACAAAAAGGCGTACAAAATTTGCGCTTCATGTATTAAGAAATAGATATATGAATAAATAGTATAAATGTCGCTGCATGCATGCGTATGTATATAGAACAAAACTTGGGGTATTAGGTGGTATTATCCTTTAGTGTGGCGGGGATGTGGTTGTCCAATTGACACCATTTAATTAGCTGATACTCGAATTGGGTTAGCGCGTGCCGCCTTCTGCGTCACAGTGGCCTGCCGCCTCGTTAGCGCCCCGGCGCGGCGGCGGCAGATAACCGTTGTTCCAATATGTATTGCAACTTAGTGGGCCACGTGATGTACCTTAAATTAAACTTATATAAGTCGACCATTGCATTATTTAAAAGGTTATCGATATTGTATTGATGATCAATTGATATTGCCCTGCATCGCCCCGGGTACACTGGTCACGACGACGCTCTGAGAATTTTAGCAATAAAATTTTCAATTCAATTGCGCTGTGCGCAGTCCTGTGGTGCGGTCGCTGGCGCGTGGGCTCCGGCGCACACTAGTAATTGCGGCGCAGCTTCGCCCCGGGCGGCTCGTTTCCCGGGATCTTGGTGTTGTGAGTTCTTACCCGTCCGTCGACGACACCGGTGCTCAGTAGAATCGGTGACTTTCTACAGCTGAGCGCCGGCCGGCCGGCGGTTTCACTTTCGAGCGGCGCCGGAATGCGGCCGGACCTCCGACCCGCGTGTGCGTGTCACCTCCCCTCGGCTCCCTGCGCTCCTCACGCTCCCAGCTCTTAGTCGAGACGGGCGTCGCGACTATTTTGCACGCCGACGTCTCTGCGGATTACTAATTGCTCAACTAATCACAACGTGTCCCTTTACGGGCTGCACCGTTGTGCGCTCGGCTCGTCTCGTCTAAATACGACACAGGGTCGCTTGTTTAATTAGATTCGACATGCGGCCCGAATACCAGAGATGTATTCCGACGCCGGCTATCCGCGCTAATATCTTATTCGTGTCATTAGTGCGAAATGCCAGCCGCTTGGCAGCGGCGGGCGGCCGGCCGCGTGCCGCCCGGCCGATGCACCGCGACCGGCTAAATTCGGGAGTGTTGCATCACGCATCACTTTCAGTTTCGTTTGTCACTCGGCTATTTTAGATGGAGTGTCGATTATTAGAAGTCCGTTTTTAGAGGCGGCCGCTAGAGATGCCCGCGTACCCCGGTGACTAACGCAGCGGGCACGAGGAAACCGCTAGCGATCGATTTAGGTGACGGCGCAGCCTCGTCGTGTCTATTTAAATACGTCGAGGGTTAAAAGAGGATACAATAAGGCTAGATGCGAGTTTCAATGTCAATGTGCAAGTATGTATCGATGTATGGAGACGTGCAGTTATCTCGAGTTTGCGGAACGCGGCCCGGTCTGAGGCGCGAGCGCGAGGGCGAGGCCGCGCCCTCCGACACACTCTGCATGTCACTTTTTGTCTTTCCGTTAACACACGTTTGTATATTACTTTTTTTGACCTTTATTGTAATGTAGCCTTTTTTCGGATGTTTTTTATGTCCCGAAAATGCTGCATATTATAATTGGGGAGGGTTCATGGTGGCGGCAGACGTCAACTTGTGTTTCTTGAATATCCGGCAACAGGATGAAGTGTAGTTCGAAGACGTCCTTCGCGAACAAGGCCGCAGTTGGCGAATACGTTATCACCTACTTAAGTAATGTCGGCCGAGTTGTGCAACAGCGCGACACGTGGGCGACGTCGACGACAAAACAATCGCCGTGCGCGCAGCGAGCAGCGAGCAGCGAGCAGGAATGCAGTCCGCCGATATCGTTACAAAATCGCATGTAACGGTGGGCCAATGTCACCGCGGCTTCTGTCCTGATATCTGATTGTCTCTATGGTAATGTGCGGTGCGGTGCGCTCGCATCGCGCATTCGTCGCACGGTCGCGTAGGCGACTGGTTTTCCGCGGCGGGTCGGGCTGCAAGCATTATGTGACACCGCGGAGCGAAAGTCTAGCCGACCTTCGCTGCCTAGATATGGCCGGGTAATAGGTACCGCCGGGCCAGACACGCCCGACGTCGGATTCGAGTCGTGATACATACCAGATAGACACGGCTATGTTGCACGATCGTCATGGCGGATATACGTGTCGTGACACCGTGTCATCGACTGGGTACTCGTAGCCTAGAGATCAACTTCACATTCATGCGTCCGATTGCTCTTTGTACACTGGGTACTTAATGTGGCTAGGCACTAATGAACTTATAATCCAACGTCAATAAATAACGTTAAAAGTTCTTTCAGAATCGAGTAGTCACAAGATGAAGTGACCGTTTCCATATGAAGTAGCCGGTTTCGAGATATTAATATATTTAGAAGCGCCATCTCCAGTACGCAGGATGTATCTTATCAGCTGTTCGGGTGACTAATTGTAGATGGTATGCCAGCGAAAGTATTATATCTTTATATATTGGAGCGTTCTCTTCGAAACGTCGCGTCGCTCCCGGCATTGTTGATGCACCTTCGGAATCTTCGCCGATTTTATGAGTTGCATTACATAAGCGATGATAAAATCTTTTGAGGTTTATTGCATGGGTACCGGGACAGTGTGTTAGTGGATCTGTGGCAATGAGTGGGGCCGAGCCGGAGTTTGATTAAGCGTTAGCCTGATTCCGGCGCCTGAATCACCGGGTTATGAGAGTCGTTAATGATGTAACACGGAGCCATGTGCCTTTCCGATCTCTGCGGAATTTCAAGCTCGCAAATCGAGCAAGTAATGTGTGTCACGATTCGCAATGACGACGACGATTGAGGTGAGATATTTTTAATCAGATCGCTTTGATGTTGCGAACCTTATTATCCGAATCGACATTCTCCGCGCACACGTTGCTCTTAAAAGCACTTTTGTTGTCAATCCGCTATCTCGTATAGCACATTCTATACAATGGGAGGCCCGCGGCCGCGGCTGGTCCGCGCTAATATTGACATGTCTCGGTTTCTTTGTTTGCACGCTTGATGGATGCGGTCCGCCGGCAAGACTGTTTACAGCCCTCTCTAACCTTGAGTCGAGTTCACTGGCTCGCCTCGCTCGCGAGCACCGCACCCGCCCTTTAATTGTACGCTTCCTGTGGATATTTCTATGCGACCGAAGCCCTCGACGTTGCATAATATGGTGGGAATCTAATGTTTAGGCTTCGTATTTTACGATAGGATTTGTGTGAAATTGAAGATTAGATTCTTAATTCCAAATTAATACGATAGACACAAGTTATCGGCAGTAACTTGGCTCGTTATTATTATACCATTGCTGGGGAGGATTTATCTTGCGCCGAGCGGCGCTGCGTAAATATAATTAGAGAGGCCATTTATCAGCTGCGCTGGAAGGGCACCCGCTATCGTCGCTGTAAATCTAGACGCGCATCCGACGGCTCAATCCGCCCAACGCACGGAATGTCATAGACACTGTCGCGAATCCGCGGCGCGGCGAGAAACGCGTCGCCACAATCAATTCTTGCTGAGCTCTCGCATATTTGCTTACGCCCGGCTTATTAGTCTACGGGATTACACTTATTTACGAGCCCGCCAAGTTGTCCCCGGTATACTTAGATGTAGGAATGCTATTGGCTAGTTGCCTACGTGTTCTGCTCTCGGTGCAGACCGTGTTCCGAGCACAATGGCCTGTAACTAGCCACTTGTGATCGCGATTACATTTATCATAACTTTCCTCCCAACGTTGGACAGTCGCTGGCAAATGTTTGTGTTTTTGCTTGCCGATGCCATTTGCAATTAATAGTATTCTGATCGGCTGCACTGAGCGCGCGGCCCTAGAGGGAAGGTTCCATATGTGGTGAGAGTAACTGGTGCGGTGCAGGCTTGTACTGACCCCACGCCTTATTCTTGAGCTTACGCTTGAGTAAATCCGTTAATAGTTTGATAACGTTTATCGTTTCCAATTTCAATACTAACCATAATTATTGATATCCACAATGCGTGCTGTTTACCGTGAACCTAGTCTGTAGATATACTGAAACTAGAATGTAGGTCACATTAAGTAGTACATCGAAAAGTTAGGTGGTATGTTTTCTTATGTTAGTATTTAGACATGATGATGATGATGACGTCCTCCGTGACATATCCGTCAATGGACATAAGCTAGAGTCCGCGGGGTGGTCGCGCAGCATTACCATAAACCTTGCACCAGCGTTCACCCCGCAAGCCCCGTCCCCAGGTCATAGTACCCGGTAATAACTGAGCGCATAGTTTGTAATGCGCTTCCCCTGTGAGAACTTATACCGAGCCTTATTATATTGTTATTTACCGTACATAAGTATTACAAATGCACACAATACACAAAGTTTATACACACGAATGTGTACTCATGTTACAGAATGTGTAATTTTGGACGCCATTTTGTGTAATGTTTTTAAAGTGATCATCATCATCAGCCCTTGTCTGCCCATTGCTGGACATAGGCCTTTCCCAATGCTTTCAACAATGTGTCCTCCGCCTCCCGCATCCAACGACATTTAAAACATCCGTGTTTAATTGAATTAAATTATTTTGTACTCCCTTATTCTTTATGTTTTTTAGGTTAATTTAACTGATAAATGTATTCAGGTCGCTCGTACAATATTTCGATCGCAAATTAAAAAATAAATAAAGTATTTTGTAAGATTTAAAGCGTCGTTATTAGTTAGTGTTACGTGTTTACATAACGCGGCCACCACGGCACTTTCAGATGAAGAAATTTAAACAGCTTTTCTGTCACCTTTATTGATAATAATGTGTAATTTAATAAGTTCCGTTGACACCAAAATATGTTTACTTCTTCCGTTAGATGTGAATATTATGTATCATGAAATATTTGTTTTAATATTAAACTTTACGAGACTGTTGTTTTTCTTGGTAATTTATTCAATTTGTTTACTGATAGATATTGTATCATAATTCACAATGTATTTGTGATTGTTTCCAAGGTTTCATTGCAAATGCCGTGTGAAGACATTGACTTTGTTATCTTCGAAACAAAGATGACGTGCAATTATTTAAGATTTACCTATTTATAATGTATGTTTGAACCGGCTTCCCGTGCTGATTTACCCGCAAAAAAAGCTGTTATTTTCAAGCAGCGATGACATATGACCGTATATAACCGAAGTCCGCAATTTGACCGCTGTAGCTTATCATGAATGTCACAATTATTTTATGATCTTTAGGTAGAGGACTCCTCACTTTATTGTGTCAGTCAAACGATTAATGCTCTTTGTTGTGGGGCGAATACATGGATTAATGAAGTCCGCGCCGGCCATGACCTTTTTCTGGCCTTTCTGACACTCGGCATCAACATGTCTTTGTTGTTTAATTTAATAAATCAGCTATCTCGGCAAAATTATGCATTATTTTTTTCTTTTTTCATTTATTTCTGTGATCGATTTGTTTAGTTTTTTTAATATGGTGCCAAATGTTTATAGTTCCATTTATCACATTATAAATACACGTGACGATGATCTAAGCGTGTACCAACGACAATAAAAACCTTATCGATAATCGAAGTGAAGTTTTTTGCGGCGATCTATTGTCAGTCAGAGCCGGGGACTTGTCGATGTGTTGCGCGGCCCGTCAGGAGCGTATTGTTTAGCGATAAAAAACGACAACCATCTTCGGGTTGACGCAATCGACGATCGATCTAACCGTTTATCCTGGCCTGAACTGACTCATATTGTAGTAACCTCTTGCGGGAGTTCCGCAATAACGCACGATAAATTCGTATCGTGTTATTTTTTTTAAAACAAAACAGATGCAATTTAAATAATAAGAATACAATTATTTATATATGCAATGTTAGAAGTATTTTTGTCATTTGTTAAATGTTTTGTTTTTATTAAAATCCTATTGTTTTATAATGATTAGTTAATTTGAAACTAATTCCTTAGACGTGATTCATATACCGGTATGTAATTAAAACATCGATATATTAGTTTTAATGATTCCATCGAGTGATGACTAATGCGTTGTACGGTCGTAGACATTCCTCGGGCAGGCCGCCGCTGAAGCTCTCAGGTCAACGGCCTTGAGACGCGCAGCGCTGAAAACTGCCTCGACTCGCGCCCGCGCTCATTCCCGCGCCCGCGTCTCCTAGCCGTGTCGTCGACGTAAAAACTGTGCCGATGTTATACATAGAATAGATTGCGTTTGTAAACGGAAGGTGAACGGTGAAGTTTCCTATTAAAGTAATGCGAGCCGAAAGCACCTAAGCGGTGTTATTTATTTCCTTAATGTGACGTGGCTTCACAATTATGATATGATGACTGTAGCCTTCGATGAAGTCCGATTTCATTCGAGTCACTTATGGTAATTCCCACGAAGATAAGCAAGGACTTGTTGAGTTATTAAGTAACGTAAAACTGTTATTTTATGCTATATTTTTATTCACTCTAACCAGTTTTCTAGTGAATTAATTTAGTCCACTTTTTGCATTGATAATTTATTTTTTCCTATGACGATATTGTAGACAACATTTAGCCACCCTATTCTAAGTGACTCGTGTTAAGTCAAGCGTACTCAAAGCTTCTTTGATTAATGAAAGTAACCCGATACACGTCTGCGTCGCTGCGGCCCACGTGCACAAATACCATTGTACACTGCTGTACAACGTTATTGGGGGATCACAATATCGGGCACTGTACATAAACATGGCTGCAAACTATCTTTGTTTATTCTTCCACTAGGAACACCAAAGAAAGTATGTATGTGAGTGAAAGAGGATATGCGTAAGAAGGCAACTAATTCAGATGAAACGATTATTGAAATGATACTGCGGACGGGAGAAGAAAGATGACTGTATGACTTTTTACGAGGTTTCTGTGGCACGGCTCACGCAACAAAGCGCTTTCCTTCACCCGCAGCTTACCCTCGCACCCTTGTAAGTGTAGATTTACCCGCAGCGCACCAGAGCCACCATAAAGTTTGAACCTTATAATACAGTGTGAAACGCTACGACAAAGGGTGGGCCAACCTACCTGTACTCAGCCTAAGCTCTCAGAAAGTTTGTGAAGTTGAATTGTTTACGAATTCCGTACGGTTTTGGTCGAACGCTAATATTGTTTGCGTTGGTCTTGAGAGTGTCACCCGCCGTCTGAGTGGTTTGTACAATTTTACGCATCTATGAACGAAAAACATCTCGTGCATGCAGCCGTGAAATTAAATTTCCTCTTACTATTTTGACAGACGTATTAGATGTTTTTGGTAGTATTTATTCTCATACCGATGTTTTAATATCAGTATTGCTTTGTGAACAGTCTGTTATGAAGTTTTATTTTCATAAAGGAAACTACGTACATTGATATGTTTGCTATAAATAAAGCGAGTTCTTTAACAACGTTTAATATAAAAGCTCGCTGCTTCACATGCATTTCATTTGTGACTTAACCGACAGTAAACGGTTACATGGCCGGAAATTACAGTTGAATGATTGCTACTGTTCAGTTAATGATGATGAGGCAAGCGGGGATTTCAATTATGTGTTGTTGAGTAACAACAAACGCATAACCTTCTAATCTCGGATAGCCTTACGATGTTCACCGAGAATACGACAAATGTGCGACCTTTATTAACGAATGTTGGTAAAGTATTCAATCGATGTATCTATTGCTCGCTTGCTTGGATTAATGTTGCTAAATGATCGTTTGAATTTGGGCGCGCGTGTGCCGCTGGCGCGTTACTTTCTACGTGCGATGCGCAGCGCCAGTGAAGTGTGTCGCCGTCGGGGCTCGCGGGCCGCGGCTCTCGGCGGACAGATGCGATAGAATCGGCGCTCTAATGTGCACCGGAAGCCATCAATTGCGCCGCGCCGGATTGCCGCCGCTAAGCTCGCGCCCGTAGGATGCAACTATTACACGGAGGAAGCCCTGATTTACGACCTTCATTGTTTTGTGTACGAGATATCTTGCATCCTCATTCAATTAAATTCTCCTTATCCACTTATTGAAGTCGCCTTAACGTCTTTTGAATGTGAAAGTACTTTTATGTTGGGCTTAATGATCCGCACGTATTCAAGGGGATCGATGAAGTGGAACGCTTCATTAAACATTTAGAGTTGATATTCCAAGCGCCGAACGCCGCAACCGTCATTTGACAGGCGTACGTTAGTTGTATTAGGGTCGGTTGTTATTTTTCGATTTGCGCAATCTGATACGATCGTGTTATTGGATCTCAAGGGAGAGGAGAAACACAACATCTGCTGCCTTCCCTTGTTCTATTTAGGATGCACCCTCAGGAATAGTCAACTCAATTAAATGCAGTGGTGTGGACAGATCAAATTTAGTTTAGTCTTTATTTTTGTCGCCGCACAACTGTTGTTTGGCCGATAACGTAGCTATAACCAACACTTAATTCTAAACTGTCGATAGTTTAGCACTGCGATAAATTTTGTTTAGAAACATCAATAATTCACGTACAATTTTGTTGAACGTTTGGTCGCTTAAATCAGACGTAGCCTTGCCTCGGACACTTTCTCGAGACGAGACGAGCGGTGCGGCTGCCGAAGTATTGTTTATGAAAAGCGGGTCAGAAGAAAGCGACGGGGAGGGGAAAGGAGGGGGTATATAGCGAGCGGCGGTCGCTGGTCATTCCGATATCTCCCGGTGAAGAGGTCACGGCCATTACGAGAGAATCGCCCAAGTACGGCTACGTGGTGAACTCCGAATGGACTTACTCACGTAAACGTACCAGCAGCGCACACTGATGATTTCTCTTTT
Source organism: Papilio gigon (assembly GCA_027563995.1). Classification (NCBI taxonomy): domain Eukaryota; kingdom Metazoa; phylum Arthropoda; class Insecta; order Lepidoptera; family Papilionidae; genus Papilio; species Papilio gigon. Next base: position 8,020,960 of record JAODUI010000027.1, read on the forward strand.
CGCTATTTATCCGCCGCTAATTGGTTCTATTTCGCTGCGGTTCTGTTGCATAGTGTCTCCGCTCGATATTTGCGAGTTAATCACCTGTGCAGATGTGTGCGGCCCGAGTCGACGGCGGGTGTGCGCGTGTGTAGTGGGCATGTCGAATTCGGAATGCGCCTGCGCAGCACGCGCGATGCCAGCACTCGTGTCATGTGCTGCGAGCGCACCTTTGTCCGTCCGTCATCAAGGTCGTTGTAAAAACATATTGCAAACGCTGCGGTCTTACATTACGCTGAATAAGTAATATTGCAGAATTTGTCGCTTTCTGTACTTACCTTGGAAGGTCGTGTTGTATGAGACCATACATTGCAATAATTTGATGTAATTTTAGATGACAAATGTTTATTACCTACCCAAAAATGTCAGTACCCAAACCTAAACACTAAAGTTTCTAGTACTAATACAGGCTTCTTACCTGTTCCGGCCACACACGAAACTTTGTCATTGAATTGACCCTCGCAGACGCGCAGTGTATCGCTTGTTTATCAGACGTTCTCGTAATTGGTACTTATTCAATGGCCCGCCGTGTTCCGTGTCGTTGACGTTGTCTTCTACGATGACAATTAATTGGCGTTATGATCGGACTCATTGAGCTCGGAGATGTCCACGTCAAATTAACGATGTTACGTTTATGGATCTGTGTATGTGGTATATGCCTGATGAGATACAGTCAGGGTCCTGCCTAGCGCATCCAACGACTTCCTGCCCTCCGCACTAAGTCGTCGGTCCACCTGGAGGACGCCCCACACTCCTGGTCCCCAACCTTGGCCTCTACTTAAACAGTTTTCTACCCCACCTGGCGAATTATGAACATTATGACTGGATCTCACGTATTAATAGTTTTAAAATGTATGTTTTGAGTTTCTCGCTAGCTACTATATAGTTAGATGAAATTCTAGCACGTTTCGGTGACTTCGCGCTTATTACAATTCTCCACGCTTTGCATCGGTCAGTTCGCGGAACACAATCGAGTGTTTCATTGGAGAGCGCCTGCGCCGTGTCCTCGACTTATTCATGTGTTAATAAGCCTCAACATTTCGACTAATTGCGGCTCTTAGCGTGAAACAACTATATTTATTTTCTATTTCCGCTGCAGAGCCGTTGTTGATAAACATCAATCGTGCAGCCTAATTGGAAACAAGTAATTAATACACAGTTTAGATGTTTGAGGTTGTTTGTTAGTTATTTCTACGTATATACTATTAATATCATGGAGGAACCGTTTTACTATTCTTGTTATGAACACATAAACATCATTTACTAGTCATACAGAAAACTAACAATGTTGTTTTTTTAGATCTTGATAGATCATTTTATCATAATTAATCAAGAACGAATCGTATTAGGAGCTTAATATAATTAATATGCAAATGTGGACAAGTAAACAAATGAAACACGCGACCGGCGGAGTCCCGAGCGCACGTGGGCCGCACGCCGCACCCACGCGCCCGCCGGACGATAAATCAGCGGCGTTTTAGCGACCGCCATCCTCTCGGCGACTTCTCACCGTCCGGCATTAGACCCCCGACGCCTCTCGCCCCTCAAGCAACACCTCCAGACAACAAAAACTAGTCTCACTCATCTCAGTGCGATGGGTAGAAAAACACAACTGTTGCGTACATTGCTCTTACCGTTATACGATTCCAATGAAAGTACGTTTAGCCTTTTACAGTATCACATGTGTTAGTTTACAGAGGCTTTTATCCAGCTGTAGTAATTACAGAGTAAGCAAAATCAGAGATTTATTTGAGGCTCTAACATTATTGCAACTTATTTTTTTATTTAAGTTACACAACACGTCTGTAGTAACTTTTTTGGTTCATTAACATAATGTTGAACAATTTAGAGTTATGAAATCAATATGCAGCTTGTGGTGTATAATTGCACGGGAGTGGTGCCAAGTGGTCCGGTCGCTCCCGCGCGCACCCGCGATTTGACAATGACTTACTGCCACTGCGCATGCGCACTAACTCATGTAATATTCAACTGAACTGTCCTATCGATAGTTGTGAAAGGCTTGATGAAAAACTATCGTTTGTTTCGAGATATTTCTGTACGTTTTAAATTAGTATTAACTTTTTGTTACTTGCTCGATATATCGATAGATGCATTCAGTTAGAGTACTATATATAATTGTGTTGACAGTATATGAGTTAGTGGTTCTAAATTACATATATCAAAAAAGATAGATCATTTGTTCATTTCAAATCTTTTTACGTTTTCTTTGACTTTAACAAAGTATGACAGTATATTAGAAAGTAGTCCGTATTATGTTGTGAAATGAGCAGAAAAAGGATACGTTTGGCCATTACTTTGGCATGAGCGATAAGCTAAACGGTGTCAACAGTAATGTTTATCTCTTCGTTGAATTTGCCTCCTACGCGTTTAGATAATCTCTCAGTCAACTTTTTAAATATTCATATAGAATACTTATTAGACATATAAAATGTTTTTCTATTTTATGTACATAATCTTACTTATAAAAGCGAACGTATAGGTGGACGTTTGTTATTTTAATTACGCACGAGCTGAATCGCAGACGACAGCCTCCTAAATAATCTTTAGTGTAGTGCTATCCAATCTTAAAGATGGCGTACACTTTCATACGAGACGCAGCGCTGAACCCAATTTTAACCATCAACGGAATTTATCTTTTAGCTAGCATTCCTTCCCTCGCAGAGGACTCTACCGAAGGTGCCTATCCATGGCTCTACGTAAAGTTAGAGTCGCATAACGAAGTGATATATTGTTGACGTCGGTGTGACCATATTGGTGCGTGAGTGAGCTCGTTGGATCGCATAATGCGACACGTGTTATCCGCGCCTTATGGATGTCGCACCAAATGTTGCCAAATAAAAACTCGCAACACTCAACAGGCATGTTTTATAAGATGATGTTAATATCAACACATGTTTGCACTTCATGTGTGAGGCTGCCAGTACTTATAATGAGACGGGATATAATTGTAATATTGTAAGTAGACGGCCTCTTGTGTACAGGACGTTAGAGATAGGTGCGTACGTTTTAACAGATCAGTCTCCACTCTCATCATATGATTTTACGTAAGCTCCGTAAAATTAGTCCACACACAAAAGGCAGCTTGTAGCAAGAATACTGGTATGATGTGTTGCCCATTGCTTTCACCGAGTCATCCGCTCTGTTGCGAAAGTGGGGCATTTTTCACATGATTTATTGGGAGAGACGTGCGCCTCAGCCGTTAAATGCCACTTTATATTTTGGAAAGGGTTTCGCTACATAAGACGATTATGGTTTTGCAATATGAGCTTTTGATCTTCGTTAACAATGTTAATACCGGAAAGTTGTTTGATCTCGGCAAAGGTTTCTTGTAAAAAGATGTAACAAGTATTTCAAAGAATCCTTGAACTTTTTCTACGGCATGAGTAATCCGATGTTTAAGGAAGTCATGTAATTTTTTTCAATCAAGTTATGCAAAGTTTGGAATCTTGTTATTACGATAATACAGTTTATTTAAACTTTACTTTTTTGGGATTTTTTTTACTTGTATTTGAATGTATATTATATATGATGTCAGGCATGGTTGTAATATTTTAGTTTAGAACAATTCTATTGACTATTGTTATGTAAAATGATTTATGTTCCAGTTAGAATTGCCTGATTGATATAATCTCGTAGTATAACTACTAAATGTTTTTCTTCTGTTTGATTGTTACAAAGAAAACGCTCATTTTCTTGTTAATATTATGTAAATATTAAAGAATGTTGTCTATTCTTTTATAATCAACTTATACATACTTCCGTATATGGGAATTGCTATCTACCATCAGTGTTATTTTTCTACATACTATTTTCCTTGTAATAATTTCACTAGTATTATTTAAATGTTATTTAATCGTCGAAATATTATATATTTAGTATTATTTATGGTTTTATATTGTGATCAAAATACTGTCGTATCAGAAAAAAAAACAGTTTAAAGAAAAAAAAACTTCCGTGTGTTTAAGCGAGCGTTTAATAAGTAGCAATGGACCGAGTAGACGCCATGTGGGTGGCGGTTGAACTCCAGTTTTTACGTCGGTGCAAACACTTGACTAAATCGAGCGACGCAGGACCTCCAGCCGTGAACCGTTTTAGATAGGACGTGATAATTTAGCGCCGAGTAATAACGATGTTCTCACAAATGTGTCATCTATTTGATTGACATATATTTTTGTTGACAATTGATGCAGTGATGAGAGCTTTGTTAGTTATGTTTTTAATCAATTTTCTTTGTTATAAACCGTTTCTTCGGGCTTATGAGGTGACCCTTATATATCCTTGACATAATTCGACTCTATAGAAAATTATTGCGTCTGTAATCAAAACTCTTCGTCTCTTTGTACGACTGTCAACCATATTGGTTTCTA